>JARKIF010000037.1:0-550000 GCA_029378245.1 Roridomyces roridus | reverse complement strand
AACTCAGTAACCATTCTCAGCCAGCCTTCAAGCCAGGGGCAGGCAGTCAATAGGATTCAACTCAACAATAGCCTTCAAGCTTGGAGGCCAACTCACCAGCCTTTGGGCCAACCTCTTGGGGGAGTGGGAACAATGTTGTAGGGCTCACTCAGAGCTACCAATTCGCTCTATTGACCTTGCCAATTCATTCAGTGGTTGGCTTGCAGTAAGCTAAGTGATGTTTTCTTTAGGTTGAGGGACAAGCCAATATTCTAATAGACTTGAGTCTCAAACTCTCTGGTTGGTGTGCAAGTCACCAAATACTCCCGGGGAATCAACAGTCAAAATCCATAGATTGACTTCACCAATAGACAATCTTGCACCAAACCAACTCATGTTGACCTCAACCCTACACTAATAGACTGGCAATCTCTCAACTAGGAGTGCAAGAGCAAGGGCAGGCTAATACCTCCACTCAATTACATTGGTTGAGTTAGGCAAGGGCAGGCTGAAACCTCAACCCGATTACATTGGTTGAGTTGGGCAAGGGCAGGCTAATAATACTCAACTCAACCAATGTAAGTGGAGGAGCAAGGGCAGGCCATGAAGGGTTTTTGTATGAAAGTCAACCAAGATGAATGCTCAACTCAACATTTCACTATTGAGCCAATCTATGGATTTTGGCTATTGGTTCCCGGGGATTGATGGGTTCATTCCAGGTCAACCAGAGGGTTTCAGACCAAACTGTGATAGAGAACGTGGTAGCCCCCGACGAGACCTATCTTTTGATGGGATCAGTGATCTCATCAAAACATCAATTTTCAGATACTGTGTTCGAAACACCTTGGGCTTCAAAGCAATAGTGGTTCCAACGCTTTTTGAACAACTGATATAAATCTTAACATCATTGATCCCATCAATTTTCTACCTGTCTACCCCGAAAAACCAAGGGCGCATTCAAAATCCAGCCAGATTGCTTCAAAAGCCTTCAAACCCGGTCAATAGAAAGTCAACCAACCCATATTGGCTTCAAACCTAGTCAATAGACCTTGGTTGTATTGACTTTCCTACAAAAGGCTTCATAGCCTGCCCTTGAAACACCGGGTTTCATTCAAAAGCTTACCCTTCAACCACCAAGCATTGACTTGGATACCAATTTACTGACTTGAACCGAAAAAGCCTTCAAAATCGCTCGAAACCCTTCAAAATCGGTCAATGGCCTTCAAAAACCCTTCAAAAGGCCAACAGCCCTTCATTTGTAGTCGAAACCCTTCAAATTTGTAAGCATATTGCAAAAAAATTTCGACCGCGAATTTGTGGGCAGTGGTTTTCACCGTTTTTGCCCCTTTGTACCGATATGGCCCTAAACCTTGCCCTTTCCATAGGTATGAAGGGATTTAGTGAAAACGGTTCCTGATTCTTAGGTTTGGCATTCAAATGTTAGCCTATGGGGGTTGAAAGCAGTCTTTTCGGGTTAGCTAAAGCCAGTGCCGCAGCGCCTTTAGAGCAGTTTAGTACGCCTCACCTGTTGCAGTTGGACGAGTTTATGATGGACCGAGGGATAGATATGTCTGTCTAACAGAACGCACTCCCTTGGGATTTGTTGGCTGGGGACACGCCCTGGATGCCTCGGCGCGCACAAGACACCCGGTCCCGTGCTCATCGTCCCCACACACTCACGGTTCCCGGCCGTCTGTACTCGACGGGCTCGTTCTCGACACTCTGGGTCTCGCAGCCCCCGTTCTCGGTGCCGCCGCTCTCGATGCCGCCGCTCTCGATACCGCCGTTCTCGATGCCACCGCTCTCAATGCCGCCGTGCTATTCATCCCCGTGCTCTTTCTTTGGCGTGCCCGACGTTCGTGCATAATCGCGCACTGGCGCTTGCCATCATCTCGGCGTGCGAGACGGTGCGCTTGGCATCCACCGCTGGTCGTCCCTGCTCACCGACGTACTCGACGTCACGTCACGTCACCATGCTCGTCTCGCCTCCCGCACTCCCTGAGAGAAAGCCGCAGACTCACCAGGATCTCAGCAAGTACAGGCCCCCATTTCTAGCGAATACATAGCCATTTAACAGCTTGATGAGCAAAGACCGAGGAACGCGAAGCCAGCCAGATATTAGAGTTGCACGCTTGTGAGCCAGAGAGAGGGGAAACAGGGATGCAGAGCGAAGGCAGAGCGAGGGCGGGGAAGACAAAGAGTATTGCACCCGAGACCGTCACCGTGACGACGTCCGGATCGGAATCACCTGTAAAGACCACATAAGTAGGCTAGTTAGCCCTGTACCTAGGGGGGGTAGTACAGGGCTAATTAGCCCTGGCTCGTGCTTCTACACCAGGCTTCTACACATGCTTCTACAACTCTAGAAATGCCTGCAAGTCTTATGCTCCTACTGCCTTGGAGAAAATAAGACAGACTTAGTCCTTGCCGGCAAACTCGGCATCTAGCTGGGTATCATCAATTTTTGATGGAGGGGTAAATTAGTGATATCTCTGCCAAATTTGAAGCACAATAGTGGCAGAAATCATGATTGGGCTTCAGCCACTGATCAGATCTCATCAAAATGATTGATGGCATCAAAACACAGAAGCTGTAGAGGATGGCATAGGTGGCCACATATCAGCACATTTATGGCTGTTGATCACATTACATCAATGATTGATCCCATCAGCCAAAATGCAAAGTTGTAGTACAGCTCAAGAGCTACAAGAGTTGTCAGTAAACTTGTACCTAGAAGCGTCCCCATCACCCATAGAATGGACAACATTTAATAATCAGTGGCATCTGGAGTCTGGACTGGATTCACAGATATGCCAAGGCCAGTGGGACGCAGCTACCCACCCAGGCATTGTCTCCATGGTCATTTGGCCCAATGGTATCTTGCTCTTATGTTATCAACTATATTTTGGAGTGGTCAGCAGTTCAAGTCCCATCCCTGCTTTTTTTTTTCACTTCACAACTTGTTACACACCTCAACCCATTCCATCTATCACCCTGGCCCCATTTGAGTGCAAAAATAAGTCTAGTTGTTCATCTGGATCCACCTATGCAGCTGATCAGACCCTTTTGATGCCGAGTCCTATTTGGGACTACTACTCCAAGTGGCCCAAAAAGGAAGTTTTGCCCAATGCACCTACTCCATGCAACCCTGTACAGCAGCCAATGTCAGGAGAGGTTCTATGGGTGCATTAATGTCATTTACAAGCCCCAAATGCCCATAGGTCAGCAATGCCAGGCTGATACATCAGTGTTTGTTGGGCAGGGGAAGTCCCCGGTATTTCATGGCTATTTGCGATCCATTCTGGCTGGGAATCATGTTGGCCTGCTCATGCTTTGTCCTTGGTCTCCTTGAAAGCTTGTTACTGGGGTCTATGCCACAATATGGTTGAGAGACACCAGGGTTGATTGGAGATCAATTGCTGGTTTCAGGCCCTTTCTCCTTGAGAGGATAATCTGTAAAGGACTTCTAAATTTTGTTTCAGACTTTATAAGCCCGAAATGGTGCAAATCTGGAGTAGCCTGGGGTCAAAACTACTGATTAGAGTGAGTTTTCCTCTGACAGTGATACAGTCCCATTCCTCAGACTCAGGATGTCCCTGGGTTGCCAGCTTGTCTTATATTGCTCAGGTATCCCAGACAGCCATTCCTACCATACAAGATCACACTTTGAGTCCTGTACATTCCTTGAATAAAGGAGATCAACCTGAGAGTGATCAATGAATTACAGGTCAAGGGGTTGGTCAAATGGGCTGATGGTGGGATCTAATGAACTCTCCCATCTCAGGGGATTCAGAATATATATAGTTTCACATGGGTTGCCTCATTGGTTGTTGAGTTATGAACATTTGTATGATGAACACTCCACTTTGAGTGGTGTGCATATATGCTACCCAACTTGCTCTCGGGCTCAACCAGTGCACCTGCAAATCTCAACCAGCCTGGGACAATGAATACATATTCTGGACCAGTTTTTCAAGGGGAATCCATTTTTCATATCCCCAGAAGCTGAAACTCCACCTGGGAGCCAGTATCAAGGGAATGATCCAAATTTGATCACATACATATCTCAGCTTCCTGCTGTATTCTTAGTAGGTATCCTGGCTTCTAACTGAACTTTGAGTTCCAGGATGCTCTCTTACCCTGTTTGTATCATCACCCTGCCTAGAGATAATGTAGTATACCACAAACATGAAAATGGAGGATGTTCAGGTTAAACATGCTCTTGGTCTTGTAGGTAACATTCTTAACCTATTCAGAAGTATTTAGATGGTTCTAATATAACTTCTGGACAAAGAGATCAAGGCCTGTCCCCTACTACTGGCCTCATACACCAGCATCAGCTTGAAGATCATGGCCTCTGAAATGGCCTCAGTATCACTCTCAGGCAAGAACTAGTGTATCAATAAGCAGTGTCTATACTCCCCCTACTCATTTGAAGTGACAAGGGGCATTTGGGAAATCAAATTCAACATGATATCATCCTCTCCAAAAAAATCAGTTTGTGTGGCTGTTATAGGCAGGGTAAGGTATCCCTCTGGCTCCAAAAGCATCCTATATCATGAGTAACATCTCAAGGCAGATGCCCAGCACTTTAGTTCATACACAATCCCACCAGTGTACAAGATACCAGTGAAAAACCGCAAAATTTCCTTTCTGGGACTTGGGAGTAGTGGCCAAATTGGGAATGTCACTGAAATCAGACTGTATTCTGGAGGTTTCTGGGCAAGGGTACCAACCAGAAGTGTTGTATCTCATAAAAGCACATTCACAACAAGGGTTGAAGCATCATTTGGGTGTGGATTGGGTGAGGGACAAAAGAAATTGCCTAGAGGGAGGATTGATCTTGAGACCTTGAGCAAAAGGAACAATAGAAAAAGCAACAGAGTAACAAGTAGACTATGCAGGGAATGATGGTGGTGGGTTAGGAGCATTCATCACCGATGAGGGACCCAGCACTCACACCTTGCTTATCAGCGATTCTTCAATGTTCTCCATTCTGTGGGTGATGGGAGCACTTCTAGGTACAAGTCTACCGGCAACCCCTGTAGCTCTTGAGACTGCAACTTTGCATTTTGGGTGATGGGATCAATCATTGATGTAATGTGATCAACAGCCATAAATGTGCTGATATGTGACCACCCATGCCATCCTCTACAGCTTCTGTGTTTTTGATGCCATCAATCATTTTGATGAGATCTGATCAGTGGAGGAAGCCCAATCATGATTTCCGCCATTATTGTGCTTCAAATTTGGCAGAGATATCACTAATTTACCCCTCCATCAAAAATTGATGATACCCAGCTAGATGCCGAGTTTGCCGACAGGGACTTGTCTTATTTTCTCCAAGGCAGTAGGAGCATAAGACTTGCAGGCATTTCTAGAGTTGTAGAAGCATGTGTAGAAGCCTGGTGTAGAAGCACGAGCCAGGGCTAATTAGCCCTGTACTACCCCCCCTAGGTACAGGGCTAACTAGCCTACTTATGCGGTCTTTACAGGTGATCGGAATTCCGAAATGGCGCCATTTTCCTTTTCTCTCATCCTTGGCAAAAATTCGTCTGGCCGCAATCTCTCTCTCAGTACTGACGTCTCAGCCTTGTCTCAGCCACTCATCTCCTGGCCTCAAGCTGCACTCTGGGCGGTGTACGGGAAGGGATTTTTTTCTTCTGGTGCGTCTAAATCCTTATTCTCTGCATACTCAGACGAAGAAGACCTCTCCAGTGCCAATACGACATTTTACCCATCCCCACTCGCTTCACACCACTCTCGTCACCCATCTGTTACCCTGCACGCCGACGCGCTGCGCTGCCACCCCGAACTCCCGCCGAAGCGCCGCGCTACTCTCAAATACAACCTTGTAGCCATCCCCCACTCGCTTCACACCACTCTCGTCACCCATCTATCGCCCTGCACGCCGATGTGCCGCACTGCACCCGTGAATTCTCGCCGAGGCGCTGCAGCCCGGATTATCACCCAGCCCGCCAACCGCGATGACTACATTCAAGACTACGGCAGTTTGGATGAGTGATCAAGGATCAGCCCGGCTGCAGTGGGGCCGAGCGATGGGCGGGCAGCGGCGGCGGGATTTCGGCGGCGCGGTTTAACGCGTTCAAGTTGGAGGGCGGGTGGCGGGAAGCGGCGGGGTTTCACGTGTTGAATGCCGAGGATCAAATCTTGCGCATTCAACGCGTTAAAGTTGGAGGGCGGGTGGCGGGAAGCGGGGCGGGGCGGGAAGCGTGATTCAGGTCAGGGTTAACGGGTCGGACGCCGGTGGGCAACACAACGCGTTAAAGTGCCGAGCATTCAATGCGTTGAAGTTGGTTTCAACGCGTTAAACGCTCGGTCACGTTTTTATTGCTGATTTTATTGAATATTGTATTAATTACGATTAAAAACATTGCTTTTCGTGCCGAAACTCGAGAGATCGGCAGCAGCGAGCTCCGGCGGCCCTGCCGGGGCCCACTTGATGCCCCTACGAATAACCCTGGTTTAATGCATTGTGGACTTGGGTTATAACCCTATTTAACGCGTTTTTTTCACTGGACCAGCTGGCAAGGCGGGGCGTGACGTTGCCATTCCGCACACAATCCCAGCAGACGTTGGCGTCGTTGCCCGAACGCGTAGTGCTCCCCCCGATTGTCTGCAATTCCGACTGTCAACCTGGTGAATGATATCAAGACGATAAAGATACGTACCTGCGTTATCCATGGCCGAGTTCACCAGCTCCCATTCTTCGGCAAACCACACCTGCATAGCTCGACGCTCTCTCTGCAGCGTTTCATCTTCTTCATCTGCGCGATCAACGTCCAGCATCGTAAGTATTCCCCTCCTCACGTCGTCGTCTGCCAACCACCGAGGTGGTGCACCGTCCTCCTCCTCGTCGTCCAGTCCAACGTCCTGCCAAATCGCATCGTCCACATCCAAACGCCACATGCTCTTTGGGTCGATGTTCTCTGGTGCCACCGCGTTCTTCGGCACACCGTCTTCTTCCCCGTCTTCCTGCACCATCCTCCGAAGGTCGTCGCACACCTTGTTGTAGTCTTTCCACACCGTCGAGATGGCCGGATCCTTGCGCTTAAGACCTTTACTCGCGTGGTCGCGCAGTTGTTGCTCTGCGCCAATAGTAAGCTCTTTCCGCCAAATCACATACTGCCAAAGAAAAACCCACCTCTGACCGTCAAATGCCGCAGTCGACGCTCCACTCCATCCATTGCGAATTTGCGCTCCCGCAATTTAGCGCGTAGACGATGCTTGAAAGCCCGCGCTCTCATACGCAGTTCGTAGAACTTGGACTTCGCAACTTCTTTCAAACGACTCTTCCCATTTGCACCCAGAGCCGCCTCCTTCCTTTTCAGCTTGCTCTTCGTCTCTTCCAGCGCCGTCTCGTGTTTCTCCACCTCTGCTGCTTGCACTGCGATCTCGTCCTCGTCCTTGTCGTCTACGGCCGTCTGGAACGCGGCCTGAGCTTCCTTCAACTGCCTTTGTCGTATATCTCAGGTTTGCGCAACGCTAGGATTTGGTCGACGGCTTTCTGGGCCATATTTTTCGATTGACCTGAATATTCCCCGTTAGTCTCGGATGTCCAATGAATAACTGTCACTCACGTTGCAGCGGCTTTGTCTGGGCCGTCAGCTGCTTCTCCCATTCTTCCCTCAACTCCTCGAGGTCCACGCCACACTCCTCAAGAATGCTCTCCGCCTCCGCGCGTTTCTGCGCCGAATGACGCGTTCGCCGCTTTAACCATTTCCCCAGATCAAATAGGTTTTTTTCGTCCTCCGCCTTCAGCTGCATATCCAAAGTGTACAAGCGCCTGTAGTACTGTTTGGAGTTCGTCAATTGGAATAAAATTATTGGCACCACTCACCCCAGAAATCCGCAAGTGTGCGATAAGGTGACTGATGGCGTGCCAGAGACGTTCGCAGCCCTCCCCGTTGGTAAAACCGAATCCCTTTCGTTTGCGCAGATGGAAGCGCATCTGGCACGCCCAATCGTGACCAAACGCATGGAAGATGGACACCGCGAAGATGAGACAGGGCTAGGTATCGGTCTAACCAACCCCACTTGCGCGCTCCACGCTCCAATTGACATGCAATATCGTATAAGATGCCCACGGTGGCTTTGCGAGGGATATGCTGGAAGAGAATTTCCATGAGGAGAAGCACATTAAATTGCTTCTCCCCTGCTGAATGCATATTGACCACCCACAGGACTCGGTCGTGACGAGAGAGCATCGCCATGAGCCCCGTGTCGTCGTACTTGGCCGTGCTCGCCTTGGCCCGACTTTCGTCCGCCGCCGTGAACGAATTGCCGCAGTTGTTGAGCGCGCTCCTGGGCACTTTGATCTCCTCGTGCTCGTAGCCGTCCTCCTCGTCCTCAGAGTCCACGATGTGCGCAGCCTTGCCCTTGCCCTTCCCCTTGCCCTTGCCCTTGCCCTTGCCCTTGCCCTTCCCCTTCCCCTTCCCCTTCCCCTTCCCCTTCCCCTTCCCCTTCCCCTTGCCCTTCCCCTTGCCATTCACATTGGCGCACGCCTTCGTCTTTTCTTTCTCTGCCCCTTGCCGCACCGCCTCAACGTATTCCTCCATTTTTCGACTCAATTCTTCCAGTACAAAGTGTGTGTCGGGGTGGGTTTTCTCGGGGTCAGGCGCGCCCTTGTTCTTCTTTTGCGTGAAGCAGGCGTCCATGCACCCCTTGATGTCCGCACTTGAAGTATTTTTCATCAGTTTGAGCTCGTGAAACGAGGATATCACTTACACAGCCGTACCCCATTCGTTTCCTCCAAAGCACAAGGGACAGCGACTTCGGAGATATTCGCTAGGGCGATCGAGATTGAGAGGCTCTGGGAACGGGTTCTCCGGTTTGGGTTTCTCGGGTCCCTTGGTGCGTGCCTTCTTGCCACGGTTTGGGTCAAGTTCTTCGTCGTCGTCGTCAGCACGCGCGCGTTTGCTTCCACGCGAACCCGATGCCGTTCCTGCAGGCTGGGGCGTCTCTGGTATGATTGGGGGTGGGAGGAGGGAGATCTGGGGTCTCGGAGGAGGTGCGGAGACTGTCCAATTTTTGGTCGATGTACGCCTCGGCTTGATGTGTCAAGTACGTGTACCAGTCGAGTGCGGCACCAAATTGTCGCACCAAAGCGTCCTGTTTGTGAATTAGAATAGTCCTTCGTATCATATCTTAAATCTTACATTGCTCGCCAATTGGTATCCCATTTTCTCCAAGTGGTCCTGAAGCGCGCCAATGCCCGCGCTTTTGTTCGGGGCTATTCTCAGGTACAGCGACCTGAAGAATTCCAGCACTTGCACGTCTACTGCGAGGCCTGGACAGTGGGGCGCGCAGGGGAAGCAGCCCGAACGAAGCAGCCTTTTGGGAGCGGATTCGCAAGCGCAGAGCTCTACACAAGCGTTGTATATGCCTGGGGCAGTTATCTCAGTTCATCGTACTCGGTGGATCATGGAAAAGCATACCTGTGAACGTTACAATGCTCAGGTCTAACTCGACCATATCCTCGCATCTGCACGCGCGCTCGGTGTCCAGCCGTTCCAGCCGACCGTACTCCTTCCACGACTGCGTGTCGCTGGACAAGTCCAGAAACAGCGGGACGAGCTCTGGCATCATGCTCGTCCAAGCCACAGTTTGGGACTCCTTGGCTCGACGGTGAGGTTTCTCGGGGGACTGAGTTTCGCGGCGCCGCCTGGGTGGAGAATGGGTGGACTGATCCGTGTGCCATCCATCCTCCGATTGCTCCACGCCTATGTCGTCCAATTCGACGTCGAAATCCGGAAAATCCGAGGATGGTGCTTGCGAGTGGTGGGTCTCCCCCTCCTCCTCCTCCTCCTCGTCATCTGACGTCTCCGGGGGCGGTAGAGGCTGCCGGAAAGTCTGCACCATGGTGCGCCTCCCAGGGCCAAGCATCGTGGGTTGCTTGGCATTCCTCTTCAGAGGGTGTGGCACCGAGGGCCCGGGCTGTAGGCTGGGTCGGGATTGGGCTATCTTTGCGATCTTCTCCTTGTTCTTCTTGCTCTGCCGGGGCAGCTTCATTCCCGCCATCGTGTTCCTACAAACGTATCAGATTCCTGACGCGCGCGTTCTCCGACCCACTCGCTTGGCAGAAGAATAGGAGAATAACGTTTGACAGGTGTCAACGCGTCAACAACGCGTCAACAACACGTCAAGAACAATACAAAATCAAATCTGTCGAGTCGTCAAAAAAGAAATGAGAACAGGGAGAACAATGCACACCTGTTTCAAGTGCGCGGGTCCGTGAGTTTCTTGAGGGGCGTGAGTTGTCCTTGAAGTTCGCCCGGGGTCAATGGTAAATTGATGATATTAGCGACATACATACATGCGTTGTACAGTTAGAATATTTACAAGGTGTCTACACGTTATACGCTGCTACTGTACATAATATGTGCGAGAAGGGAAGGTGGTCGCGTCCCAAGTCCCAATGGTTAGCTCGACTCGTTCGTTGACCGACAAGCAAAGGTTACCCACATCGTACTCCCCTTCTTTTGCGTCCGTGAAAAGAACTACGACAATTCCGACCTTCCCCCAGATTGGCATGCGGATTTGACCGTACTCCCCCACTCGCGCCTTGCTTCCGCGGATGTCAGGCCCAATGATGACGACCCGCTCCCGAAACGCGTCCTCCAATCTTTTCTTGGCCGACGTCTCTCTGCGTGGGACGACACACATCGGCGGGATTTTGTGCGGGGTGCGATTGTGGAGGCCGTGAACAAGCAGTTTTTTGTCGACGAGACTGGCTTCCGTTACCGCTGATACGACTGGTATCCGCGCAGGCGTGTAAACAGCGTAAAATCGAGATTTGGTACGCATACCAGCACCCCTCGATCCGGTGGTAGAATGATAGGAATAGAGCCGAGCTCCGAGCTGCTATTCAAATGTGTTCACGATGCATTGAGAGAGTTTCCAGTACACTACGCTTGGCTGTTTGATCAGGAGTCGGTTGTAGTGACTCGAATAGGCTTCCCGTGGGGACTCAGATATGCGGAGATACAGATATCAAGGAGATATAACAAGCCCAGACAATAGTCAGTGTTGGTTGAGAGTACAATCAAGTATTCTCTAGAGTCGGCGTGCAGTTGCACCAAGATTGATGTATATTAATTGAGCGGGAGTGCTTCCCTCGAAGAGATAGCCTCCGCGGAAGTGTCCGAGATGATGTATACAGTTGCTGTTACAGCGGGATGGTGTGTCAAGCAGTTGTTGAGCAATGTGGACTCGAGCCACAGAGTGGTGTTGCCTTTGCAGTTTAGGATCCGAGAGGAGAGTGACCCCGAGGGGTACTTCGCGGACTGAACATCCAGAAAGGAAATGACAAGTGGGCGAGTCGAACTCGTGCACTGGTACTAGTGTTTGATCATGTGATCACGGAACGGAGCGGAGCTGCGGCAGACGATCAAAGCGATGATCGGACATCACAGTCTGGACCAGGGCACAGGGTTGGCCCAGGGTTTCACCGCAGTCATGGCTAGCATGTCAGGATCTGCGCCAAGGCGGAGTTGGACCAATCAGAAGAGCTGTCAAGGAATGACACACACGTTGGGAGCCAGAAATAGCCTCGAGGACACAATCAGGGTGATGCACACCCGAGGGAAGGGACAATCTTTAGTCATAGTAGTTTAGACACGCCAAGCATGTAGAAAAGTATATAAACCCCATGGAACCTGAGGGTACATCATCACATCATGCCCCCCTTCTAGGGACTCATGGGCATTGGAGTGGTCTTGTGTCTTCCTCGGAGATTTGTTGATTACATTCTTCTTGGTAGTAGCAATAGAAAAGCACTTGTTTGGGTATAACTGAGGGATCTAAGTCAAGCTATAGACTTCTTGAGTTGTATTGAGTGTGTCTCCTAAGGGCACTACTCGTCTTACACTTGCATTTAAAGGTACCCGGGCTCTGGTCCAACCTGGGTCAGCTGCAGAAGCATACTTAAGGGGTAGTGGGTTGCCCTCTGCTCTGTAGTTCCTCTCCATGTTGTATTGGGGTTGTAATTGGTGTGATTTGGTCGATGATAAACAGGAACAGAGTCAATTGGGACTTGGTGGTTCGGGTCATCGACTCCTCGAACTGGTTCGAGGCTTGTGTTTGGTTTTCAATCTACAATATAAAAAGACTTATTGCTGCATTGCAAACGCTTGTGTCGTATTCGAGTATAAAGCCTTGCAGTAGGCCTCTTGAAAGAGATCTAGTCGGTCCGAGGACTTGTTCGAGAAGCTGCACAAAAGACCAAACCGTTGATATCAAGTGAGCTGTATGCTCCGCGGAGTGTGCTTGAAGTCGAGTGGGACGTTCAATCTTACCTATATACTTTAGGGTGACCCCGAACTCAACCGTAGTCGAAGTTGACTGGCCCTGGCTGGGGTGTTGGATGTTTTGGTAGTTGGTGTTATGGTGTTGGGGTTTTGTGGGTTTGTTGCCTTTTGGGTAGCACTCCGCAGACTCAGCCATTGCTGCTCCACATTCACACTTCACTGGTGCGCAGTTACAGACGTTTCACCGCGTCTGTCAGGAGCAAATAGCCATACTCGTTTTCGCACTCGAGAATGCGATTTGATAGTCGCCACGTTCGGTGCCCCTGCAGCGCAGGTGTTCCCTTCACTTGGACGTCCAGACGTTTTCCCGCAAACTTGGGGCAGCAAAGCCATTTGCCGTCGTACTCCCCCTCAGCTTCGGGAGGAGGAGCTGCCCATAGCTGCCTCGACAGTGGTTGTTCCACGTCTGGTTCTGGAGTGGGTGTGCGAGGACGCGGCCAGAGCAGGTTGTGGCCAACGCAACGTCGGCTTTGACCAGTCCGCGCCTTTGCCAACGAAGAACGCTTTGGCGAGAGGAGTGCCGTTCCTGAGAGAAAATGAATGATATTCTGAAAAGCCGCCAGAAAGACTTACCAGCGATGGAATAAATCCTCGACGGTGAGATTCTCGATGCGGCTGCCGTCGTCTTCCACGACGGTGATAAGAATACCGTCCCGATCCATCCACGGCGCTCGCATGTACTCCTCCTCTGTTGATGCAGACTCTTGTTTTGCTTTCAGCCTCTGCGCCCGGGCAACGCTGTCGTGGTCCCCAACGATTGTCCCTGCTCTCCCGCTGTACCGATGCGTGCCGCCAATCACCACCTCCAGACCCTCAAAGCGCTTGCCAATGTGCATGGCTTGGCGATCTCGTGTATCCGATGGTTGCTCAACGTCGGCGATATCATCGCCAGGCGCAGGTATGCTCTGGGTATGACTGACGGCGGCGACGGGGGCGGTTGCGAAGGCGTTCACGGACTCGACGAGAGGCTCGTCATCAGCCAGCGACAAAAAGCAGATGTTGCGCATGAAGACCTCGAACTGTGCTTGGTGTCAATGCAAGGTTAGGTTAGGTGAAAAATACATACATAGTTGACCATGGGCAGATTCACGTCGTGCTGTGGGCCATGTTAGCCAACGCTCAGAGAACTAAAAAACAATTACATACGTGGCCTGGCCCCAGGCTCATTATATCCTCCACAAGGCTGAGAGAACCCTGCTGCTTGTCCACGGAAACCACGAGACCTTTTCGCCCGACTTCTGCGCCCCACACCACCTCCACCCAATCTCCCATTTCAAACCGACGGACAAGGTCCTCCACGTCCACCTGGAAGCGTCCTTTTGCCGAGGTTTCCACCGTGGCTTTAATGCCTTCGACTTCCACAATCCTACCCACTCGATCAAGGTGGTTTGAGACCCCATACCGCACTTTCACCCGATCAAAGAGTTTGACGGGAGGTCCAGGGTCGAGCATGTGACGGCGGAGGGAGGAGGCCAGGATCGCCCCGAGACCATGAAGGCCCCAACGCACTCTTGCCCAGTGGGTTCTGACGGGGTCGTCGGGGGTATCTCGGTAGGAATACCACATCTGCTTTATCAAGCCCTGCTGCCCTTTGTTGTCGCCTTCGACAATGAAGACGTGTTCCTGAGCGCATAATCCGTACGATGAATTGGAAAGGCTGGGTCGCTGGAGATAGCGAAGGCGACTTTTGCGAAACGGCTCCAATTCCTGCAGAGATGGGTGGACAACAGGATGATTGCACCTGTAGAGCGGCCAATATACCGCGTATTTCTCACAGGAATCGGACCCGGGTTTGAGGGCGGGAATGATAAACCGCTTGGGGGTTACAACGAAGGCGACGATGCGTTTCTCGCTGCCTTCTGGATTCAGACGAATCCAGTCCCCGGGGTCGACGCGAGTCTGATTCAGCAAACGGCACATCTCCCGGTATTTGACCCTTGGCCCCTCGACCCATTTGGCCTTGTGGACATCCCATTGGACGTTCTGCTCTGCTCTGTCCCTCACGTCGCCCCATTTGTTGTTGGCAACGCGCTCTTTGAACTCGGCCAGCATGGCCTCCGCTTCCTCGGTGGTGGGGTTCTTCTTCTTCTCAGTCTCGACGTCTTTTTTGTACTCGTCTGCAAGACCCTCAAACAGAGCGGCCAGATCCTCCGCATCCTTCAGCAGCGTGAATTCGTCTTTGATGAAAGGGCTGGGGCTGGTCCCTTGCAGGAGCTCGTCATCGTCATCAATAAATTCTGCAATTTGGTCAGTCGCTTATCAAGCGCGTAGGAGAGAGAATGTACCGTCGTCGCTCAGGGTGCGATCATGGTCCTCCTCCTCGTCTTCCTCCTCGTCCCCAGAGTCCTCGGCAGCCAAATCGAGAAGGGACATGATGCGCCTGCGTTTCAGAGGCGGAGAGCGGGAGGAGCGCTGCAAATGCAATGAGATGGAGGATGACCTGGAAAAATGGAAACGAACCTGATTTCCATCGTTGTTATCTTCGTTCTGAGGAGGTTTGGTAGCGGAATCGTGATTGAGAAGGTTCGTGGGCGAGGCAGTATCAAATTGGGCGTGAGTGGTATTGGAGGTGGCGTCCATGAGCTGCAAATGCAATGAGATGCATGATGAACTAGAAAAGCGGAAAAATACCTGAGATATATCGTTGTTATCTTCATTCTGAGGCGTTTCGGTAGCGGAATCGTCATTGAGAAGGGTCGTGGGTGAGGCAGCATCAGATTCGGCGTGAGTGGTATTGGAGGTGGCGTCCATGAGCTGCAAATGCAATGAGATGCATGATGAACTAGAAAAGCGGAAAAATACCTGAGATATATCGTTGTTATCTTCATTCTGAGGCGTTTCGGTAGCGGAATCGTCATTGAGAAGGGTCGTGGGTGAGGCAGCATCAGATTCGGCGTGAGTGGTATTGGAGGTGGTGTCCATGAGGGTAATGGTAGCGCGTCGTGGGCGGATGAGAGGTGTGCGCTCGCTGGGAGAGCTGGCGGCGGATTTGGGGTGAGAACGAACTGGGAATTCGGTCAGCGACGCGCCCTGGGTGTAGCTTTTTCTATTCTACTTTTGGCTCCTTTTCTCATTGTTTTAAGAGCGAAACTGCCGTCGACGACGGGCAGGACATGTAGGTCCAATATTCTTCCATTATTACAACTATCTACCGACTACAGAGGGAGGGAGGACTTACCGAATGTGGTGGGCGGGAGCAAGAGTCGGGAAAGTGGCTGTGTTTCGGTGTCAGCTGACTTGCAGAGCATGATTTCCGAGGTTTCAAAGTGCTCCGTGACGGATCGTGTCCTCACCTCCGAGATCATGCTCACTATCATTAGCCAATGTCGGAGTTTGAAACACTTATACGTTTCTTCTCGACACTCACCAGCGCTGGGTGGTGGTGAGCTGGGTGGGGCGGGATTGTCGGCGGCGGCGGCGGGGTATGTCAGCCCGGGCTCCAAGTAGTATAGCAATGAAATAACAGAGAAATCCAGGGACGAATGGTGCAAAGTCAGCCATAGGGAGACACCGACGCCAATTCCACCGACCTCATGCCCATGGGCTTCCCAGGTCACGATTGGATGACGGGGTGGGCAGGGCATTCACTCAAGGCTCCCACGAGCTCACAATGCACGCGAAAGGCCCTCAAGTTCCCTGTGGCACGAACAATGGCAATACCGTGGTCCGTATTCGGTATGTCCTCACCCCGCTGCCGACGACTCGAGACCCATTGTTCTTCAGCGTTGTCCCGTGATCCTCGCGGCGCCCTTGAACAAGCGAGGCCTCCTCCTTCATTCACCACCCCAACTCTCCCAACTCTCTCTGTCACCGAAATTTCACCATGTCGAATGGGAGGCAGCTGCGCGCCCGACCCAAAACCAGCGGCGCCTCCGAGCCTGTATTTGTCAAGAACTCCAGATCCCAGGTGCGTTCCTCATTGGACCTTCGAATTTAACTCTGACATTTTTCATAGAAAAAGGACGCGGACAACGACCAGCCTTCCAAAACCACCAGTAAACGCAAGCTCAAGGTACGTCGTGCCACCTTTCATCTTCGAATTCGACTCCTGATATTTTGTCCAGGAAGTCTTCGTTGAGATCCCCCCTTCACCACGCAAGGCGTCGCGCCCTAAACCGCGACCTGCGCCACACCCCGACGTATCCACCGACCTCCTCCTCCGGCATCCCAGCTTTCTCCATCGGGGCCAGCCCAACTCTCCACTCCCGAGGATCTCCACCCCCACACCTGAAGAGGTGCAGACACTTGACCAGGAAGTCGGCGATCTCACCATGATTCTGGGGCACGACCGTCGCGAACAAGACCTCGACGATCTTCTGGGGCCCGACGACGACGACATGGACGACCATCTTTTCGATCTCGAACGCGCGCCCATCCAGCTCGATTTGGACGAGGAGCACCCGCCGAACGAGGAGGAGAGGCCGCGCAGAAAATGCCGTAAAACCCAGCAGCAGGTCATTGTGGAGGGCAATGACTCCGACCCCTCGGGAAGCGACTACGAGGAAAGCGAGAAAACCAAAGCTATCCTCGTCGGACACCGAGTACCAAATCCTGAGGACGAGGAGGCCGATAATCTCCAAGACCAGGACAACGACGAGCAGCAGCAGCAGGAGGAGGAGGAGGAGGAGGAGGGCGACGTCGTGTCCAGGAAGAAATGTACCAAGTCCAAGGGCAAGGGCAAGGCCCAGCCGAAGGACAAGCAGAACGCGCGTCCCGGCAAGGCCGGTGCCAATGGGAAGGGGAACGAGAAGGAGAAGGAGAAGTTCGCCTCTCCGTCTCCCTCAGATGGCGAGCAGGACGACGAACAGGATGCGCGTCAGGGCAAGGCCCAGCCGAAGGACAAGCAGAACGCGCGTCCCGGCAAGGCCGGTGCCAATGGGAAGGGGAACGAGAAGGAGAAGGAGAAGTTCGCCTCTCCGTCTCCCTCAGATGGCGAGCAGGACGACGAACAGGATGCGCGTCCGGGTCCTCTCAATGCAGCATGCAAGGCAGAGCTCGAAGACCTCCAATCAGCTTTTGACGAGGGTATCAAGGCCGTGGCCAAGAAGTACGGCAAGTCTGTGCACTCGTCCGTTATCTGCCCTCTAACCAAATGCCTCCCCAAAGACTTGTCCGCCCTCGCAGGTCCCTTCGATTCACGCCAATGGCCACACCAACCTTCCCAACCGATCGTTCTGCATTCTCTCCCGGTACCCAGCTATTCGACATTGGTGCCACCAAGCCCAGCGGGAACTCTTTGATTCCCGCCTCCGCCATTCTTCTAACGCGGCCGCAGCTGGCGTTTCATGCGCTCGAGCATCGTTACTATGACAAACCGTGCGAGAAGTGCAAGCTTCCCATCGCCCCACTGGCGTTCGGCAATTACGAGCCAAATGACAGCGATCCAGGTCAGCTCATTCCGACCACGGATTGCTGCAAGGACTGCTACAAGTTTTGCTTTACCAACCCGGCGATGAATATGGTGGACGATCCGTTCGAGGTGCGTGTTTGCATCTCAGTTTTGCACCTCATTCTAACATTGAACGTCAGTGCACCTGCCCACCGGAGGCAATTGCCGGACAGAAAGGGCAGACTGGGTGTATGCATCATCGTTGTGAGTGTTTTGTCCCCTTTTTCCCTGCCTCGGTTCTCACTCTCGTCTAGCTTCTGCGTATGCCATGGTGCCGCAGCACGTCACCTCGATCAAGCGCCCGTTGTACGAGGTTGACACCAGCAAAATTCTGCGCACTCGAGTGGAGGAACTCGAGATCAAGTTGGAGAACATCCCCTTCGGCACCCCGGCGTACGACTCCATCTGGGACGCCCTCCAATGTGCCTACGACGACCGGTGGGAATTCGACTTGGTCCCCTACCATAATTACAAACTGCGTATGTTTTTCTCTTCGACCAATTCCACCATGTCTGACTTTTGCAATAGCGGCCAAACCAGTTCCGAGGTCGGTCCAAGAACCCAACCCTCCCTTTCGCACCGGTGAGTTACTTTTTATTTAGCAAGGATTCATTTTCTTACATTTTTCGGGCAGCGGCGAACCAGCAAGATCCTGAATACCGTTTCCTGCGCTGGCATGAGGCTTAGCTTCAATGCGGCCGCTTTTTAACTTCTTTCTATCTAATGGTACTTTTGTTCCAATGTACCTTTGTAACGTTGTTTAAATTTTAGCACTTTGAATTGAAAATTGCCTAAATGGGACCGTAGCGGTTGTTTACTCGTAATGTTTGGAGATTGATTGACAGAATCTGTCAATCATTAATATGGAACTTGTTTGGGAGCTAGCAAACGGGGTCTAAGTGGGAGGCTTCCACGCCTAACAAGTGGATGAATGGGAGTGACCCATGGCTACCATAGGAGGGTATGGGAGGCTCCCAGTACTGCTCACTCGGTGCATGGGAGTCTCCCATGGTTGTGAAATCGGGGCTGGGAGAGTCCCAGTACGGGCGAATTGGAGGATGGGAGGGTCCCATGACAGATAAATGGATCAAGTCACCGTACTGTATAATGCTCATGTTAGTTGAGTGGTAACTCCACCGTGCTTCCCATATCACATGCTTATCGCAGCTGTCCCAGGTTTGATTCCTGCCTGCTGCGTATCCATCCTGTTCCCTCTCTTTTTTTCTCTTTTTTTTTGGTCGGCCTGCTGCCGCTGCCGTGTTGTACCCCTTCTTGGTTTGTCTTCCCTTTCGATCAGCTTATTTTGGGAATACGAGCGAGGAGGAAGGGAGTAAAGTGAGGAGGAAGTACTAGTAATTGCCTCCCTTGTTAATGCTCATTATGGGGAGTGGTAACTGCCCTGTGCTTGCTGTATCCTGTGCATCTGTCAGTTGTTGCAGGTTCAAATCCTGCCTGCTGCATATCCACCCTATTCCCTCTTTTTGGCCGGCTTGCCACCGTTCCCGTGTTTTACCCCTTCTGGTTTGTCTTCCCCCTCGAGTGGCGCCCATTCGTAAAATTGGTACACGATACACGATTTTGATCAAATGTAGCCTGATAGTTCCAATCCACCACCTCTGAATCATCCTGAATAATGGTCATGCTGGTGGCGAGGCAAGTTCTGCCTGCCGTTTGTTCCATATTTTTCTTTTGTGTCGATCAGGTTACAAGTAATTTGTCAAGTTAATTTGACAAACAAACATCGCCATTGGTGGCAAGCATTGTCAAATTGGTATGTCAGTGCCTGGACTCCCAGGCCAGTAGTAGGGTCAAAGGCACATGGGAGACTCCCAGTCCACTGAAAAGATGGACGGGAGGCTCCCATGCCTCCTATGGGAGTGGCTGGGAGCTCCCATGGGAGGGTTGGGGGTGTCCCAATGGTGGTGAGTTCATGGATGGGAGGCTCCCATTGCTCCCATGGGAGTGTATGGGAGCCTCCCAGTGGTGCTTTTTAGATGGTTGGGAGACTCCCAGAGTGCTCACCAAGTGGCTGGGAGGTTCTAGGCACTTGGATGATGTCGGGTCAACGGAGGGAGGGTCAAAGGCATGATGAGCGGGTCGTTTGGTGGGTGAAGGAGAGACCGGGTCGGGGAGGGGGAGAGGGAGGTCAAGAAAATCCGGGGCTGTGGCAGAATCCTCGCTAGGAAGGGGCTCTCCTGTGCCCGAGAGATCTTCATCGAGTAGTCCGCTGGCGTCTTGATCTGTGAGCACCGCCTCGAGGGTATCACCGATGTCGATGGAAACTCGGATGGCATTCTCCTTGGACAGCTCGAACGGAGAGAACTCGCCCCAGATCGCGTCTTGCAGCGTGCTAGACCTTGAAAAAGGGGGGAAAAGGGTGGCTCAGCCGTCTGTTTCCAGAATGGATAAGAAACAGAAGGAAAGGCAGGTATCCAACAGAAGAGGCGCCCCAGAGCATGCAGATTTAAAAATTCGTGTTCCAAAGGCGGAGCACTGCATTCCTGCAAGTCTGGGAGCGCACCAGCTGTGGATACACTTGGGATACACCTGCCAGCTGGCAGAGAAAACACAGCAGGAGGGCCTGCATATTGAAGGATTGGGGTTGGAAAGACACACCTGTAAGGAAATCCAGGCCCAGCATAGGTTTGTAGCAGAGCAGCAAGACGAGAGGATGTGGAAGGGACAAAGGTGGATGGTGCGCGTTTGGGATCACGTGATGGTAACGTGATTCCCACGGTATTGCCGAGCGCGTCTTTCTTTCTCCTCTCTCTGCATGGGTGTGCACAAAACTGGCAGCAGCAAAAATTGGGTTCGGGTGTGTGGTAGCTCTGCGCCACCTGGTCATGGGAAAAGCAGCATCCCAAAGGACCGTGTTTTCCGCACCTCCTTGGCCAAGGAGAAGGAGCGACGCGCCGCTCTACAAACCGCCACGGAGGATATACAAGGTGTGCATTCAGGTCCTCCACAAACCAAAATCTCACCTATATTCCAGGCTCCAACTCCTCCAAATCGGACAAGCTGCGCCGACTGCATGCCTTGACAGAAGAAGCCGGCGATGTTGACATGAATGATTGGGAGGACCTTGGCACCGTCAACATCGACGCTATCTTGCAGGGGGAGGAGAGGATCGAGCTTAGCCATGCCGGTGGAGAGCTCCAGGCCGAGTTGGAATGGCAGTTGGAGGAGGAGTTTGAGGTGAATTCAAAGAAGAGGTGCGTCTTCAAATTTGCTACAATTCAGTTTCACTCATTCTAAACAGGAAATATCCCGACTTCCGAATGCGCCGTGACCTATTGAGATACGGACGGAGGAGTTTGAGATCCAGATGCCGGAGATGCTCTTGGCGTACCTCCGCTGGTTTACATGGCAAACCGACCCGGACCCAAGTCCCCCTGTTTCGGAAGAACCGTATAAGATTACGGTGGTGGACATGTTTTGTGAGCTCTCCATTGCTTCCTTCCTTGACATAGTGCTCATGGCTTCAGAATGTTGTGAGAAGACTGTTATGCTCGATCCGAGAGGGGGAACTATCGCTGCCTCACTTATCATGGCTGGCTTGATGCCCTCAGCACCTCTGCAACCCACCATTGCTGTGACAGTCCGTGTGTTGGAGGCTTATCGAATAATGCACTGTCGGTGCCCTCAACTCGCAATTTTATCATTTTTCAAGTCCTTGTGTGATATTCATCAGGTATTTGACGGAGTCCTTTCTTCGACTTCTTATTGACACTCTCTAGGTTGAGTTTCAAAGCTATCTCACCCAACAATTCTCTATTGCATATGATTTGTACCTCGATATCCTCCGACGCTGTGATCGTCGTGTTCTGGACGTCCTAGGACGTGATTCCCCATCATGGCGTATGAAGAATGCCTGTCCCGCTTGCATGTATGAGCTTGAGGGGGAGGACAATCTCATCTTCCGGATTTTGACCGCTATGGATGGAAATGACTCTTTGAAGCGCATTCTACGTCGAGACAAGGATGATCGAAGCAAGTCCAGTGAGCTCAGGGATGATCGGGACGCAGGGGACGGTTTCTTCCTGACACGTGAGAAGGTGGATCGGTGGGCAAAGGACGGGGTTGCGCAGATGCTCCCAATGGCTCCCAACGAGGTGTGTGATTATGCTCACAAATGTGGCGGCTTTTGACTTGCTGCTCTAGGCTGGAAAGAAAAGTCCCTGCACCGACAAATGGCAGAATATGATTCACGACATCTTCCTCTGTCTTTGTCGGCACGGCTTTGCGTTATTGGTGGTCGACATGATCCAAAGCAGAGAACTGTAAGTCTCCCTCCCAAATTCCTCCAGTCATTGAACCGGATCGTTTCATCTTTACAGCTCAAAGTACCCCCTCGCCATAAGCTATGAGCTGATGAAGCACTTGGGCGAACGTCTTGGAGCTGGTTATGACGTCGCGTGCCATTTTGAAACAACTGTATTCGATAGCGAGCTAGGGGATGAGGCTTGCAAAAAGTGCTTCAGCTGCCTGGTCCCTGCCTTCCACGGTCATGCTCACAATCGGTTTTGCCAAGTCTACCGACTAGCGAATTATCGGAAGGGGATGGGTCTAGAGGACCTGGAGACCTGCGAGCGCTACTTCTCCCACTCGAACGGTCTGGCCAAGTCATGCAGATATTCCAGTTGCTTCCATCGGCAGCAGGAGATATCTACTTACATGAAGCGATTCGACAATGTGGAGACGTATGCGAATCTGTGTACGTCATTAATCTTTCATATTACAAAATGTGCTTACCATTTGCCAGCGAAATTCCTTTGCTCGAATTATTGGCAAGCAATTGGGATCCTGAAGACTGAACATATCATCGGGGGCTTCCTAAAACAGGAGGGTCTCCAAGACGAGTCGGTCTTTGAGAAGTGGCTGGAGGAGGAACGGAAGGTTCTGCGAGGCCTGAAGTCTGGGGCGGCTGTAAAGCCGGAGACGTTGGAGATGGAGTATGTGCAGAAGCTGATGGCTCTGGAATCCGCAAAGTGCGTGATTGATTGTTTCATTCATTCCATCCGCTCACACCTCATCAGGGCCAAATCCAGGGAACTGCGCAAGGCAGCACATCAGTCCCGCAGTGACGACGCAGCATACAGTACCTCCAAGAACAAGGCCGAGATTGCTGCCCGCCACGCCAAGGAGAAGGTGGACCGGGCGCTTCAGGCCGTCCAGGATCTTGAGGTTGCCTTGGTGCTGACACCGGAGGAACGCTGGAAGCCAGACTCTGAGGAGTGGACAAAAGGCATGAAGGAGGTCCTGCAGAGGAAGTTTTTGGTGGCTGTGAACGCGCTTGAGTCTGTAGTGGTCCAGCGTATCTTTGAGCTGATGAAGATGAATCAGTCGGGCACAGGTATGGCTTGAAACAATATTAAATATCTGCACCTACTGACTCTCCTGCAGGCTATAAACTCCGTAAACACATTGCCAAATCGCTCCAAGCTCGATCCAAAGCTGTTCGAAACGCTCTCGAGCGCTACAATCGAGTGGCGCCGGAAATGACTCCGCCAAAGCCGCTGCTGTCCTGGGAGCAAGTAGTCAAATATGCATTCATTGGTGAATTCAACCTCCTTTGCGACAATGACAACAAATTCTCGGACAAGATCTGGACACTAGATACAGTAAAACTTTTGCAAAAAACACGTTACCAATCATCCGTAGGTATTGCAAAAGAACACGTTAAATATTATCTATACCCAAAAGGCACTGAATCTCTTATCTCTGACCGTATCCATCACAGGGATCAGGGCGGCATCCTGGGGCAGTATCGGGTATACTGAACAACCAGATTAACTCTCGGTTAAGCTCTATTTAATGGGTAATTGATATTAATATCTTAAATTGCCATCAATGGCTCCGGAGATGACTGATACCACTGCATCAATTGACTACACATGCTCGGCATGGATCAGAAATGATCGGGGATCAAAAAAAATCAAAGTTGTAGAGCTGATTTGCAGCTACAGAATCACCCTATACAATACTGGCTCAAAATGCCTGGCTGGCTCACAAAATGCAAAATACTTTCCAAACCCCGGCTTCAGAAAAATGAAATGCCTGTATTACATTGTTCAAATTGTATGGCCTATTGCTCACGGTGTTTTGATGGTGATGTTTTAGGGCACCGCGGCATAGTAGGTCTGGTGGGTTAGCAAAGGAGGTGTACCTGGTAGCTGAGATGACTCCCCACTGCTTCAAGGTATTGGTTGTCTAGTCTATTGGTTACTTGTCTCTCTAATAATTCTTCCCTTATTACTTGTTTTTGCCAAGGTCGCAAGTTCAAATCCCAGTACCCTCATCCCATTTTTGTTGCCTTTATACCTTTAGCACCATTCCCTCAATTCTTTTGAATCTTCATGGAACTATTGCAGCACTCCCTCCCATGCACTCCATGTATTTACAACCCCCATTTACACTGACTGAGAGGCACAATTGCTGTATGATTGCACACACTGATTTCCTGGTACTGAATGATTCTAGTGCCCAGATGTGTGATCTGTAGCCTGTAAGTCTGATCCTGGCTCATATTAACTCTAATCTGAAGAAGGTTCAACCAAGGCCCTTGATTCCAGAGAGATTTCAACTCAATTCTGTCAAATGTAAGTGTGCACCAGTTCTCAATACCTGTGGCTAATGCATTGGCTCCAACACCACAGTGAACATTTCCCTTGCCATTAGATCCCATTAGAGCAAAGAAACTGGCCAGAACATGAGGAGAAACCTGAGTTATGAGTGTGATCATTTTGAGCTGATCCCCCTTGTTGTGCACCTACAGGGCCATGTACATGTATTGGGAGTCTAAAAACTAGATGGAACATCTTAGAATTGCTCCACCCATCCATATTTGCAAGAGCATTTGCAAGATTCCACTGGTTGTGTTTGGGTCTGGCAGGATTGTAGGGTAAGAATTTGGTCAAATGTCCAGTAGAGCTCTTGAACAGAACTCCATGGATTCTCCCCCAACCCTCATGATCAAGGACACTTTCTGGACCCCCTGAGCTCCCTTTCCTCAGTGGTGACTTCAAATATCCCAGATTCCACTCCCTTTGTCTTCTATCAACAGAATGATCCAAAATGATCACAAAATCTCTATGCATATAACTTTACTTGTCCCATGTACTTCAACCACAGAGGAAAAATCAAGAGCATGAGCAATACAGTGAAAATGGGATTTGATGACTTTTCCCACTTTCACCTGGCCTATTGTGCACCTTAAGGTAAGGGACTTCAAAAGTCATTGATAATACTCATTGAAGTCTTGGGGTGCTAAGGATCAGGTTATCAACTGCCAATATCAATAGCTGCACCTAAATCTACCTTTTATCTCATTCACTTATAACACTCTCCCATGGCTCAGATCTGGACTGATATTTGAGATCTAGCATCCTAAGTGGTACATGAACATGCTAAGCTCACAGATCACAAAAGCATGAAACTACATGGAAATGATATCAAAGGTGCAAAAATGCACAGACCATTTCCACTCTTACAACTGGTATATACACAAAGTGGTAACACACTTCTGGCCAAAACATGTGGAAGGATTGAAAGAAGAATTGTTGTCAGTCAAGTTTGTTAAGGATCCCAGAGGCAGATCCAATGGGAGTGCAAAAGGTGAAAATTGCCTTTTTGGGAGGAAAGCGTAGTGGCTCAATCGGGAATAGCATCCGAAATGTCAAACACTTTTTGAATTCAGAGTTGATAATGCCACTCTGAGGTTAGAAAACATAATGGTTCCTTTGGTATGAAGCCTTGGGACACACTCAGCTTTCAAAACCTGGTGTTGGTTTCCAAAGACTTGCCTCTGAAAAAGTATTTTGCATTTTGCAGGCCAGCCAATCAGTTTGATGTAAAACAATGTTAGCAACTCCTGTAGCTTTCAAGCGGCTCTACAACTTTGATTTTTTGATCCCCCATCTTTTTTTGATGCATGCCGCTGGTCCAAATATGCCGGTTACTCTTTCAGGATTGTTATCACATCTGGAAGGAGCCATCAATGTTCTCTTCCCATGGAGGATTCTCCGAGAAGGCCGGAGGATGAAAATCAAAATTTAATAGCATATATAGCCTGTGCCGGTGTGCCGGATGTGCCATGCCAGCCGGTCAACTAGTTCTGGCAGTCTCTTCCATAGATAAGAATTAACCTGAACTTTTGCAATACCTACGGATGATCCATAACATGTTTTTTTGCAAAAGTTTTACTGTACCAGCTGTGACAGCGGCTAGCGCCTCCTTGGCAACTGTATCGTGGCAGATTGATGTCGGATGGGCTGATGCCGCAGACACCGAGGCGATATAACTGGGATTCAGGGCTTTCCTCAGCCTGGAACATTTAAGGTGATAATTTGTTTTGAAGGCTACATATGTGAATACAGGTATTGAAGTAGAAGTATGGAGTGAACGACGGAGAGGAGACCATACTGAGGGAGAGCGAAAACAATACCGAATGAACGATGGTGTATGTGCTCTAAACCTACTATAGAAATCAACCAACTCGAAACAACAAGACTAGATGTGTCTCGATACAGACGAATCTATATCTAAACAACCCAATCACGAAGCTCCGGGGCGAGTGACAACTATATTGACAGCAGGCAAAGGCGAGTATAAGTCCCTAGTACAGGGCCTTATGAAAGGTTGTAGGGAATACTGTGATATTGTCTCGATATGATTGGTCGAGTTTTGTATTGCGAATCAAAATCCTTGATGAAAACCAAGGATGGCGATTCTAAAGCGTTTTGTAGATTTTAAAGCTTCACAGCTAACACAAAAGATAGATTGAGTTTGGCTAAAGCCGGGTTTTTGCAATAAAGCAGGTATTTGGGTCTCTCGATCCCTTTTACACTGGTATCTGAAGACGACAGCGACTGATACAACACGGATTTCACAAATTCCAACAATTCCTGAACCAATTCCTGACACTGAACACACAACCAGACCCTAACTGACACACAAACCGTACCAAGCCGTAGCAAGCCTTCCAAAGCTGCCACTGAGCTGAAACCCTAATCACAAGCCAACTGGCACTCGAACCAAACTATGCTTCAAACTCGATTCACACAACAGGAGCCAACAAAACAATCCCGTAGTCGCAGCTGGTAGCTTGCTAGTGGGGGAAGTATCCGCTCCCTCTTGGGTAACACTCTATCTACTTTATACATGTCCGGGAATCATATGATAGTACAAATGAATGGCGCAATAATGATGAATCTCCCACGCATCCTGAATAGAAACGACCTGATTGGTTGATCTGGCACTGGTGCTCAGTCAGCCAGAGCGCCAAGCCATGATTCAGCATGTTATCTCGTGATTCCATCGCTGATCCATGACTCGGACAGTTTGGATATCTTGTATCCCTTCTTCCCCTCCAGAGTATGGCCTCAAAACGTACTCCCACGTGTTGTAGGTCTCGAACGATACCCATATCTCCCACTCTTGGTCTCGGATACCAGCAGATACTTGACCAAAAGTCCGTATCCAAGCCGGAATCCACTTGTTCCGGCTACTACGTCACTTCCATCGGACCCGTCTCGGCGGTCTGCTCATGTTTCAGGTCATTCGGCCGACTTGCCCATCATTCCGTGAACTCCCGAACCTCCGAATTGCACTTGCACCAAGGTTCGAACTGCTGACAATCGTACAACGGTTAAGAACTGTTTAATTGGTGTATCCCATTGGTAAGGCAGGTATCCACACCTCCTACATGTTTCGGAGTGAGTCCATCAGTCGTATCCAGGTAAATACCCTTCAACCTGTATAGTACTCTAAAGTATCCACCGTACTGACTGTCTCTGGGCTCGACATCAGCTCTCGTATTGAGATCATATAGTATGGAAACCACATCTGAAATTGTGCAAAAAGTGTGCTTTCAAGGGCAGTCAAATTCCATGCTCATCAACGATGAACATGTTCATCCTGACACACGCAGTCTCGCGTTCAAAACTGCGCGGTAGTCGACAATGGCGTGGTCAAACCGTCGGCAGTGTGCGGGCTCGAGCGATAGTCGGTGCAATCTTGCTACCCACGATTACCGGTTTCCCAAACAGCGGTGTGTGCACACGGATAGAGGGCAGCAACGAGAGACGGGGCAGCACATACAGACCGCATGGGAGCGGAGGGTCACATTTACTATGTGGCCCGAGCGATGTAACAGCAAGGAGGAGGCCGGTGGTGACGGCGGTGACGGAGGATGGAGCACCTCGATTCTGTGTACTTGCGGGCTGGCGAGTAGTGTATATTGAGAGCACACAGACATCTCATAATCGCTCTGTGTGTGCCACGTCGTTAGTCTCGCCTGAAGAGGGACGAGACGCCACAATGTGGGGGCTGAGCGCGAGGGTAAATGCGGGTAACATAGGTCGATAGGGTCCTAGGAGAGGGTAAGAGCATGTCAGAGAGTGTTGAAGAGCTCAAGACAGAGGCAGATGCCGATCCAGTTGAGTGCACATTTGTACACGGCAGCAACGGGCATGTAGGACAACATGAGCGCTACGGGCGACGGGTGGGAGCACGGAAGGTACGGAAAGAGAGGTTAATGGGAGAAAGCCGGTGCCGATGGAGGGTGGATGAAGCAGGCGGCAGGGCAAAATTGAGCGGGGTATCATGGCCAAAAGCCTGGTACTACGCACCTGAGTCTCCGGTCCCTTCGTTCTGACATATCCAAGTATGCGCGCCTCCAACTACAAGGCCGATTGCCGCAACGGAAAGGAAGGCCAGTGCCCCCGAAATGCGGGGCTGCGTACGGGAATTTGAGCTAATGAAAAGCGAGTTTTGCGGCGGGAATCCGTTCATTGGGTGCTATACAGTGATTGTACCAAGTTACAAGGGAAGGAATGGTCCAGGAAGAGCGGAGGAGGGATCCCAGTGAAGGGGCGAAGCGAGGGAGGGTGGAGCTAACATGTATAAACAATATACCTATTTTGGACAGTCGGCGCGCCCTCGTGCACGGACCATCAATCGCGAGACAGTGGTCGGGAGGGTGCGCGAGGGCGGCCACGGTATGGTGGTGGGTGATGCATCACGGGCAGTGCCCATTGACCACCAATGATTAATCACTTACTTGTGCTGCTTGGCCACTGCGTGATTAATCAATTCCCCATATACGCCTGTGTTTCCGCCGTTTGGAGCGGCAGGGTGCGTTCTTCCGTCCTCAACTGGTCAATATTTCAATATTTGGGCTCGCTATCGGGATTAACGGGTGGGAGCAGTAGCAGAGTGCTCTGCGCCAATGGGCGCCAATGGATTTGATTCAGGGGTGTAAGCTCATTGACAGAATCAACAACAAAACCGAGCACTTTGTAGGCTTCCTTGTGTGCTTAAGCAAGAGTCGCAAGAACCCCTACACCAGTTTTGCTCGCCGGCTTCGGGAAATTGCCCAAAACAATGTGATCAAGCTCAAATATCAGCTGTCCGATGAGCTTGATCTCTCAGATTGTCAAGAAGAGGAACGCCGAGGTCACACCATTGCGAGTTGTGAGTCAGTTTTTTAATGTTTGTTGAGTTCGATGGTTAATCCACTTCCACAGACCCTGATATTGCTGTCCTCCAGGAGGTGTAGCTGTACCATTAATGCAATATGGGCAGCCAGTAATGCATCCCACATTGCAATAAAGGCGTACCTTGGCCGCCCAGCCAAGGATCACCTTTATTGCATCATGGGACACTGCCCCTTCGGGTACACTGACGAAGCGACAGCCAGCAGGATGCCGGCGCAGTTTGACCGCCGCCCACAGTGCCAGCTCGGCTGATGACAGACCCATTGGCTGTCAAAATGTCAGATCAGTTCAAATCAATATTTGATCATTCGCGACCTCCTGCTGTCCATCCCGGCGTCGCTACTGATAATCTTCTTGAGAGCACAGGGTCTCTGTATGTAGTGAATACACGTCATTGGTACAGATGACTTGATCACTAGCTATTACTGCGTGTTTGTGACCGCCTCGGACAACCCATCAACACTGATGGGGCTCTGTTTCTCTGTTCCACACCCGGAGCAATTATAACAGCATTTGAGAATTCATATCAGTGGTGGGCATGCCTATTAAGCTTGTTTGACCACTGTGAATATGCATATCTGCCCAAAGTATGTATTTGATGTAGCAACGGTACACCTCGAACAGATCAATACTTGAGCTTTTCGCGGTTACGCCGCTGGTATATCACGATAAATGGACAACATGAATCGTGGAAACTGCCGAGTGAAGACCGAGTGGAGACCAGAGGCCGGTTCAGAGGTGAAATCTCCCTTTATTGACACACTTACTTGGATGAGGGCATTTGTATGAGCTCCTTTGGGTGTCTATGGCAGCCAGGCCATACCTTGACTCGATGTTACGTCCCGTTCCATTCTCACCAACTCCGGACCAATTTTGACCCAACTCCGGTTCCGGCTCCAACAACCCCGGATCAATCTTGACCGGACTCCGGTCCTCGTTCGGACTTTTGCCCTTCTTCGATTTCATTACATCCTTCACCCACTCGACCTTACTCCGGTGTAGATATCCACTCCTTACACCCTCCGGTTTCTCCGGTTTCTCCGGGGTATCCACCTCCACTCCGGGGTCCGAGTTTTTACCTTGTCACTTTCTCCATATTCATCTGGGTACACATCAGTGGGCATTTAGTATCCAAACCTGTATACAACCGCCATGTAACTCAGTTGGAATATTAACGTTCCTGGTCTATTCGACCTTGGCTGCTCCGAGCCCTTCCTCTTGCTCTCTTTCACGCTCTCCTCTCGTCTGTTCTCGTTTTGTCCGGATTGCTTCCCCGGGAAGTAGCGTAGGGAACCCGGTCACCCTGGGTCTTTGTGGTGTCACCGGTTGGACTCCATCTCCCTCCTCCGACTTTTCGTCCCTCTCCGGAGTCCTTCGTTCCGGAGCTCCGGTCATTCTTATCCGGGATTCCAGTCAGCCTCGGATCCGGCACCTAACACTCGATTAGACAGCCCCAATACTTCTACAGTTATCCAAATCTTCAGTTCAACCATCAATCAGTTCACAACATATCACAGAGCTGAGATTGTTCTGAGGGACTCAGGGAGCTGTCAGGAGTATCTTCCAGATGATATTTCAGTCTGGTAAAAATCCTGAGGCCGTAGCATAAACACAACGGCCACAGCTAGTGTTTGACTCCGGAGTGGCGCACTCCTCGGTTAGTTTTGTGGGGGAATACGTGGGTTTTATACCCATTTCAGATGTCTTACAGGAAATCTGAGCCAGCAAAAGTGTTCGATTTCATCGTATCTTTGTCAAAGATCAAATTCCCATTCATGGACCACCACAACACAACCCACAGCCATGAAATAACCGGGAGAACTAGCACAACTCTTGGTAACATTTGAGCAAAGATGCATTGCCCCAGCCGTTCACAAATTTAATTCAGGATCGGGTGCATTGATACGAAAGAAGCTTATCGAACCCATTTCACCCACTCCAAGTGCTCTGTGGGTTATGCGATCCTTCGAATTTTCAGAGATCGGGGCATTTGTCACGCGCTGACCTATTTGCACACGTGACAACGCCAAATAAACCAGATAAACATTGGCGCCGTACAGCGTTAAAGTCCTGGGAACCCCGTCTCGATCGGATTGAGGAAGTAGCCGAAGAAGACATTATTTAAAGATGTGGGAACAGTTTCATAATTATGAACGACAGCGTGGATGAGGGAAGGAGTTTTCGATCAGTGAACTGTCAGATCATGACAGGCTTCTATGAAGAACACGGTGTAGACACGACAATAGGAGACGACAAAGGTGCAGGACAATAGTGCATGTCGGAAGCCAGGACAATTAGTGTAGCATCATAGATCTATTCCTCATAGTATAAAAGCAGTAGCTAGTCGTCGTATTCTGTACCCTCTCCTAGACTTTTATTCAGTTCATTTTACGAGCTTTAGTAGCGCACTACCCAATCCGCAGCATCTTACCGCTGTTGGACGCGTGAAACAAGTCTTGTCGTGACAGCATTAGTCGGCAAGATCAACCCTCAAGCGCTGTCAAACAGCTCAAGTAACAAAATTAACTTGGATTTGGGCCGGGATTGACATTGGCACATGCCATGACAGAACCAGGGTGCCACAACATGAGGCTGCAGCCCCACCTAGTTCAACAAAAACAGTGACTTCTTAAGTTCTTAGCCAGAACAACTCACAGTTAGCTCTGAGTGCCGTGTTCCCAGCTGCTCCTGATGTGCGAGGCCTAAATCTTGGACAGTCATCAAACGGCATTGAGTCGGTCTTGACAGCTGCCATTTCTGTCCCAAGAAAAAGAACACCGGGCGCATATGGTCTGAATCGGAATGCATTTAGATACGTAGAGTAATTGGAGAGGAAATGTGCCACACAGTTGCATACGGCCATGGAATGGGACAGGCTAGCGGTGACAAGATGCCCTGGTTGCGCTAACCGAATGCACAGGCGGAGCGGGAACGGGAACGGGATACATTGCCGTGATGCTTATAGACGAGAAAATGAGGATTCTCAGTAAAGCAAATCTACACCTCGGGGGGGCTCTTGTGCGAACTAAATACTGGGGCATGAGCCCGATGGAGAGGAAGAGGAGGCCGCTGGAGGCCGGGAGACTGAGAGAGACAAGGTCCCAGGGATTGATCTAAATCACATTCATATCAGACGCACACCGTGGAAAACCGGAGCTGCTGAAAGCCAGGGCGGATGTGCCCGATTTCAACAGGTGATGGCAAACCTCGGCCCTCGCGGCACGATGAATACCAAAGGATCTAACAAACCTCCCCAGGCGGCATGTCCGGCGTCGATGGCCGCTAGTACGTCGCTAGCCGTTATGATGACGTATATTTATACTATTCGAAATCTGATCAGGCGTGTCGTTTGCCACAGAAATCGAAGTGAGGGGAAATGTTGTGTGATTCTGCGAACAGAGAAGCGCAGACTCTACTATTCGGGATATGGGACAGATACAGCGGCCGAGCGGTATCGGCAATAAAACAGATGATGCGGGGTGTTTCCGGTGAAACAACAATCAGGCGGTCAATCTACAGAAAACAGAAAGATCAGTCAAGCAGCGATAAAAGGTACTCTTTTTGCAGGGGTCGTCGGTGACCAGAGAAAAAGCAGTAGAGGATGATTCAGGCAGTAAGCAGCAGTATTCAGATGTCAGATGGCGAGCACACAGTAGTACTCGATGTGAGGGCACTTTTGTATTCATTACTAGTGCGGGGCGCGTACAAAGGGGACCTGGGTAACTACTTTTCTTCGAGCCCTTATATACCCCCTCCTCCGCAGCATCCGCAGCGTCAAGAAGTATCAGTGTGAGTTCAAGAAGCATCAGTGTGAGTACAGAAGGTGGTCATAGATTAAATCCCGCAGTTGCGCAGCTAGAGAAAATAATTCTACAAAAACAATACTAGATAGTTTGTCCGAGGTTCTACCGAGGCTCGACTCGAGTGCGCTGCACTCGTCGCATCAAATTCGGCCGTGACTGCCGGTATTGGGGTTATCATCCGCTTCTCATACATGTTGAAATTGTGGTCCTGATCTTGTTGAATTCATGCTCCAAGGGAGAGTGACGGTAAAATCACACGGAACGTCGGAGTTTAATGTAAATGTGTGGGTGCCGAGATGCCGATCACTCCGGATCTTGATGTTCGGAACAGCGGCAGAACGCGGCATGTTCGAGTTTGATCAGTTTCGTACTTCCCTTAAAACATCGGGCATGTCTGGAGCAAGCCGAGATTTATTGATTCTGTGTATGCGTGTACAGCGTGATCTGGTGATGATTTCGATGATTTCACACATGTGGCATCACACCGTCTCGCTTCTGGTGGCGTACATAATGCATCGCATTCCCATAATGCAATAAAGGCCTATCTTGGCTGGGCGCCCAAGTTACGCCTTTATTGCAATATGGGATGCGATAATGGTCGACCATATTGCAATAAGGGCACCTAATGGGCCCAACAACCCCTGCTAATAGGCAAGGCACCATACATATGTGGTGCCTTGCTAATTAGCAGGAAAAACGTTAAAAGGGCTATGGCTGAAGAAAAGGCCGGAGAAATGCTGAAGAAATACTGGACACCAAGTCCACTTGACTTGGTGGTGACCAAGTACCTCGGTGGCCGAGGTACCCCGGCTTCTCGGCCACTCATCAAAGGTCATCAATAATTGATGGGATCAAAAAGGCGCGATTTACATGGCAAGTTGAAGTCATCAAAGTTGGCAATTAAATAACGGTGCCGGACAATCACATCAATTATTGATGCCATCAGAAAAAACTGGAGTTGTAGAAGGAGTGAAGGGCTACCAGAGTTGTCAATGAGCTTGTACCTGGACATGCCTCCATCACTCACAAAACCCAGAACAGTGAGCAATCAGTGGGTAATGTTAGATAAATACTGCTCTGTGAGGCATTCCCCCACACATGGCTATACCCAGCCGTGTATCTGATGTGCTTGGTATAGTCTACTTGTTCTATGTTCTGTTTGCTATCTTACCATTTTTGCCCAAGGTCTCAAGATCAATCCCCTAAGGACACCTTTTTTTTGTGGCTTCCAAATCTGTATACAGGCTGCTTTCAACTACTTTTGAACATCTTACTACCATATTAATGAGTTCCAGTTGGTACTACTACCTATTTACACCCAGCATCAGTGTCTTTCCACTGTGTTTGTGCCAGCTTGGCCACTACTCCCAAGTCCCAGAAAGGAAATTTTCCGGTTTTTCAGTCATCCTTTGTCCACTGAGTGAGATTCTGTGTCATTTAAACCCCCCAGGGTCTACCTTGATATGTTAGGCATGGTATAGGATGCTATTGGGTGCAGAGGGAGGCTGGAGACTGCCTAGAATAGCCACACAAGCTGATTTTTGTTGAAACCATAATCACATGTCAAGATAGGTTTCCCAGTTACCCTTCTTAAGCTCAGATGTATAGGGGAGGTACATACACTCACCATTGATACAATATGTTTTGCCTGAGAGTGATACTAAGGGCATTTCAGAGGCCATGATCTCCAAGCTGATGGTGGTGTATGAGGCCAGTGTCAGAGCACAGGCCTTGATATCCTTATCCATAAGGTATATTGGCACTATAAAAGCACTCTGGGGTAGGTTACTACTCTTACCTGGAAGACCAAGGCCATGTTTAACTCCAACATCCCCCATTTTCATGTTTGTGGTATTCCTCCTTATCCCTGGGCAGGGTACTCATACAACCAGGGTGGGGGACCATCCTAAGGGTCAAATATTAGTTTGATTCCAGAATACTGATCAAGAGAACCTCAGAAAGCTGAGATATGTACATGATCAAATTTGGATTATTCCTTTGATATTGAGTCTCAGGGTGAGTTTCAGCTTCTGGGGATATGAAAAATGGATTCCCCTTCAAAATCTGGTTCAGAATATGTCTTCATTATCTCAGATTGACGGAGAATTGCATGTGGAATGGTTGAACCCGAGAGCAACCTAAGTAGCATTTATGAGCAGTGGTGTGTTCATGATGAAAGTGTTCAAATGTTCATAACTCAACAACCAAAGTGTCAACCCATACAAAACTATATATATTCTGAATGCTGTGACCCAGGAGAGTTCCTTTAAGCCCTCCATCAGCCCATTTGACCAACCCCTTGAGCCATAATTCACTGATCACTCTAAAGTTGATCTCCCTGGTTCAAAGAGTCTACAGCACTCAAAGTGTGATCTCTTATGGGATCAGAGGTCCTCTGGAATATGTGAGAAATATAATACAAGCTGGCAACCCAGGGACACTCCTAGCCTGAGGGATAGGACTGTATCACTGCCAGAGTGAAACTGACTTATGTCAACATCCATGCATCACACTGACCTCAGGACTGCACTAATTAATGATTATGGAGTCTCAAACAAAATTTAGATCCACTTTTTAGATTATCCTCCCAAGGGGAAAGGGTCTCTAACTACAAATTGATCTCCAATCAAACCTGCTGTCTCTCACACATATTGTAGCATAGACTTCAGGTACAAGGATTGCAGAGGGTCAGGGACAGCCAATGAGTAAGTTAGAATGTCTTCCAGCAAGACTGGATAGCAAAGGGTTATGGAATAACAGGGACTTCCCCTGCACAACAGAGACTGATGTATCAGTTTGCCATTGCTTCCCTATGGGCATTTGAGGCTGTCAAAACACATTATTACACCTATAGAGTCCCTTCTGACATTTCCTGCTGCACAGAGTTGCATGCAATGGGTATATTGGGCAAAACTTCCTTTTTGGGCCACTTGGAGTAGTAGTCTCAATTAGGACTCGACATCAACAGAGTCTGATTAGCCACATGTAGGTCCACATGAGCAAGTGGGAATCTTTCTTTGCTCAAATAGATCAATGTAAGGATTGGGGACAGATGTTCACACTGGCAGGGAAAAAAGAATGGAGGGAGGGGAGTTGAACTGCAGACCACAGCAAAAATGGGAGAAAGGGGAACAGAGAGACATACAAATAGACAAGACAGACATTGATAGGCCTCCCTTGGGGGTCGTGTGGACACAGACTTGTCCTTACCAGTTACCACTGAGATGCCATGATTGTCTTGCATTTTTGAAATGATGGAGACATCTGAAGGCACAAGTTGATTGTCAGCTCTTATAGCCCAAGGGTTTCTCCACAACTTCGGTTGTCGTTGATGCCATCAATAATTGATGGAATCACCCGGCAGTGTGATTCAGTTGCCAACTGGGGTGACCTGGTCATGCCATGTAAAATGCGCTTTTTTGATCCCATCAATTCGTGATCGCCTTTGATGAACAGCCGAGAAGCCGATGGACCTCGGCCGGCTACCAGGGGACTTGTCCACCACCAAGTCAAATGGACTTGGTGTCCAGGATTTCTTCAGCATTTCTTCGGTTATTTCTTCAGCCATAGCCATTTTAACAGTTTCACTGCTAATTAGCAAGGCACCACAGATGTATGGTGCCTTGCCTATTAGCAGGGGTTGTTGGGCCCATTAGGTGAATAAGGGAGCAACCACTGGTGCCTCCAGCCCCACATCCGTGCACCGCTCTCGGCTCCCGTTTTAAAGGCAGTTAAAAACTACCTGCTGCGGACGTTCGAGGTCTCGGAAGACAAGGTGAGTGGATGTATTCCTGATGAGGGTTCACAGTGGAGGAAGATTTCGTTCCTCAATGGCGGTGATAAAATTCGGGGAGCTGACCTTGTCGAGTCTTCGGAGAAAAATATGACCCGGGAAGCCTCATTCATCAAGGTTCGTGCGGATATCAGACTATTTTATTTGAGCTGACGACTAAAGAAGTACTCGCGTGAGGTCGAGGTCAATCGGAACTTTTGCCACAAACCGGTTCTTCTCCAATCGAGTTTCACACTGACATCCTATCCGCTCCCAACAACAACGGACGCCTCGTCCAGCAAGCTCGCACTGTTTGGCTCACTGTCATACGCCCTGTCAAATTGCTTCAAGTTGGCAAGAGCAAGTGTCTCGGAATCCCTTTCTACAAGGATAATGCCCCAATTGAAGGTGTTGATGTTGATGATCTCAAGAAGACGGAATGGGGAAAAGGAAGGTAAGAAAGATTAGTCAGGTAAAGGTAAGCGTACCGCTACAGCAAGGGTGCAATTTGCGCTGAGTTCGAAGCGGACAGCCTGAAACAAATGAGAAAATACTCAGAGGAGGAGTTGGTGACCAACCAGCCAAAGACCATCCCATTCACTGAGGTCATCGGTGACCTTTAATTTCATGGTAACCATTCACCATGATACACGGGTGGATTTCATTGGAAGAGCATCGGGGATTTCGTGGTAATGTCTTGAAAATCACGATAAACAAATTCACGAAAAAATTAGAATGACTCACGAAGTTGGATTCATGTACCTGTGTTCGTGATCCTCATGGAATAATGCCTGAATGTGGAGGGAAAGCAGTGAAAGTCACACAGTTTTTGGATGAAAAGTGATAGTATTTGTGCGTGAATACAACTACATACTTAGTGATATCATTCAGCTCCCCTCCGCCTCATCGACACCGTCCTCCGGTCCGTTCTCACCCATAGCTTCTTTGTCCCGGCCCTCATGATCATCAGACCGGATATGAAGGGGATGCGAGCGGCCAGAGCGCCCCGCGCCGGTGGAGTCAATGAGAGAGGGTAGACGCACGACGAGCAGCAGTGCCACGGGAGCACTACGAGTTGGGGTTGTTCAGCTGGTACAGTACATCTTTTGCAAAAGACCATGCTATGTATAGTAGGGGTAATTTGCAAAGTATCCAACTAGTGAGCGTACAGCCACCGGGAGGTTAATTTGGTGAGTATGGCTCGGGAATCGCTTGGGAATCACTGCCCAGATATGATATATTTGATATATAGCATCAGACATCAAGTCCCATCAAAGCCATGAAAAGAACATACCGGAACAAATGTCGGCATGATAGCTGATGTGATGCATCAAAAACATAAGTTGTAGAGCGGCTTCACCTACGAAGCCCTTATATCCCCACTAACTAGAAGGGACGGTGGGGGGTACCGTCCATTCTAGTTAGAAGGGACGGTGGGGGGTACCGTCCATTCTAGTTAGAGGGGATAAAGCCATCCGCCCCATAGTGCAATAAATATTTCAATAAAGTCCACGATAAAGCTCATAAAGCTGTAGGTAGAGGTAAGTGGACTACAAGTACACTACATACACTGCAATAAAGCCAATAAAATACCTCATATTGGGGACTTGTTGAGCCTTGAGTGCTCAGCTTAGTAATACATCCGAAAATGAGAGAAAAGATCCCAAAACGGGCGGCATTCCTTGGGCATTCCTCGACATGGTATTGTAGTACATAGCCTTATTGACAGTGTTGTATATATACATCAAATATGCATTAAATTACAGAGACAATCAACTACGCAAGAATACAGGGGAGACGGGGAATAAAGCCTTCAGCCTCAGTTTCTCTCCTTCTGCCGCGGCTCCTCTACGACCTCATCACTCTGTAATACATCCGAAAATGAGAGAAAAGATCCCAAAACGGGCGGCATTCCTTGGGCATTCCTCGACATGGTATTGTAGTACATAGCCTTATTGACAGTGTTGTATATATACATCAAATATGCATTAAATTACAGAGACAATCAACTACGCAAGAATACAGGGGAGACGGGGAATAAAGCCTTCAGCCTCAGTTTCTCTCCTTCTGCCGCGGCTCCTCTACGACCTCATCACTCTTCTTGGACTCATCATTGTCGATTCCCTCCCACGCCCGCTTGCGCGCCTGCCTCACTTGCGCCTGCAAACCGAGCCATTGTGCGCTTTGACGCCTCGCGCGCCCTCTCCCCATTTAACACGTTGAAACACGTTGAATCCACCCATCCCTCGCACCCGGTTAAACAGCAGCATCCTCCGTGTAGTTGGTGCGGAGGTGCGGTCGCCTCCGTCGGTGGTAAACGACGACCGTGAGTGAGGCGCGTACAGGTGACGTGTAGGACGCAGCCATCGGATGAGGATACGGGCAAGGAAGAGCATCCGGGGAGTGTGGTCATCGTGGACTCGGCGGTGTGCACTGGGATGATGACGCGGAGACGTTGCCGCGAAGTGATGGGGAAGGTCAAATGCACGGGAACTGAAAGCGAGCAGATGCGTCGAAGATGTGGACAAGGACATGAGGCCTATGGCAAGTACGAGGGTATATCTGGAGAGCACGTTAGCTTGGGCTCAGACGCACGATTTGGGGAAGGAAGCGCTGACAGACAAGGCTTGGGAGTCCCAGGGGCAGGTCTCTTGCCGTCGGTTTACAGAGCGCGAGGAAGGGAATGGAAGGGAGAGAAAGTATCAAGATAGTACATACCATGAGTGCATACAGACGGCTGCTCGACAAAGGGAAAGGAAGCATATCTGGCACCTGTGGTCGGAATCGGGCTCATGCACGGAAAGATGGGTGTAGGGGTAGGGGTACGGCAATTGCATCCAAGGATGAGGGTAGAGGGAAGGCGGGGTGAAAATGAACCCAGTCTAGAGGCTGTAAGGGCCAGAATGGGGTCGTACATGTCTGCGACGCACCTGCGGGATGCCACGTCATCCATCCTTCTCTCCTCCCTACAACTTGGCATCCCAGAGACTGAGGGGATCCATCTATGTCACACGCGCTGTTATTTCGAGTCCGTTGGCATCTTGGCTGCGAGAGGAAGTGGAGGAGGGTGGTGGTACGAGATAATGAGAACGTGGTCACATGATGCATCAACAATGCAAAATGTCGATGCTCGTTTACGGTGTCTCCTGATTCTCTAAGACTCTTCTGTGCTAGTATTTATATCCTAAGCTCATGTATACATGGAATGAGCAATTTATCCAGTCCACCGAGCCCCAGAGAGATCCCGGAGATTCAAATGAATGGCTGACTGGCTGATCTCTCCATCCCCGCGATTCCATGGATTCTGTGAGTCGTGAGCAACGCCGCAGTTAGGCGAGCATTTTGTCGGGCTTCAAGGTCTTACCCGCCCTGTATTTTGAGATGACTGAGAACCCTGTCGTGCCAGAGGCACGACAGTTTTAGTAGCGTTAGGCGTCATCACGCCTAACGATCACTTTGTGATGCCTAACTCTTCTGCGTTGCCATGTCATTTGCAGCCTATCCATCAACTGCCAAGACTTTGCCAAGACTCGGATTCCACAGTGAGTGGCGGTTAGGACACTGTTAGGTTGGTTGGGCAGAGACACTTTAGTTGGCACAAGTCAGTGTTTTCCCCCCCCCATTTTCGTCTGTGAATGAAGAACTCAGAATCCACCGTGAGTGGCGGTTAGACTCTGTTAGGTTAGGTTGGGGAAACATCTGAGTGGCCACCAAATCAGTCCTCTCCCCCCCATTTTCGTCTGTGAATGCAAGGACTCAGAATCCACCATGGAGGCAGATATACAGTCACACTAGCAGACAGCCAAGCACATGCCAAGGATAGGCGGCTTGCCGAGGTTAGGCATCAAACAGATCATTAGGCGCCATCAGACGCCTAACGCTACTAAAGTTGTATAGCCTCGTCGTGCCAGTATTCGACAAACCTGAATCTCTGACATCTGTTGTCCCCAAACTCCGAGTCTGCTTTTGCCTGGCTGCTTGTACCGTTTCAGCCTATGCAAATGGATCTCAATGAGACGACGATCCTACTGGATCTCAAATAGGTAAATCCGCAAGCTTACCGAGTCCGAGACCTCGCCAAGGATGGATGTGCGCGTTTGAGAGGGAATCGAGCGCGCAAAGGATTTGGTGGATATTTCTCGACACAGAACAGTGGTCAAGGAATGAATTACATAGGGTGGAAGCGACGGGTTGGAAGTACAAGGATGAGATACTATTTTGTGGTCCGAGTTGAGCACATGAAGGTGGAAGGGAGAGAGGGTGATCGACTGCAAATACCAATCTGGATCGGGCTCCCAATGTCAGTTCCCGAATGAAATTAAATGATGATTTTAATCCTACCGCCTTCCACATCCCTCCAATCGTTCCAGATTTTATTCAGTGGATGAATACATGCAACATCTACCCAGAAAAAAAATCCCAGCCCCCCAGCTTCCCCCGTAAATTTCTTAAAAAATGGACAGTGCTGTAAAACCAAGTTACCTCGAAAACCTCTGAAACGAGGGCAAATATCCTTGTAGTCAACCTGCCCACCTTTGGGAAAGATTGAATGAGTAGAAGTGGTGGGACGCACCAGCGTTCCCGAATTAAATGATGTGCATGTCCGATTCGGGATGCTCATCGAGTGACTGTGTACTCAGGACAAGATCAAGATGAAAGGGACGTGGATTGAGAAGTAGTACTGGTACAAAAAGAGCCGTGTAATTACTGAACGAGAATCGGGAAGGCACGAGAGTGCTCGACCGCGTTCTCGATGTCACTGGGCTTGACATCCCTGCGCACAACGTCCCCGTGCTCGTCATCTCCCCAGAACGCCGAGCTAGACATCCAACGACTCCTTACGTCCGCATACTCCAGACCGCCATCGACGTTCCCATGCTCGACGCCGGCGTGCCCGAAATAGTCCCATAATCGATACCGCGCAACGTTGCGGCGCCCGTCGTTCTTGTAAACGAAACGAAACGGTGTGCGCGACAGCCAACTGTGAGCACCACGTTTCAGACTCCTGCTGCGCGCTTGACACGCCGGTGCTCGACGTGCCCACCGGGAGCCCACGTTCGACATCCCCGTGTTCGACGTACTGGCGCTCGACGTCTCCGAGCTCACCAGCCCCGCACCTGCGGTGGACGAGGCAGCTAGCGAGAGTCCTCATCCCGGTGTGTCTTGAAGCACGAGACGCGGAGAACGCAGAATGAGGGTAGCATACATAGGCCCACAAGACGACCGTGTGCAGGAGAATGGGCTGTGAAGGGAGCGGAGCGAGGGAGACGAATTGGTATGCCTCTATCGGCATTGTCAGCTGTTTTCCTGGTAAGAAAGACCAGCTTGACGCACCTGTGCACTCTGCAGTCGTATTAAAGCACCAATTCCCCGAGACTGAGCCCACACGCTGCTGCAAAGACAGAACTGCCACCGCTAGTTTGCTGATGCCGCATACGATTCCAAGCCCCAGAGACCGAGGACGAGCAGGAAGAGGAAACAGCCTAGCAAAGAGAACAACGAGTGAGGTGTGCCGGGGAGTACAGGCAGTCGACGTGGAGAATTGGGCCGGGAGTCTGGCAACCGCGCAGCGCGGCGTGGAGGACTCCAGGAGAAGGGGATGCGCTGGCAGTCACATGACCATCGCGGCATCGCTTGCGTCATCGTGTCTTCCCATTCCTTTCTCTCCTGGTGTCCCTTTCTCCCCCGTGATATCTCTTGCAGAATCCTCAGCCGATCATCGCCCAAAGCCGCTGGCGGCTGAGGCAACGCAGAATGTACACTGCATGCATTAACGACACACGCCCGCTTCAATTTCTACGTTGCTCGGGAGTCGGCGGCAACTCGGCGGGGCATGGTTCTGAGTGGGTACCGACGCAGCTGTGGATTGGTGTGGGTGTGGTACATGCTGCTGATGGTGCCGGGGGTGGGGTATTTGATGCGTGTGTACAACGAACAGGAAGATATGCTGGAACGCGATGGGCGGTGGGGTGGCGGCTAGGTGGCGTGATACTGGGCAGGGTTCAGGCTCGGCGTGGACACCGACCCGACAGCAGGGAAACTTCTATAGTCTGTTTTAATCCCGTTCTGGAATTCTTTCTGCCGTTTCTGGATGTATTACTAAGCTGAGCACTTAAGACTCACCAAGTCCTCAATACTATGAGGTATTTTATTGACTTTATTGTGGTGTATATAGTGTACTTGTAGTCTACCTGCCTCTACCAACCAGATACTGCAGCTTTATGAGCTTTATCGCGGACTTTATTGAAATATTTATTGCGCTATGGGGCGGATGGCTTTATCCCCTCTAACTAGAATGGACAGTACCCCCCACCGTCCCTTCTAGTTAGTGGGGATATAAGGGCTTTGTAGGTGAGCGGCTTGAGGGCTACAGGGGCTGTCAAGATGTGTTTTAGCCAAAAAGGCTTGGTTGAGCTGTTAAATGCAAAATACTTTCTCAAGCCAGAGTCTTTTCAATCAACTTGCTGGGTAGAGGGTCCAAAAGGCAGATTCACGGGATTTGATCACACGCACTATGGACAGACGGTCATTTTTCATAATGACTGAACACTATATCCAAAGTGCTTGAGGCAGGTGGAGTGACCTGTCAGGCCCTGGAGGTCACGGGTTCAATCCCTGCCCGTCAGTTTTTTTTCTTTAATATGCATTCACACTAGTGCCACGGCTCACTGCCTTGTCACAGATGGTGTTTAAGCCCAAGAATCCTGCCAGGAGTACTTTGTATTCAAATTTTTCATGAATACGACGGGCATTTCCAATTGTAGCCACTACGCCTTTGTCCCAAAAAGGAAATTCTCGACTTTCCTGCCTCCCTGGGCTTCCCGTGTGGTCTGGTGGCCGCATTTCTTTCCTGAGCTTCTTCATCCATTCCAATAGTATTTCCATGTGTACATTCAGGGTTTCAATGTCACTGTCATAGGCCTATAATTGGGGAAACAGGCTGGTTTTGATGATTCCCCTGATATGACTTCCATTTTGACTTCCCAATCAGGTCCTGAGCTTTTCAATGGGGACCTACATTAGGAAGGATGCTCCAAATCACACTTGGCAACCCAGTGCATGCCCTGAAGTTCAACTATGGAGGAATCAGTGAAAATGATCAACTGGCTAGCTACTCTGATAGATAGCAAGAACCCTGTGATCCTTTCTCTCTGCCAGATCCTGGGATATACCACTTTGCATTTTGAGTCCCCAACAAGTAAAGGTCATCTAACAAACAGGGCTACTGTGTGATAATATCTGAAAAGCACTGTTACCCACACTACACAGGCTGCAGATTTTACCTGGGCACACTGATGATATAGGACACGTCCTGGACACTTGGATGACCCTTCAGACCCTGAGATCACCAAATCATCTACTCAGGAACATGACTTTCAGGTGCACACATTTTTGGATCATCTCAAGAATTGTGAACCAAGGAGGCTCTCTAGAACAGATTGGAGACTGAAACTGGGGAGAGGGGACTCATAGCATCCTGAAAATGTCTTAATTCTTCAGATTTGGCCAAGGGATGACAAAGTTCTGTTCAAGGTGTGTTTCAACAATTGGACAGAATCTTCCCCTACCACTCGGACATTCCAGCACACATTCAGATGCAGACTGTCTAATTTCCATCCCCAATAGATAAACTGACAAGGAATATCATGTTCTAGCCAGGTTTCAGTCCTTGATCAGCCGTTGACAACCCCCCAGGGAAGGAACAAGTAGCATCAGTGCATAATGATGCTAGGTGTAACTGCTGCTACATTTGCTTAACTTGCTGATTTTTTTTGCTGAGATAGCTCATAGAGACCTGGTGAATGTATGGTGGCACCTCAGATTGAGCACATCATCTGCCCGGAAGATGAAATACTGGAACCTTGTTTTTGACCAAGTTGTGTGCTAGTCTCTTTGGTAGGACATGACTTGATACAATGGATTGTCCATTTCAATTCATAATGTGTCTGAGCATGTCTGAAACTCTGAGATCAAAGGTGATACCTTCTCTATCAACCCTGACCAGAAAATCACCACTTGGATTCATTCACCCAGTATTACTCTCCAAAGAGCTCAATGCCTCATATAAAGCCTGAAAGCTCATTAGAACATGTACGAGAGTACCCAGCAGAGGGCCTTCAACTATTGAACCAGGATAGCACATGCTATTCTAGGGGCAACAAATTGATGCCTGTTTCACTCCTACAGTCTTCTAGTCACCTTCTGGAGACCTAGACTGTGGTTCACAGGATGTGAACTGTGTCAAGGAACAGCCCTTTTGTAAAATACATGCCAAAATGTATCAAGTTCTGCTCAAATACATCAGAACTGCCAAAACTTCCTTTTTTGGATGAAAGCGTTGTGGCTTGGGTTGGCAGCTGTCAATCAGAGGTTGGACTTCAACCAAGAGGTGCCAGATCATTTGATCTGACCACGAATCTGATGGTAGAGGGGGTAGAGGGCCCCCCACCTTTTAGGAAGTAGCTCCGATCATGTCATGTAGATTACTCAAATCATTTGGTTACGCGGCTTGCACGCTCCCACATCCGTATACTCAGTGCGGACAGACCCACTGGAAATACAATTTCCACCAACATCTTGACACCCACCATCCCAACTGACGCACTACCCTCCTTCCCGACGCTCCGGTCTTCTCTCTCATTTCTGTCTCGGAAGACGAACAGAGCAAACTGCACGTACCCGAGGATCTTCGTCAGAAAGATTGGACAAGATTTTTATTGAGCTCCTCATCTTCTTCCATCTCACACCCTAATCCATTAGTACTAATCTCTAATACCCATCCACCAGAGACGCCGCGTCGCCGCAGAACTACCCGGGGCCCGGGGAAGGAGAATGCCTCTCCTTCTCGCTCTGAGAGATGCCAGAGTCCTCGAAAAAGAGCACGAATAATGTAGAAATTAATAGCTTTCGTACACTCTGTATAAATACAATACCTAACTGAGCTGTCCCACCAATGAGCCTCTGAATATTCGCTGCAGAGCGTGCCCCCGTCGCGTCGATTCGAATGCTTCCCACCGGAGATATGTCGTTGCGCGTATCAGGTTTGATACATCACTTACTGGGTGAGATCAAATGATCTGCCACCTCTTGACTTCAACCCATTCCCTGAAGTTTTACCAACTTGCCAACCTTGGAAACATGGGATTACATTTGACAAGGTATTCAATGGTCAAAATGTGATAGAAAGGCAACAAGTAATGAGGGCAGAAAAGAATGGAACAACTAGGGTTTGAACCCAGAGCAAAAGCTTCAATAAAGGAGTGGCAGACTTACTACTAGACTAAACAACCAATTAATTGTGTGGGAGGGCCATTCATCTCACCCCGCTGCTTCTTCTGTCTGGGCGTAGAATTCAGCCAGCTTTTGATGCAAACGTTGGAACAGTATTTGGGATCTCACAGGACAACCACACATTTTTTGGCACAACTTTATTGGAAGGACCTGTAGCCTGAAATGAGGCCTACAACTTTGATCTAAGATCATTTCCTGATGGCCGGTTTGATGCAGGGGCCCTTTCTGAGCAAAGTGATCAAAAAACCGATCTGTAATGATGGCCCACATGCCACCATTGATGCCATCACCTCTATCCACAGCCGTGTACATTGTTGATCTGGGTAGCATGATAAATGATGAATTGGGTGATCCAAATGGCGGCCATGCCAGAGATATCGGATTTAAGACCTTATTGAGATTAGTGCTGGCCAAAAATATGATACGGGAAAATATATTTTGAATATATTCAGTTGAATATGAATATGATACACTGACCCTTGTATCGACCCGTATTCGGGATATATTCAAATATATTCAGATATGCAAAAACAGCGCCAAATCAGCTGATTTGTGCCTCAGCCGGGTGATCAAAGTGGCCTATAGGCCTGTCGTAGATAGTTGATTGCATCTGATACCCCAGAATGGCCCTCTGGGTGTCACATTGGCAATTGGTCAATGAGATTACCGCATTTCCATCAATCAAAATCAGTTGATCCGGATGCCTAGCCTCCCGGAGTTGCAGAATTGGGCCACTGCAGGCACCCCATGCATGGGTGGTGTTAAAGTGCTGCAGGAGCACCATTTTGAAGATATTCCGAGGCCATTCCACCCCAACAAAGAATGAAAGTTGGTGCCAGAAACATATCCGAATATATTTGAATACGTCCAGTGAATACGAATACAATATGGATATGAATACGATACGGGATTTTGCTGTAAAATGCTGAGCCGGAGTGAACTTGAACCGGATGATACCAGAATGAATTGGTGTCCGGTGATACGACTGCGTATTTCGCACGCGTGAAATCCGGCTATTTAGCTGTCTTGGTGCGCACACCAATGCCTCTGTCAGGTGATATACAATAAGGGATAGGACTGAGCTCCGTGTCACTATTCGTGTATTAATGAGACAAGTACAAGTCGTCAGTACACTACGCTTGGCTATTCGTTCAAGTGGTCGGTTGTAGTGACTCCAATAGGCGGTTCGCGGGGACTACTACTTGTGGAGATACCATACCCAAGGAGATATACCAAGCCCAGGTGTATTCAGAAATGAGCTAGACTAGCTACAGAGCAAAGACGAAGGTTGCGCGGACGCGCAGTACTATTATGACAAGGTTCGCGGAGTACCTCGCGGACCGGTATAAGTCTATATATATGTATACAAACAGAGTGGCTCGTGTAGGCGAGTTGGAGGAAATACTACCATTCGTTCCGGTATTGAAGAGACACCCAGAAAAGAGATGACAAGTGGGCGAGTCGAACTCGCGCAGGCACACTAGTATGATCGAGAACTGATCCGAGTACGATCATGATCATGGAAAGCGGCGGAGTCGCGGCAGACGATCAGAGCGATGATCGCGTCTGACAGAATATGCCAGGAGTAACCCTTGAATGACGAAGATGGCGGACCGAGGTTATTTATGGACCTGGGTCGAGGGCTATAGTCATAATGAGCGCTGGCTCAGCAAGAGAGTGTAATGAAATGACGGAATCAAATTACCAGGCCAATCGGCTCGAATGCCAAGACGGCATGACCACCGATCAGACGGGCCAAGCAGCGACATAAGCAGCAGAACCACGCGAAGCGGTTCGAGGGGATGTAATATAGGTGACAAGACACCTAGGGTTATAGGGGAAGTACGGAAATAGGGACGGCAGGCGCGTAATAGTAGTATATAAGGCCTGTAGATCCCGCCCTTGCAGCATTGCATTGTACGCCTTCTTGCCTAGACATTGGGTCGAAGCTTGATCTGTGGTTATAGTGCAGTCTTGTGACTTCCGCGGAGATTTGTTGTATCATTTCTCTTAGCTTAGACGCAATATCAAAGGTACCCGAGCTCTGGTTCAACTTGGGTCAGCTATAGTAACATACTTAAGGGGTAGTGGGTTGCCCGCTGTGCTATAGTTCCTCTTTGTGTTGTATCGAAGTTGTATTGGTGTTTGGATATTGTGTGTTTCGGTCAATAAAATATAAAACCTTTTAACATCGTAACCTCGTGTTCGTTGTGAGCAGTCTACAAACCAGTCAAGAGATTCCTCTTAGTTCAAAGACATTGAACTTGGTGTGAAACCTCGAGAGTCAACCTACAAGCTTCCGAGAACCAAACCGCGGAGTATCAGTCTTATCTGTATACTTCAGACGACCCCGAACTCAACCGTTAGGTGTCAGCGTGCTAGTCAAGGAATTGTGTGTGTGTTGTGTGTGTTGTGTGTGTTGTGTGGTTAGTGTGTTGTGGAGTTGTATCGCTTCGCGGTCTACTTCTAGGACATTACCTACTTGAGCTATCTACTATACACTAGTGCGCGTGACGCTGCGTATCACCGGGATATTGCAGACGCAACACCACAGAGGTATAGGGTGAGCGTGACTACTCGGGCTATCGAGAGAGAGAGAGAGTAGAGTGGAGGAAGGCAACAGCGCAAGGTGAGGAGTACCAAGCAACGTTAATTATCAACTGAAGATACATGAAAATGAACCCAGGTTTATATACAAAAGGCCATGGGAAAGTAATAAAGCTTGAATGAGAAATAGTGGAATAAAGCTTGAACGGGAAATAGTGGAATAAAGCTTGAATGGGAAATAGTGAATAAAGCTTGAATGGGAAATAGTGGAATAAAGCTTGAATGGGAAACGCTCAGAACAACTTCATTGCGTGAAAACCCAGTTACGCGATCAACGCGCCTTTATTGATGCGCCATCAAATGATGTGCCTGAGGCCGAAATGGCGGTGAAAGATGTGTCAAAACTGAAACACATATGCCCAAAAGGCACGGATGTAACATTTGCGTATCATATTCATATTTGGCCAGCACTAATTGAGATAGATAATATTTAGTGGGAATCTTTGCAAAACACCCCTACTATAGTTAGCCGGTATTTTGCAAAAGGTCTACTGTATGTAGTGGGTTGTTGATGCCACGGATGTATCTCTTGCGACGCGGTTGATGCTACACCCACAGTCCAAACGGCGTGCTTCGGGGAACTCGTCCTGAGCCTAGAGAGTGATAAGTCAGGTCAGAGAGATGACACACAATGCGGAGAAAGAGCAAAGAAGACATAATTCCGCACCTGAAACCCTGTCAGTGTGGAGCCTGTCCTCCGGACTTGCATTGCCGTGGAGAGGTGCCGGCGTATAAGGACGATGTTTATGGTGTTTTCCCACCACTGCCAGTAGTGGCATTATAATGTGCACCGGTCCGCCCACAGGTGCATGTTATAATGCGCACCCTGCATTTCCATGGGTGGTGCATATTATAATGCGCACCCAACCGGCACACCACTGGTGTACCACCGGCTTGCCTCGGTTATTCCCACCACCACCGGCACCTCGGCGACCAATGCAGCTGTGCTGATGGCTTCCCATTTGGGTCAACCACCGAAAGCATTTCTCGGGTCGGTGATACAAATCAAAAACACTGTTCCGAATAAAATAGTAAGCACATAAACATCAATAAACACCATTACATCCAATTCCCGTATTGAACCTGAACGGTGCATGAAACAGACTTGGAGCGAACAGGGTCATGGGAGTGTGTAAAAAAAGTGGCCAACAAAAAGAAACAAAAAAGGGAAGACCAAAAGACAATGCATAACAAAGCAGAACGCAAATTTCAATGGTGCACGCACTGAGATTCGAACCAGTGACCGACAGACAACCTTGGCACTAGAGGCAGTGAATACTGCTAGACCATTGCAGAGTTCCCTGCTGGCTATTTGTGGCAACCGAGCCCACCCTTCTACAACAAAATAAGAAAGGCCAATCAAATACGATATAAACATGAGACGACACCACTCCGCTCGGTTCTTAAAAAGGAAATTAATCTAGTTCATGGAAATTGTCGCCCTCTCTGTCCTCCCCATACGGCACCTCATCATCCAGCTCCACCCTTATTGCTGGATCCCGTGCAAAGTCCACACCCTCATCCAGCAAAGCCGCGCGCGCGCGCTCGCGTACAGCGGCCCACTTTGCCTGCCAGCCGCTCTGCCAGTGACGCTCCCGCGCCGCTTGCTCAGTTGCGTAAGCGCGCAATCCCTCCGCAACATCATGAGGTACATTTGTACGTGCACCGGCACGCGCCTCCCACCACGCTGCCTTCCAGCCGCAGTAGCCCAGCACTCGACGCATCTCCTCATCCACGAGAAGTAATTCCTCCCGCCACCGCTCGGCTCGCGCGCGTGCCTTGGCCCACTCAATTCAAATATCTGTCAATATGTTAGTTCCGTCTGCCTTGGCGCTGTCAAGATACATACCGTTGTGAAGCTTGCCCTCGTCTGTTGTGCTGCCTGCTCCCGCGCCGCCAGCATACCAGATCCACGAGAGGAACCGATTCCCTTCCCCCATCTCCAAATTAAAACGCACCGTCCGCTCAATCACCTCCCCGAACTCGTCCAACTCGTCCGCTCCCACGATGTTCCGCGCCCTCCGGTCCTCTTCCTTCTCTTGCTCGTTCAGCGTCCATTCATTCATGCCACGAATGTCTTGATTTGTCAGTACCCGCAAGTCCGTCTCCCACTCCCCTGGTCCCCTCAACGAAAGGAGAGCCGCTCGGGCAGTCTTGTAGCTGGTGGCGGCAGCCCGGATGCGCTGCTCGATGGAGTTGTGTAATTGCTGACTCTTCGTGTACGCCGCCTGTCCCGAAATGTGCGCTCGTTTGAATTGATGTGCAAGCATCCGAGTACGTAGCTGCCGGCGCAACTCTCGGAGAGCATCCCACGCCTGCGCAGCTCGGAGCCGTTCTTCTTCCTCGGGAAGCCCGGTGATGCAGAGCGTTTGACGAAGCGTTGCCGGCCATGCAGAAGGGAGGTGTAGTTTCATGTCTTCGGGTCGAGAGGTGCTTTCAGTGTCGCTGGAGGACTGGAGCCCCTCGAGATGACTCTTGAGCCCGGGCATGAAATGCACCTGCTCATCTCGGAAGCGTTGGATGAGGCTCAGCGTCTGAGTACGCTTTCGCTGCAGATCTGCTGCTTGGATCGAGGTGCGTTCGCGGCGTCGAGCTTCTAATCTGATGGATTCCCTGCCAAAAGTGTCAGTGTCGTGAATGTGAGTATTGCGCCACCACGCACTGATGCTCTTCCAGCTCCATTGCCGCCATGATGAATGCTCCTGGTGTGTTCGTCTTTGAAGTTCCCTTCTCCGCGCGCGCGTGCTCCTCCTGGGCAATGAGGAGACGTAGCGAGTCCATTGTGATATCTGTAAGCACCAATTAGCTCCCGCACACAGCCTGAGAAAACATGCTTCGCACCTTGCTCCTCAGGATACTCATAGGGGCACTTCTTCTCACTGTCGACTTCCCAGGCTTTTATCTCCTCTCCCCATGCCTCCAACTCGTCCTCGTGTCCCTCGCGCACACCCTCCGTAAAGGCCTGGAATGCCTGTCCATGCAGAATCGCCTTGGGGATGGCCAATACAAGTTTTCGGAGTAAAGAATTTCCTATTGCGTCAATCAGCATCGATCCTCGGGACGGAGCTGGACGAACCGAAGCCGACAGTCTTTCTCCAATTTGCGTAACCACAGAAGTCGTCAATCGTGTCCTCACGCGATCCCGGCCCCATGACAGATACGGAGCGCACGATCATGTTAAGCCACGACCAATTGCGCTCGACCCCCTCTCCATCTGTTCTGCCGACACCCTTCGTGTAGTTGAACGAGTATGGACCATGACACTTCTTGACGTGCAGCGGGAGATGAAATTTGGGGACCTTGAACTGGATTCGGAGGCCGGGCGGAAGCTGTAAGTACGAAGGCATTTTCTTGGCGCGCTTCCAAAAGTTGATGGACCATTGGCATGCGATGTCGTAGCTGACAAGAATTGACGAGAGGGCGATGCCGATGATGCTCATGAAGAAAAGATAATCAATATTCGAGTACCTGAACAAGTGTTAATGACAATCAGAACAACCTTGAAAGCTTGACGGCGTACCTTTCCCCCTTTTGCAAATCTCCTGTGCCATTTTTCCGAAACACCTCGTGCCGGGAGCAGCTGACCGATGCTATCCCCGTGGTGCGGAGTCCCTTAGCCCGCTTGTTGTTGGCCCTCCACAAAGCTGCGAAAGCAACGCAGTGGCTTATCTAAAAGAAATGTCAACGGTTGCACTCATTGAGTAAGGAATACTCACCTCGTCCTCGTCAACATATTTTGACAGGTGGGCTAAGTATTGATCATTGGCAACCACGTAGGCGAACCCAGGCCCCAATGACGGATCTTTATCTCTTGAGGATGTATCCCGACCTTTTAGTTTGAAATTTGCATCTTGAGACAGCAGGAGCTGATAAAGCCACCTACAGATTCGTTAGCCAGAATTATTCCATGTACTATGGCACCTACGCATCCTCGGGGGTGTACTCATCCGGGATATTCACGCCGGGAACTGGGCACGCACGGCAATCGATCCCGCACTCACCGGGCGCCGTCGCTTTGATCCCATGCAACAGTTCTGTTGATCTAACAGCAACAGGCACCTTGGCACCATCATGCCCGCGCCCCGCACGCTTACACTGTTGCACATGGCGATATTCACGTGCAATCAGCGTGAACTGCTCGCGACGGTCCTGCAAGTGTGGTCAATCAGCAGGAACATGTGGTGAGATGATTTCATACCGGCACCACTTGCATGCCCCCGCGTTCGCTCACAACTTCCAACGAGTTGTAGAAGTCATAGGCAGACACCCGTGCCTGCAGATTCAAGGTGTGGAACCGTTTGAGCAGACTCAGAGTTGCACAAGTCTCGGGCGCGGTCTTGGTAGCCGGGTACCAACCGATGTCGATGACTTGATCACAGATGGAAGGAGCTCCGACGCAGCCGCAGAAATCGATTTCGAGCTGGTGGATACCATTGTTGTCGAGTACGACCATTGGGTGCGGACCATCGGGGAAGTTACAGTATTGTGCAGGCGGATGTACGAGTTGTACACGCCGGTTCTCGCTGAGACTAGCCAAACTGCAAGGGTGAAAATAATTATCCCGCCATTCCTGGTGAATGAAATGACATTAGCGAAAACAATACAAAAGGAGAGTAGATTTTACCTCGATGATATGCAACGGTTCATCTTGATACCGTTCGACCATGCATGCATGACACAAAAGCCTTCGCACGAAACAATCTTGGCAGCGATACTTGGCGTCGGTGCTGAGACAAGATTCATCCATACAGCCGTCCTCCCACCCGGTGCCGCGTCCCTCACGGCGCAGAAAGGCATCTAGTATCTTGTTGCGTTCCCGGATGAATCCCAGCATTGGTCTGTCCTGTTATTACTCATCAGATTTGAAAGTTGCGTCTGGAAAAGCCGCTCACGGAGTTAAGATACCGCTTAGCCTTTTTGGGCTGGATGATGATGCGCTCGGGGCCCTCACATTCGCCCTCAAGAAGAAAAAGAGAGTCGTCTTCGCCGCTGTAGCCCATGGCATGGTCAAACACGTCAAACACGCGGCGTGGCTTTTTGGGGGAAGGCGGAGGGGCTGGATTGTATTGACGCTGGATACGATTGTTGACGGAGGTAGAGGCCAGGGAAACATGTTCTTCATCGGGGTCGAACAGCAAGATGGCAAGCGAGCCTGGCTCGGGCGTGCCGGCGACGGGCCTCAAGGAATATAGCTCTTTGGGCCAGCTGCTCTTGACTAGTGGGGAACTTTAGCTGCAGAAAAGCCACAAGTAAAGAGACACACCGAAGTTCCTCCTTCTGAGCCGCGGCGGCTTGACGACGGTATTTGGCCTTGTCAGCAATGGTAGCGCAATTTCTGCGTTTTGCATTAGCAGCTGAGTGGAAGGAAGAGAGGAAGGCAACACACTTCTGACGGTATTGTCTGTCCGACTCCCGGCGAGCCAGAAGCCGCGCAGCCCGTTCCTTGGGGGAAAGTCCGGAGCGCAGTCGAGCCATCCGCTCCCTGGTATTTTTGTTGCGTGCTTCAAAATTGCGGTCGTTGTATTGGCGGAATTGGAGTAGGCGTCGCATTTGAGTCATGAGAGGCAAATTTGAGTATGGATGTCAAGCGAAAGAGAGGACCGGATGTTGCCGAAACAACCGAATAAGTAACAGGACAAAGATTTCTGATTTTTTTCTGGCAGACTCTGTAGTGCATTTAAAGGGCGGGTTGGGCGCTGACAGAATGTGGAATTACACAAATTTTTCTGTGTCCTGTTTGTGAATTTTACAAATTGAAAAATATATTGACTGTGTAGTGGACGGTCAGACAAAATGTTCGTTTAGGTGTTGAGCATTCAGACTCACCACATTTCATGTATCTCACAGCGGTGAATGAAAATCTTGATCCATACAGTATCCAATTCGTTTAATGGGTAGACAGCGGTGTGAGGCTCGAGGAGCTCCCGTAATTGTGAACGAGCTGGTCGAATGCATAGACGGGTGCGCTACATCATGCGCGACGGGTGCACCACGTTCACCCAAAGGGGACTAGCGCCGGCTTTCGCCTATCCGTCTCTGCTCATCCCCACCACTCATGCCTCGTGTCTCCCGCGATGAATCGAGCCCTAAACCTCGTTTTCGATATTCAAAAAGCTATTGGAAGGATTACCATGCTGCCAAGGCCGCCCGAGCTGCTGGAAAGCTAGTCGCACCGCCCAACTGGGATGCTTCCATCTATAACCCTCTCTCCGACCTCGAGCGCATCTACACTTTCGTCCCTGGGCAACGCGAGCCGTTTGTTCGCGCGGCTGGAACACCTCTGCCTCGCCCCTCCAAACCGATGACTTCGGTTGCGAGGAAGCCCACATGTGTCCCCGGAACCAATTCCCCCGCCGCCTGCCGTGCGCGCCAAGAGCGCCAGGATCAACAGCTCCTGGAAGCTTTGGAACGCCGGCGCGCACACGCCGCTGTTGATGCTCCCATCACGCCAGGCCCTTCATCTCGCCAGGAGGGGAAGGGCGGACACCCTCTTTCCATGGCTCTGGCTCGCGCGCGGGCTGCTGCTGTGTTTGATCCTCGGCAAGCTTAAGGTACGCCTGTTTTGATTTTGCATGCTGTCCAGCCCTCATTTGCCCAAGAGCCCAGTGATATCTATGGTTATTTCTGCCTGTATTGTAGCGGTGTTAGAGGATTTGTTGACTGAGATACAATAAATTCTTGACGGGCTAGAACGACGAGCTTGACTTTGACTCGAATTCGGAACGTGGGCCGCCGCCGCCATGGAGATACACGAGGTCGAATAATGTGATTGTGGTTTCGTGAGAATATGTATTCGGTTTCAATTGGCATTGCCGGAGGCCTAGTCGTCCCAATTGTTCCACCACATGCTGATATCCACCGAGACCCCGTAGTCGTCATCCGAAGACCCACCACCCCATGTGTTCCATGCCTCGTCGGGCCACCCACCACCACCACTGGCACCCCATGCCCTCCATGCACGTTCAGGAGCCGTCACGGAGCGAGTCGTGTAGACTTGTTTCGGTGCAGGTTTCTTTTTCTGCGGTGTGAGGATTTTAAATTTGATAAAGGAACGAACAATGAATTCAGGCACTGACCAAGGTGCTGACTGAGACCGGCCAACCGGAGACGATGGCGACGTTTGCGATTTGCGCAGACCATGAGGGTGTGGTGATGGGAGTCAAGTTGTTGTCGACTTGTTTCTGATTTGGAGATTCTACGGTGTATTGATAATTTAGCCCTACTCAGTCCTATAGCCCACACCCCACGCGGGAGATTCGCCTCTGACCGGGTCCGGTGGCTGGTAAGGCAGAGAGACAATGTTGATGGGAGGACTGCGAGGTGCCGAAGTCGGTGTGTGGAAGAACGGATGTGTGCGATTAAAATCAATGTGGTACAGGATGTCGTCGCGGGTGATATGAGCTAGGAGAACGGTTGATTAGTGTATGAGGAGAGAAAGAAATGTACGCACAAGTAGGTACCTCCCAGCTGGCGGCAAGCACAACACGCAGATGAAGGAAACGGGCAAGCCGTATCCTTCGACCATGATGACGGGGGGCTGTAGAAGCACACAATTGGGACAGGGAAGGAGAGTAGAAACTGGATTCACTCACTGACACGGCGTTGCGTTAAAGTAGGCATCGCAGTCGAGACGAAAGATGTGTTGATTTGATGATGGTAATCCTATATTCATTGGAATACGCGGATACATTCCATTCGACATAAACTCACCATACAATTTAGACCTAGTCAACCACCAGATCTCCTCCCACACCGCCCCCTTCATCGCAATTGCCAACATCACCCGAGCTGGCGGACTCGTCAGCGAACTCATCAGTGCGCGGGCACCGTGGTAGAGGAGGGAGGTCTAAGATTTGCACATTGAGGCCGAACGAATGGCCATCCTCAAGCAGTGGAGGCCAAGCTGTTTAGGCACGCGATCAGCTTCTTTGCGAGAAAGACCAGGCATTAACACACAAGTTGTTGTATCTCCACAGGCCTCGAGTGCGGCAAGGACGTGTCTTGAACGCCAAGTAGGTTTACGGACTGAGCAAGGATATCAGACGAACCAGCAGACGAGCATGATGGGATTTGACTCACCTACGCGATGTCGTTTGGCACTGGGGGTGGAGGTGGAGACACGAGAGCGGACTGGATCTGAGAGAAGCCCGATGTTAGACAAATGCAGGGGAGATAAGGGATTCCATTCACTAAGGAGATAATGCTTGGAGCTGGGCATGGAGGTCGAGACTGAGATTGATCGCTGACCAAGCGATCAAACTACATCCTCCTCACTCTTCGATGGGACGAATGAAAACTGGCAAACGACCTGGCCGTCCGTCTGGCTTTCAGGGCGAAAAACTCAAGTTCCTCGAATCCTTCGAGTCAGACTTCCACACTCCCGACCGCGGCCCCTTCTACGACGATGTCACCAAGAAATTCATCTCCCGCTATGGAATCGACCTTCCCTTCACCCAGAATGTAGACGGCGACATTGAGGACTGGAAGCCAGTCGATAAAAGGGAGGGACTCACCGGGGATGCACTCGAGGATGAGAAGAAGCACTATCGTGAGGTCTTTGCGGAGCTTCGGGCGGTACGTACACTACTCTGCGAATCCAGGGCAAATACTCATCTTTTTCAGAAACTTGGCAACTGGTATCGGCACAAGTACACTGGGAAGCGACCTCACCGCAGCACTATCAGCTCCATCCTCAAGACGATGCAGCATTTGGGTGCTGGTGGCGTCCCCCGTCGCAAGGCGTATTCCAGGCACTATTCCGAGAAACACTACGCGTCACGGATAAAGAAGGGGTTTGACAAGGAGTGGGAAGGAGTCAAGGCGACACTGGGGGACAACATGCGTGTGTCGTTCTGCCAGACCTACGCGCAGAAGTGCTGGGATGCGGAGCCAGAGGATTTCAAGGCCGCGCTGATTGCGGAGGTGGATGCTGAGCACGCCAAGAAGGTGAAGAAGTTCCGTGAGAAGAATGAAATGGTGGAGCACACCGCGGAAGAATACCACGAGTACGTGTCCTGTCTTTTTCATCGTGACATGAAGGACTCACATTTAATTCAGGGCTTACTCGATGTTCGATGGTGTCGGAATCCCCCTTGCAGATGCTCTCGCCGAACGCTTGGGCATGGCCATCATCATTCTCGCTATTGGGCCCGTGGGCGAGCAGAACGGCGAGGTACGACTCCGAACGTATGTGCATTCGAATCTTGGAAGCTGGCTGTTGCTGACTACGTACCAACAGTATTTTCTCCGAAACAAGCGGCTATGAAACGAACAAGACCTGGGGCAAGGCCGAGCCCAAGGCATTCACCGCGATGGAAAATAACATCACAAGCTATGGGCGGAAATTATTCTGTGAGCATCATTCCTTCCCGGAGAACAAAAACGTTACTCATTGCACACATTGTATAGCCAAGGACACCTGCCGCAAGCGCGCAATCAAGAACACCTGTGGATCCCAGTAACTGACAGTCACCACTGTTGTACATACCCCCCTATCGACAACAGTGGTGACTGTCAGTTTTGCGGATTTAGGCTTCCACGAAATTTTCCATGGGATATGGCTCCACGAAGTCCATGGATTTGAGGGACCAAGGCATTCAAAAATCAAGTGGTGGATTTGGCAGTCATCAGTCCACGGAATGGCTTGTGTATCCACCAATCCAACAAGTAAATAGGCCATACAATCATTAAAGGAATTTCACAGTGACCAATCCATGAATTAATGATTGAACCTACTAATCCAGGTAATCCATTGGATCTGACCTGCAACCACAAAACAACTCACCAATCCACGGAATCCATGGAGTTCACCCTTCTCAGGTATCATCATACAATATTGATGGTTGATGGCATCAAAAAACAAAAGTGGTAGAGAATGTTCAGGGCTACTAGAGTTGTCAATGAACTTGCTACTGGGAATGTCCCCATCACTCCCAATCACTTGTTTTGCCAGCTAAGCTCTGTTTCAGGAGGCCATGGAATATTTATACATACTGCAAATGGTCTTTAAACATCCTCCCATCATATGGATCAGTTTTGGTTGGTACCCACTACCCATATACACCCAGCATCAGTGTCATTCCACTGTGTTTGTCCCACCTTGGCCACTACTCCCAAGTCCCAGAAAGGAAATTCTGCGGTTTTTCACTCATCCTGTGTACACTGAGGGTGTTTCTGTATAATTTAAACCTCTCAGGGTTTACTTTGATATGTTAGGCATGGTATAGGATGCTATTGGGTGCAGAGGGAGGCTTGAGCCTGCCTATAATAGCCACACAAGCTGATTTTTGTTGAAACCATAATAACATGTCAAGATAGGTTTCCCAGTTGCCCTTCTTAAGCTCAGATGGGTAGGGAAGGTACATACACTCACTATTGATACACTATCTCTTGCCTGAGAGTGACACTAAGGGCATTTCAGAGGCCATGAGCTCCAAGCTGATGGTGGTGTATGAGGCCGGTGTCAGAGCATAGGCCTTGATATCCTTATCCATAAGGTATATTGGCACTATAGAATCACTCTGGGGTAGGTTACTACTCTTACCTGGAGGACCAAGGCCATGTTTAACTCCAACATCCCCCATTTTCATGTTTGTTGTATTCCTCCTTATCCCTGGGCAGGGTACTCATACAACCAGGGTGGGGGACCATCCTGAGGCTCAAATATTAGTTTGATTCCAGAATACTGATTAAGAGAACCTCAGAAAGCTGAGCTATGTACATGATCAATTTTGGATCATTCCTTTGATATTGATTCTCAGGGTCAGCTTCAGTCTCTGGGGATATGAAAAATGGATTCCCCTTCAAAATCTGGTTCCAAATATGTCCTCATTATCTCAGATTGACTCAGAATTGCATGTGGAATGGTTGAACCCGAGAGCAACCTGAGTAGCATTTATGAACAGTGGTGTGTTCATGATGAAAGTGCTCAAATGTTCATAACTCAACAACCAAAGGGTCAACCCATGCAAAACTATATATATTCTGAATGCTGTGACCTAGGAGAGTTCCTTTAAGCCCTCCATCAGCCCATTTGACCAACCCCTTCAGCCATAATTCACTGATCACTCTAAAGTTGATCTCCCTGGTTCAAAGAGTCTACAGCACTCAAAGTGTGATCCCCCATGATATTTTGGGTCCTCTGGGATATCTGAGCAATATGATACAGGCTGGCAACCCAGGGACACTGCTAGCCTGAGGGATAGGACTGTATCACTGCCAGAGTCCAACTGACTTATGTCAACATCCATGCATCACACTGACCTCAGGACTGCACTAATTCATGATTATGGAGTCTCAAATAAAATTTACATCCACTTTTTAGATTATCCTCTCAAGGGAAAGGGGCCTCTAGCTAGAAATTGATCTTCAATCAAACCTACTGTCTCTCACACATATTGTGCCATAGACTTCAGGTACAAGGGTTTCAGAGGGTCAGGGACAACCAATGAGTAAGTTAAATGTCTTCCACCAAGACTGGATAGCAGAGAGTCATGGAATAACAGGGACTTCCTCTGCACAACAAACACTGATGTACTGGCTTGGCATTGCTTACCTATGGGCATTTGAGCCTGCCAAATCATTTCACTACACTTATAGAAGCCTTCCTGACAGTATTTGCTGCCCAGAAAGCGATGGACTGAGTGCATTGAGGAAAACTTCCCTTTTGGGCCACTTGGAGTAGTGGTCCCAATTAGGACTTGACATCAAAACAGTCTAATCAGCCACACTGTCAGATCTTCATGAGCACCTGGAGGCCTTGTGATGTTCAAATGAAATGAGCTGGGGTACAATGACTTGTTAGATAGTAGTGAAAGGAGGGGAAAAGCAGGAGGTGAACTATGGATCACTGCAAAGATTTGGAGTGATGGGGACATTCCCAGTAGCAAGTTCATTGACAACTCTAGTAGCCCTGGACATTCTCTACCACTTTCGTTTTTGATGCCATCAACCATCAATATTGTATGATGATACCTGAGAAGGGTGAACTCCATGGATTCCGTAGATTGGTGAATTGTTTTGTGGTTGCAGGTCAGATCCAATGGATTACCTGGATTAGTAGGTTCAATCATTAATTCATGGATTGGTCACTGTGAAATTCCTTTAATGATTGTATGGCCTATTTACTTGTTGGATTGGTAGATACACAAGCCATTCCGTGGACTGATGACTGCCAAATCCACCACTTGATTTTTGAATGCCTTGGTCCCTCAAATCCATGGACTTCGTGGAGCCATATCCCATGGAAAATTTCGTGGAAGCCTAAATCCGCAAAACTGACAGTCACCACTGTTGTCGATAGGGGGGTATGTACAACAGTGGTGACTGTCAGTTACTGGGATCCACAGGTGATCAAGAAGGATATAGATTCGATGACGACGATCCAGGACGCACCCACAACGACCACCACTCCCACGATGACAGCAGCGTCATCGAAGACTGGGTCGTCCTCAGCACCATCCGCTTCTACGTCCTCGACGGCACCTCCTGGCCCATCCTCGACCACAACAATTCCCACTCCCCCCAATCTCGACAAGCTCATTGCCATGACGACGGACATCACTCTCGATGCAGACGAGTGGCCCGATGTGCGCCCCGTCGCCCAGGATTCTTGGCCCAGTGAGCTCAAGAGTGCCTGGGAGTATATCGGCGAGAAGCACTGGGGTCCCCGCTGGGACGTGCTTCTTGTTCTCATGGTCAAGTTTGAGAAGCGATGGGCGCCGCGTGCTGACGGAAAGCCTTTACCAAACCCGGGCAAGATTCGGCCCAAGGAGCTCGGGCAGTGGCAGAAGGAGCACCGGAGACCCGTTGACCAGAAGCTCGAGGGTGGTTTTGGAGCGCGCTTGGTAGAGTGGTGTGCAGCGATCATGCCTAATGGTCAAGACGAGGTGTTGCGCAGGAGGTCCTGGAAGGATACAGGGTCGACGGTGACGTGGGAGGATTGGGCACCGTTGCGGAAAGGAGGTACCAAGGGCTTGACGATGCTGGTGCGGGCTGCAGCATGGTGGGGGCAGTCGATTGTGAGCCAGGGGGAGGGCAAGGGGTTGGGTGAGGGTTTGCGCAGTCTCTGGGCGGACAAGGAGTTTGTCGGGTTTCTCGAGGATCTCATCTTCGGGTACAAGGAGATGATGGAGGAGAATCCGGCGGACGAAGACGACTCCGAGCAGCAGCAAGACGACGAGGGCGCGAAGGAGAAGGAGAAGGAGGCGGGGAAGGGCAAGGGGAAGAAGAAGGAGGCGGGAAAGAAGAAGCAGAGCGAGCCGCGGCACGTACCCACACGCGCTTCAAAGCGGTAAGTGCACTCGTTCTCCCATGATTTAGTAGACACTAATTCTCATCCAGCAAACGAGGCGGCGATCAGGACACGGACCAGCCAGACGAGGAGCCTGCTGCAAAGAAGGTAGCCGAGGGTACCGATCGGCCACGTCCACGAGCGGCGTACAAACGGTCAGTTACAGCACTTACCACATGTTTTTACTCACGACCGACAGCGCCGCACCCGCGCCCGAAATCCAAGCCGGAGAGCAAGATTCCTCCCTCCCCGGCAATACACCCGACCCCACGCAGAACACCGGTGATGCCCAAAAGACGCCAGACGGTCCAGCTACCCCTACCCCACCATCTCCCGTTCCAACGCCACCCAGTGACGGCACGGACCCCGCCAGCGTTGCCCACGGATCTGTCAATGACAATCCCAAATCGCGCATGGGAGACCCACTCCAAAGCACGTCCTCGTCTGCCTCCCTACAGCCGGGCTCCGAGAACCCCATCCCCGAGACCTCACCCACGGCTGGCGACTCTGGCCCCACCCCACCGCCTCCCGACAATAATATTGAGATGGATGATGGCCATGACAACCCACTCGTCACGCCCTTCGGAGACGGAGAAGATGATTTTGCGGGGATGACCGATGAAGAGCGGCGGCTTGTGCAGGAGGAGATGGATATGCACGATAAAGACCTGGAGCGGGAGATGGAACAAGCGGGGGATGAGAACGGCAAGCATGAGTATGGAGTCAAGGTGGGCAAAGGCGGCGAGGATGATTCAGACGAGGACTAAGGCTGCTGGTGCTGGTGACGGATGCATGCGGGATTGCCAGTGGCCTACTTGTTCTCTTTTTCAGTCGTGTTCCTTTTCAAGCCTCCTCGCGTTCCTTTTCAAGCCTCGGTAGAAGTGTTATGTACATGAGTGACACATGAATCGAGTTTTCCGCTGACATGTCAACTTTGGATTAGCTTCCTTGTTGGGCACTCGGCGTAGTGGTGTTGTCTTTATGTATTGTCTTTCACATCTGTGATGGGCGGGGTCAATGGGTTCGATGGAGATTCCCAGGAAAGCAATTCTATAATGGCTCAGTAGTTTAGACTGCCTGCGTTAACTCTGAAAAAGGTTGGCATGGGGGGTCTCAGGTTCGAGTCTCACATTGTACATTTCATCCCAATTGGACATCCCTGTTTATTCCTGTTTATTCCTGTTTAGTCTCTTGCTTTTTTGTTGCCTTTGTGGAGAAGGCCTTTTTGTGGCATGCATGCCTCATGTTTTTTTTTGTTGATTTCGACTCCTTTTGATGCATACTGATTCAACTCAGTGATGAAATGGAATATTGAAAGGCATATCTATTACCCTTTTGGGAATTGGGTGTAGCGGTGTTTGGTAATGTTTCTATTGCCTATCAGGTATTTATTTTATTCGGAACGGTATTTTTGATGTGTATCACTGAGCCGAGCACTGGCATCTGGTGATTCACCCAAATGGGATGCCATCAGCACAGCTCCATCGGTCAACAAGGTGCCGGTGGTGGTGGGAATAACCGAGGCAAGCCGGTGGTACACCAGTGGTGTGCCGGTTGGGTGCGCATTATAATATGCACCACCCATGGAAATGCAGGGTGCGCATTATAACATGCACCTGTGGGCGGACCGGTGCATATTATAATGGGACTACAGGCTGAGCTCGTTTTCCTGCTCTGAGGAAGCAGATCTGGGGTGGATGTCAAGTCATGGTGTGTTGTGGGGATGAGCTGGAGGGAACGCACCTCTCTTATAAGTTTCCATTACTCTGTTTGGGGTGGAGCAGTGGGGCGGTGGTGTTGGGCGATGGTGTATGGCACAAAACTACCGGGAGATTCAGGTCAGCGACACCCAGAGGTCGGGAGAGCCGGAAAGTGTACAGGGAAGGGCTTCAGGGCATGACAGACGGCGAGGACAGAGCATCTGTGGTGGTGGTACGGGTGAGAAAGATGAGTGATACTGATCCGCAGTAGTGACATCACATATTTGTCTTGCTCCACCCATCTCGTTATTGACCAAGACTTGCCCAAGATGCTACTCAACTCGACCAATGCCTACCCATATCTACTGCCTTTGGTACAAGGAGATGGTCTGCACCTCTGCCAAACAGGCCCAGCTTTTGTTCTTTGTTTGATTCCGAATTTCACTATCTTTTATCGTGAAGTTCTATTCAGCATCTATCTACATGAACCAAGTCCGTGAACGCAATCTACGTGAAATTTGGATTCATGATGACAGGTACGTGAATCGGTTCTGGTTCATGGAATTCATGTGAACCTGAATCCTCAGCGCAAACAACTCGAGCAGTGCAGTTTCAATAAAAAGTGCTGCACAACCTGGATTACATTGGGGACCCTTCCGTAGTAGTGTCATGAAACCAGCGCTTGCCGACTGATCCGGTGATGCCATCACCGCCATCAGTTACGGATCACGAGATTCGTTATCATCAACAAACGTATGTTCGGTCCACGCACGACAAGTCCTTCCTCGAGAGATGGATGTCGCCCGCCTGAACAAGGAGTGGGTAGTCCCAGGGGAACTACCACTCGGATACGAGGGCAGCAGTACATTCCCGGCGCGGGAAGGGTTGCTAGGACAGAACCCGACGCGCAGTGTCGGAACCCGACGAGGGGTTCCAAACATATGTCACCCAGTGAAGGGACAGAAGTACATGCCCGCGTAACATGGGTTCTTGGTATAGAACCCATCGCACAGTGTTAGAACCCGACGAGGGGGGAAACACATGTCAACCAGTGATCCCTCGGCAGGGGATCATGATGCATATTAGGGGAGGACAATTGTGGTTACACACAGGGCCACAGGGGTGGCTCCACCGGGACTCTATTGAGTCAGGAGGATATTAAGGGACAGGGTCTGATCACACAGGAGTGAACTCCTGACAAGGCTACTATATAATGTTGGGTAGAATCTCCTGTACAGTAGATTCTACCTCGTCTATTCTCCAGCGATACTCTGGCTTGCCGGTTCCCCCCTCTTGTCTTGGAACCTGACATCTCAGTATTCAACTTGGTCCTCATTCATACATTTGACACGACTACTGGTCTCGCACCTGTGCTACCAGTTCCCCTGTGCTCAACGACACTGCAGCCCGAGGCCTTGTATCCGGCCTCTTGCATTGCAGCTCCCGCTCATCTTGTCTGGTGCTTGACTACATCATCCCATCCTTGGTCGTGTCCGAATCACCGTCACCTTCCTGTCGTACCCGGCCGCGTTACCGAGCGTGATCCGAGCGTGATCCGATCACCGGCATGTCGGCCTAGGCGCTGTCGTTGACAAGTAGGCGAAGGGAGCACTGCTTGTGAACCCAGTAATTGTGGTAGTAGCGTTGATTGCACCCTGTATGTTTAAGTCCGAGGACAGACTGTACACTTGAGGAGAACCTACGGCGGCAATATAATGAGGACGTGTACACTGGGAGGGCCCCATTTTGTACCGTGTACAGAGTCCCCTTGTAGGTAAGTGGGTTGCTCAAGGTCATGATATCCTCGGTATCTCGATAATTGGGGCATCCGCCTTTCATACAGACATGAACAGGTGGATAATAAATGTGCCGAAAGGCTTTTACACCATCCCTTGGGCCCGAACTTTACCAGACCTAACCTTTAAACACCCAACCTAGCCTTACCGAACCTAACCCGTTTCTAACCTAAAGTTGAATTTCAGTCTGTGATGCGCACCGAGGACAGCCAACTTACAAGTACCACGACTAAGCGCAGCATCATTGTATTCAATGATCTCTTCGTTACTGGCCACAACATCCGGATGAGGCCATACAATGTCTTTGAAAGCGGCCCAGCAAGTTTTGATTAGATTGAGGCCGGGAACGTGGAGTGATGCGCCCAGAGTCTCGATAATTGGGGTCGGGAGGACGGGTGGCGGCCTTCTATTGTTACACACCCAAATGGTTGCCATGTGGCTCCCAGCTGAGCACTTTATGTAGATCCAGATAAATTGACAACCTAGATACCAGATGGCGTGCACCTGGAATTTAGGCTCCGTGTCCGGGGACAGCTGGGTGAAGGCTATCCTATAGACTACCTGAAAATGTCATGCAAGCCTTTCGGGTCCTTGAACCGAACCGAATCCGAAATCTCCACTTAAGCGCCGTTGCGGCCGCAGCAGTTGACATATGATCGCACGAGTCACGTTGACATTGTTGACTCGTCCCCTCCCTTCTCCCACCATCTCCAGACTCCCACCAGCCATCGCAAGAGTCAACAACGATCTATCTCGCAGTGCTGCCTATCTCTATAGGCCTTCCGTTCCTCCTTGGCTGAGCAACATCCATGAAAAGTTCAAGAATCCCATTCAAGCTGGCTGCGGGTGCTCACATGGGTCCGCGATGCAAGACATCCCAGCGCAAGAAGACCAACGAGGGACAACTCCCCGAATCCTCTCCTCTATGTACCGGCCGCACCAAACTCCTCGCGGTCGCTACCCTGATGAATGTGCTGCCGTCTTCAAGATTCAAGATTCAAGCCTCTCCCTTCAAGTTTGATGATTCATTCCACGGTTACTGTACGGACATTGTCTTTATTTGATTGCTGCCTGGACTCCAAAGAAAGTTGAATCCCTCCTCAACCCCAGTGAAAAGTCGATGGGATTGTTTGAGTTACGAGTACTTATGTAATGAGCGCAGCGAAATGAAATGAGTACTCGGTTCTTTCAAATCCTGCACCCCATCAATTGAAAGCAGCTCCCGATCATGTAAGGTATGATCGGTGTCTTTGCATATATTTGTTCTGTCATGTGAGTCGATCTTTGCACGCATTTGTTCCAGTGTGTCACGCGTTTGTCACGCGTCAAATGTCACGGTCAGGCAACCCGACCGCGACATGTCACACTGTTACGCCCTGTCAATTTCTCCGTTCTTTAATGATACATATGGCTCTGGACAAGCTTTCGATTCTTTCGTCTTTGGTTTGTCCAATCCCCAAAGTTGTACTTGCTCCTTCCTCTCATCTCTCTTGCTGTACTGTGCTTCCTCATCCGGGTATTAATTAATATCTACATCTGATTCTACAGCATTTGGCACTTCTACGGCTTTTTTTGACAGACCACACCAGAGGGGCCAGGAGCACGGACAACCGTCAACTCCACAGACCTCAACAGCCAATCAACAGCTTGGCAAAAGATGAGGTGTCACCGGCATGGGCAGATTTAGACACTGCGAGCGCCGTTCAAGAGCCACTGTCCTCCCCCCTGCTGCCTACTATTTCTCTTCAGCCCCTACATTTCTTCTTCGGCTAGGGATGCTCAAAGCTCATGAGATGAATCGTCTGGGATGCTCATCAAGTGTTATCTCGGGGGTCCTCAAGCACGTTTCTCCGCCCTACAAAATTTGTGCCGTTGAACACATCCTTCTGCGGCTTGGACCAAGATTTTTCCCGAAGCCCTCACATCATTTGGAGTGTTCCCTGGGGAAAAGTACCATCCTGCCAACAAAACTGAAATGGTTAGAAGCTCTACCGTACATGTACTGATGCTGAAATCAAATTCTGTGCTGTCTCGTCTGAACCTCGTCATAAAAATAAGTACGAGTTCTGCCGGACATGGCATCATGCCAAGTTGGATTGGGATCATTTGGCTGAGTCCCACCTTGCCGCGGTCCAACGCATACGAAACCTAAAGTGACAGTAAAAATGGGGATGGTTTGTGCATGGAATGGCATGATTTGTACAACTTCCCACAAGCGCACATTTCATCCCATATCATCCCATTTCATATGCTTGGCAGCAACCATTCGGCAACCGTCAATGTCAATTCGGTGGCCAAACCCGCTCGACTGGGTTCGTTTGGGAGCCTTTCCCATGGGCGAAAAAAGTCTTTCAGGCCCTCCTAGATGCACTGGTAGGCCTTTCTGCTGCTGTTTATTGCTTATTATATTTCTACACCCATCTCTATCTACTATTACCTTGGACACTACAACCAACTCACTCTTAGACTGAAAGAACACTTATAAACCTTACATATGTATAGAAACTCACGGGAATCGAACGGATGACCTACGCGCACCGAGAGAATTTCAAAAGAAACAACGGTTACCGCTAGACTAATAGTACAACTTGAGGTGTTTCACTCTTTGACACTCCGATGGTCTTCCCTTCTGGCTAACAAATTACTTTCCGGGCCTCTCTACCACTGGGGTATTGAGAATACAGCATTTTATGAAGCTCAGAAACCTTGATGAGCACTACAGCGGATCAGAGTAGTGCAAGAGTAGTGGGAGGTGTTGAGGAAATGTGCCCATGCCACTTTCAATTGAGCACTAGGGTCCATACACCGATTCAAGCACTAGAGAATGCTGCCTGGTGACGTGGAAGGATGCCCATGAAATTGTGAAGACACCACATGCTATGAGGGGATGAAATGGGTTTGATTGGGATGAGCTAGACAGGCCTTGACAGGCGTGCACAATTCAACCCCAATTATCCCAAATCATCACTTACGCGGCTAAGGAGCACCATTCCATCCCATTTCGACGCAAACAATCCGAGCGACTTTTCACTGGGCCTCAACCTTAGCGATGTCAAGCTGCAACCATGAAGATTGAAGTTCTCTGGCACCGATTCAAATCAAGATCGCATGTCCGTCACGTCCCTCGTGTGACGCTGCAAAATTTTCTGTCTTTTCCTATCCGCTATCCCATCGCCATCCGTTCCATTCATTGCTTTTGTGTCGCTTCCGCTCCGGTGTGCAAGGGCAAGGTTTCTAAGCGGATCGGTGTGTCATATTGTTTCCTTCCTTTTTTTTTTGCAAAATTCCCATCACAATCCAGCGCGCGCGCGTTCACCTTTATCCTTGCAAAAGATTGGAATAAACATGAATCCACCCACCGGACGGATCGAGGCGTGTAACTGCGGGGAATAGACTTGCAGAGGGCATATCAGGGTGTGGGGGAGAGCAGGGGCGGGTGAAGGGCTCCGTAATCACCAGGGATTCAATGTCTCATTCCAAATGCATTAATTTTCCCTATTCTAATGCATGAGCACGAGCTAGTAATTGGCCAGCGCAGCCGCTGGAAAATCTTTGGGTGTGTAGGCTGCTGAAACGCAATAGTCTGCCAGGCTTGGCACGTATAACGCAAGAACTAAGTTAATCCGTGGAAGTCGAGAGCCTGGAGCTGTAGAAATATCTTGAAAGTTCATTTTTGGCAGCGTAGCACAGCAGATAGTGGGGGAGAGCAGGTCTTTGGTGAACTGGTTCGCATTTCGGTGCTGCCGTCAGAGCATTGACATTCCATAATCAATTCTACGCGAGCGCGGCGACCTCCTCGCCAAACAATTCTACCCAAAATTCCACGATCAATTCCACCATGGAATTGATCCCAGCGGATTCAACGCTCTCAGAAAGAGCGAGTCAAAATAAAAGTCTCGGCGCCGTCTGCATAGCCCAGAATACCGTCGTGCCGAAAGGCAGTGCGTGATCCCTTACATATATTGACTCTCCCAATGCCGAGATTCTGTCGATGTTTCCAGCTCAGCCATCTCAATATTTCCCCACCTCACTCGATATTCAGCTGAAGTGAACCTCGATGTTGCTATACAGACTCGATATAAGTTTCTAGGTCCGGGCCAATTCGATGTAGGTTATTTTTTCTGCTGATCAGGTCTCCCGTACGCTGTTTGTTTTGTACAAAAATAAAGATGAATCCAGAGTAGGGGAACAGTGGTTTGACGGTGGTCGCACCGCTATGGATCAAGGCCTGGATCAATGATCATGTGAGTATGTAAGCGACGCGCGTCTGTCTTCTTCCGGACTCTCATCTTCGGAATCGCCTGCGCTGTGCCATCCACTCGGCGCACATGTCCAGTACCTGTGAACTCCGTACCGAAATCTCTCTACTTGACCAAGAACTCAGCGTGCTCGATGCTCAGATCGCGCTGGTACGCGCCAAGCGTGTCAAGGCCGCGGAGCTGCTGCAGGCCATGGCCTGCTACCCTGTTCTCTCGCTGCCCAACGAAATCACGTCCGAGTTCTTCACTCATTATGTCAATGGTGACGAAGGACGCAGCCCCCTGCCTTTGACATGGGTCTGCCGCGGGTGGAGAGAGCTCACACATTCCTGCTGCCGGTTGTGGACTTGCTTTGATTCAAAGTTCTATGCTGGTTGTCCTTGGCTCTGGTCCACTTTCGATTCACGATTCCATCATGGTGAGTGTTCTTCGTTTGGCCGCTCTGCCTCTCTGAATCTTTCTTTCCTTGACTGCCAGTCGATCAAATGTCCTTCTGGCTTCATCTTTCCGGTGGCCGACCTTTGGATTTGATACTCGGTCGCCTCTCCCCGCCATCCAAAGCTCAAGCGCAGCTCGCAAATTTGAACAATTACTCGACACAATTCCGGACATTTGAATCCCTTTCTCCTTCACTAAATCCCTTCGTCTCTTCCCTGCGCGGGCCGTTCCCGGTCCTCGAGAAACTTCAGCTGCCGTTCGGATACAAGCCGTCGACTCCTTCCATCTTCCTTGACGCACTTCGCCTGCGCAAGGTCGAAATACTCGTTGATCGGAATCACAACTGGCGCGGTGTAATCCCATGGGGTCAACTGACCACATTACATCTTTCCTCCGAGTCTCCTATTTCATTTTTGGAGACTGTGAAGTGGACCCCACAACTTGAGGAGCTCCGACTGGGACTCAAACAGACTCTCATTTCGCCGCTCCCCTCGCCGTCCACTCCACCCATTGTTCTACCTCGGCTTCGAACCCTTTCGTTCGAGAACACATTCTGCTGTGGAATTCTGCAGCATCTCACGCTCCCTGCACTCGAGGATTTTGCCACGGATTTCGAAGATTGGCATACCCAGCTTCAGCACGATGATATTGGCCACTTGATGCACCTTTTTGAGCGATCCAAGTGCGCTTTGCGCAACCTTCGACTCAAACTGGCATACAACAGTGTTAATATATTCATGGAACTACTGCTCACGGTACCCCTCGCGTTTCTCCGTGAGCTGATCATTCGGCGTATCCCTCACGTTGAGCGAGGAAGTGTCGAGCGACTTCTTGACTGCCTAACAAGCAGAAACCCACCTCTTTTACCCTGTCTCGAGTCCATCAGGCTCGAAGGCTGTGACGTCCGCATTCGTCTTCCTCCGTTGGTGCGCATGCTGACCGCGAGGCGGGCAGGGATTGACGGAGTGGCCATCCTCCAAACCTTCTATCTTTGGTTCAGCCACAATGACGGTGACGATGAGAGTGACGACGACGAGTTTCATCGTACTGCTCGTGAAGGTGTTTTGGAAGAGCCCGAGCTTGAACCTGCGCTACTCGAGCTACGACGTCTGCGCGAGGGAGGGCTTCGGGTCGAGATGCATGTAGACACCAAGTGCTTCACAGGAAATGTTGATACCGATTTGGTGAGCAGGGGTTACTCAATTTCCGAGCTCCTTTGTTGATACGACTTGAATAGCTTGCTTTAATGGCGGGAGAAGATCTCCCTGCTTGCGGTCTCCCTTTTCTGCTCGACCCCGGGTTTGCCAACCAGTTGACGTGTGAGGACCAGTTTTAGATTATTTTCTTGACGGTAAGAGCACTTGCTCAACCTAATCGTTGATTTCCTCATTGAGTGTACTAGCCCAGATTACATTTAATGAAACGACACTGACCACGGCGATCATGAAATTTGTTGGGGGACTGCCGTGGGCGAGAATGTGAGGAAAGGAGGAGTGACATTATCGAACACTTCTCGGCGGTAGAATAGACGACATTTTTTTCTTGCCGAACACAGTGATTCATAGTCAAAAAAAAATCCCCCCCTACTCCGAGCCGAGCAAAGTGTTTCGAGACCGCTGATGCTGGACGTTGCGAAGCAGTAACAATCAATTCCAAATGGTAGTTTGGGATGACCGTCGACGAACACAAGCACCAATGCTATCATGACCAAGATGCAACATGCATAGTTTGGTATAGGCTCATTCTTCCACGAGCGCAAGGACTGGAGAATTGTCTCATTGTCAAAATTTCCTAGCGCTATGAGACCAATATGAGCCTTGAAAGTTTGACTTCGCTGAGACCAACACGATGAGAACGAAAACAAGAGAGACTTTACACACAGGAAGCAACGACCCGCAGATGTACATCTCGAAGAGCTGAGCTCAAAGAACTGAGCCTCTTCATGCCGAGGAACATGGATGATATGCGGAGACTAGGCTTTCATCGGAGCAGAAGCGTTATAAGATGCAGGAGATACACCCAGAGAGATATTGATGCGAGTTACTCCAGGATAGCGAATGTAGGGTGCTCCGTGAGTTGGATCTTGAGGCGGAGTCGCATCCAGTAACAGTAGTCGACCAAAAAGTGCTCGAATCTACGAAGAGAATAATTCAGGCACAGTTTGGAGAGTAGTTGGAAAGAATGTGGAACTGAGAATTTATAAACGCAAGATGGCCGTCGGGAACAAGAGTCGGAATCACCCCTCACGGGCATTACGAGCGGCTTTTCCTGCGCCTCCTCTTGGGCTTGTACAAAGCATCTAGCTCGCAGATCTGGGTAGGATGTATTTGAGATACAGGTAATGCACGGCGGAAAGATGTTGTGAAATGTTCAGGATCTCGAGTCGCTCAGTGAAGGTCGTCGACCAGAAAGTTGTCGAAGCATCCACAGAAGCATTCAAGCATATGCAAAGCCCGGAGAGGAGAGTAGTTGGCCAGGAACCAAGAAAGTCAAAGTTGAAGATGACCGTCGGGAGCAAGAGTCGGGAACACCCATCACGCGCATCACCAGCGGGTGCAATCAGCTTGGCTTGCGTCTCCACCACGCTCTCCACTCGACTGTTGACCAGGCCGATGCGGACGACCCACCCACGACGTACGACCTTCTTCAAATCAAGATCAACGTCTGCTGCTGTCGTGGCCATACCGATTCTTCTCACCAACTGTTCCGCTTCGGATTCTTTCTGGACTCTCGACCCTCTGTCACCGCCGAATGGAACGGAAATTGACCCCACACGCGGGTGCCTCTATGAGACAACAGTGGAGCTATTTCGCTGGCTTGAAATTGCAGGACACGATGGTGCTGAATTCCGGATCGAGGTGCGTCGTGGTACTCTCTTCTCCGATGTCCATACTCAAAAGCGCTCAAGATGCTCGTCTTCCTTTACAACTTCAGTCGTGCACGAACCGGCTAGCGTCTCCGTTTTGTCTCGGACGCCCACCACCATCCACATCATCCGCTTCCAATATGTGGTGTCGTCTTTGTCCCATACTCTCCTCAAGCGGGACTACACGCAGCATGAACCCAGCCACCGCTCGCAACCGCCAGCCTTTCCGGGGCTGCATTGCCATTAGCATAGGCTGGTCGACAGAACGTCGGGTGTGTATGCTGTCGACGACTTGCTATGCCACGTCACTGCACCACGATTGTTTTTGCTGCACCGTCCGAGGACCACGACTCCTGGAATGGCATTCGGGATCCAGAATCAGCGAACTGGAGGCCTCAGGTATGTGTTTTAAACGCTCTGCGGGGTTCTTGACTGACAAAGCGTCGAGATACCAGCCGATTTCCCATATCTGCTCCCCACCGGCCTCCCGTTGCGCAGCCACGCCACCAATGCGTGGTCTCCCATCCACTCCGTCTATCGCGTCTCTCTCGTCTTCACCTTTCAGCCCTTGACGAAAACTCGAGCAAGCGATGGCGGGATTGGCAATCACGCAGCAAATGGCGCTGACGTCCGACGGGCGGGGGCATCGAGCTCAGCCTCCTGCAGGCTCGTCCTGTCCTCCGCGAGCTTGGAAGTGGTCTTCTGGCTGGATGCTCAGGGATGCCACATCATCCCGTCCGTTCTTCCGCTCTCGTATCTCGTACCTCCAGTCCTCTCACATGCGGTGCATGACTCAACGCAGTGTGGGATGGATCCTTCTCGGCTGTTTTTCGACGGACGGCATGGCCTCAATGAATCTCATTCGGTGTGTCCTCTCATTCGGTGTGTCCTCTCATTCGGTGTGTCCACTTCCTCTGGCGTCCTCTGTGCTCGCTGACTTGAATTCAGCTGCCGGATTCTTCCTCCTCTCGTTTTATTAAGACTCGACGCTGCCGACGCCTTGTCAGTCATCACCTCAAATTCTGGCATGATGCATACTCGTCTGTCGGCGACGCCGACCTCCCGTGGCATCCGATCACTCCTGCGTACGAGCGCCTCGCCCTCTGCTCCTTCTTTTGACCATGGCGATCTCGACGTCTGGGTGCCGCACTGCTCAGCCGACGGTGGTGATGCTTTCCATCGACCACTCTTGTTTGAATTGCGCCTTTCCGGAGTGCGCGCCACCCCATGCGTGTCTGCTGATATTATTACCCGCTCGAATCCCTCAAGTTATCTGCGGGTAGCGTTGCAGCAGCGCTGTATCCTTTCACCTCCGTCGGGACCCTGGCTGCACACCAAATCATTCCACGGCCGGTGTTGGGAGAGGAGGCGGGATCAAATGGGGAATCCTCGTTCTGACCGGGGCTTTACGAGTGGGCTCCGACCCGCACGTGCTACATACGCGCTTGCCCTTGGTTTCCGCTGCGGGTGTCAGTGCCACAGTGCCACTCGGCTTGACACAGCCTGATGCTGCGAAGCCGTCCTTTCCTGTCCTCCTTTCTCTGGAATCGCTACGTTGGGAGTCGTTTCGTTACTGATTGAATAGCGGAGGAAGGGGTGATGTGGCGATGTGTTTACCATTGATTTGTTCAGCTACTTGAGCGTAACAATACCTACATAGTTTCTGCAGCTTGGGCGAAACAGAACGCGATGTAAGGGTACCAAGCGGCGGCAATTCTATCCCGGCGGATCAAATCACAAACAAACACAGTGCTTTCCGTTCTCCTTCACCCTCCCCGCCGCCTCGCCCGTCTACGATGACCTCTCAAGTCGACGACGGATATCTCAGCGACACTGGCGAGCGCGATCTTCCTTCAGTGAATCACTTTCAACGCGGCAAACCCATTGTGAAAACAATTCAGGTGCCCATCAAGTGCGTAAAGTTTTGCGTTTCCCGCCACGTCGAATGTTTCATAGTTCCAGCTCTCGGGCTCTCAACCGCAAAGGTCGTGCTATTTGTCGTATAGTGCACGCTCATGGCTGGGGAAACTCGAAGATTTGCGCAATCTTCGGGGGCGAGAGCGCAAGAGCCGTCGCCAAGGCACTCAACAACGACTACAAGCCCCCGGACGACACGCGTCTTGACTATGACCTCGCAGACCCGAGCTTTCGTGAAGCATTCCCCCCGGTCAAGGTGCGTTACAAGCCTTTCAGCCGGCGATCTTACTGACTAGCCTCACAAGAACGAGTCCGCTGCGGCGAAATCCAAGTACAAGTCCGAGTCTAAGAAGGTTAGTTGCATTGCTGTTCGCATTCCTGTCCTTATTAATGCTCGTTCAGTCCACCACGCCGCCGCGTAACGTCCCTGCGTCCCAAAGTTCATTTACCTGGCCACCTCCAAAACCAAATGTAGTGCCGCTTTTCCTCGTGTGTATTTCGATGCTACAGTTTCTTGGGTGCTAAAGGCGGCGCCAGCCCTCCTCATCCATGTCTCCTCCGGCAACGCGCGGCATCCCTTCACCCTTCCCGCCTCCTCGTCGTCTCTTCGAACCCACTGGACTGTTGGTGTGTTATCAGTCTGGTATATTATCTCACCACGCTAAGGATGGTTCCAGTTCTCGGTGTCTCCCTCATCTCCTCCCCCGTCGATCGAGTCCCCAGCTCCTCCCTCCTCAGCAGTGTCCCCATCTTTCGTAACGTCTGACGCTGTGACTTCGGTCGGCGTGGCTGCATTTTTGCGAGACGTGATGGGTCTGGACCTGACCGTTCGCCTGCCTCTCTTTCGAGCTCGGGGACTAGGTTCGATGGAGATGCTGCGCATTATGGCAAATTGGGAGTATGGAGCGTTTACACAGATCTTTCGAGAGACGATGTGCGAGGACGGGTTGTTTGGGGAAGACGGCCTTAGCCCTATCGAGTTGCTGTGTGTTGAGCGGAAGATACGGAAGCTAGGGAGTGCGGAGAAGTAGGATGGCTTTGGATTCGTGGTGTATCAAATCTAGTTTTGTATCGACGAAAGATTTGTATTCATGAGCCGCTTACATATTTTCTCCGGGTGTTTATGGCCATCGTTATAAGAAAAAGCTTCGTCCTCCCCTTTGCGCTTCCCTGCCGTACTCTAAAGAGAGGAGAATTTTGAAGCAAGTCAGAGGCGGAGAAATGTGGAATCAAAGAGCGTTCATTCAGGCCGGGTGTACCACGCGTGCTCTTTTGACTCGGGATGCACTGCCAGCATAATTTATAGCGCCTTGATGCGTTCATCGAGGCGAATTTTGTCGAACACACAAGAATGATCGTAGTACCAGGCCGAAAACAAGCGCAGCGTGTGGGATTTGATCGAAGAGAGCTCTTGCGAGGGGAGTTCAAGTGGGCAGCGACAACCGGAATAGTGAGAGCGAGGGTGTTGAGAAGCCAGGGTGTTGAGGAGCAGAACAGACGATATATCGACAGAGAAGACCCAGGACGGAGGCAAGATGTTCGAACTCCGAAGACGAAGACTGGTGGGACTAGCCGGAGTACCGTGAGATTTGACGAGGAAGAGTCGCAAATCAGCATTTGTGGTGTGAGTGCGTGGGGGAGACTCTGAACCGATTCGGCGTTGTCACCAGACTTGAAGCCGCCGTGAGGAAGCTTGCTATCTGGAAGGCAAATTGAGCTGTGTACCTGAGCTGCCGTCAGACGTCCGTTTCCAGGTAGTTTATCGTATCTGGCTCAAGAAAGATGCATGAAAGGTTGACCGAGTATAATTTTGAATCAAGTTTCGACTTTCGAGCGTCGTCCAGAGGCAGTGTTGAGAACTCAAGAGTAGAAGTGCAAGAAATCGCGACGGTGTGTTGTCAAAACTCCGAGTAGATATTGACGCTAGCTGGACTGCGAGTGCTGCCTTGGGTAAGACTACGTGCTCACCAAGCGGGGAGCCACCAATGTTGAGACTTGCTAAGAAGTATCCGAGGACGGTGTGGAGAACACTGGAGATGGTGGTAAGAAGCAAGGGGCATCGGCGATCAAACTTGGACTCGGTGCCGGAATAGCCGGCACAGCCTTGATCCCACTTGTTCTCGACCACCATCCCTCCTCAAGTCTAGCGGCGCAAACCGGAGGCTTCACCCTGGCTGATCGCAAAATCTGTAACTCTGGAGTTATTCATCGCGAGGCTTTGTTGGCCGTTACTCTTCGAGGACACCTTTACTTTGTCGACTCACCCCACAAGTTACAACAATCGTCCTGATTCCAATTCTCTGATTTCGGGAAATCTTGGCTTGAGAGCCTCACTCGTTAATCGCACACGCATGTGTGAATGTCTCCCTCAATTCATCCCCACCCACTCAGTGGTTCGGAATTAAAAGAACTTCCTTAAACCTTTCCATTTTCGACACTCTAAGCTCCTGCGCTAGATACTGCGCTAGATATCCACGGACCTCGACCACTGTAGCGATCCCCGCAATTCCTGATCGGCAAGTGCGACTTGTTTTGTTCGATTCTCTACGCGGGATGTCATTCTGTCCACCCACGAAACCTCTGCTAACAAGTCTCCTGTTCTACTCGATAAACGGATTGAATCGATATCTAACTACTCGGGTCGTATCTGTCAAAGATCTACTTGCTGCCCTGACTCGGATTCACTTTCCGCAGTTTCAAAGTCCCCTCCTTCTCCCTTTCATCCTCCGCTTTTCGCTTCCTAACGGAGGATGCAAACTTCACCTTCAAAGTGTCGTACAGACGCTGATTGAATCCCATGAACTGCAGGCCAGTAGCCTCAACTAGGATCTTTCCGTTGGGAAAGCGTGCTCGAAGGAGATGGGCGTGTTGCTGAGGCCAAGGGACGCCCAGCGCCGCGTCGTGCAGCTCCTGCTCGGACTACAGGAAAGGTTAGATAGTGTGTTGCCGTGAATTTGAACACTGAAACGACGCACAATCTCATTCAATCGAGGCAGTCCTCCGGGGCACAGTTTGCGGAGATTATGGCATTTGTAAGAGCCAAGGTAGACAATAAAATCGCCTCGATCAACGAATACTTCGCGAGTCCACCCATCGAAGGCTGCGAGGTCCGATCCTTTCGACCATTGGTTTGTCGTCTGGTTAAATTGATGTGTTGGTCCGAACGCCAGCAGGTAGGATCTACTGTCATTCATAGCGATGACTCTGCCAGGTAGATATAAAATCAAATTAAGAAAACTAGAATCACACTGTTAGCGAGGTAGGCGCCACGAAGACAACAAATTCGCACTTTTTGGCTGCAGGAATCTTCCAACAGACATGATCGGCTAAAGTTGGGAAGGTGAACTATTGAAACGAACCTGCGCGAGAAGGACGAGCAAGTTGCTGTGTCTGGATCCCACAGGCTCGAGGGCGTGATAGTGCAGCCGCGTTACTTTCACCCCGGGCAACGCAAACATGTACTTTCTGTAAGCCTCGTTTGCGGCTAGGATCTGTATACGGTGAATGAACGGGATCAGCAAATTCGACGGATGGATCAAAGATGCAAGTTCTGGCCTTATTCTGCTCTTCCAGCGCAGCGAATTTGGAATCTAGTTTGACGAGTTCAGCGGCCTTCTAAAATCTGTTCTGCCCGCAATCGAGATAAATTGAAACCGGGGCACTCACCTGCTCGGCGTCCTCTTTCAACTTGTCCACAACCTTGAGTAATACGTTCAACTATCAGCCCAAAGTGGAGGAGCCACAAACCTCCTGTAGCTCTTCGATCTTGATCACGCGGGCGGCAGCGTCACGACGCAGAACCTCATTCTCACTTCGAAGATCATTCAGTGTCTGCATAGGAGCTGAATAAGCGTCGGACAAACATCGAAAGGGTAAGTAAACGGCCTACCCCACGCTGGGAATTCTTCTTCGCCTTGACCGCCTCGTACTTGGACCGAAGCTCTGAGATTGTTTGCGTGCCGGCGATCTCTGCTTCGCGGAGCTTATCGGAAGTCTATTCACCCACACGTTCAGAAGTCTGAAATCGTGACTGGTAAGGTGAACTCACGGCTTGAAGATCCACCGCTCTCTTCTCAACTGCGCAACGTTCCATACGCGTTGTGTCCGTCGTCTGCGCGAATCGGCTCGTCAAACGGAGGGAGGAGGCGCGTACAGGTCACACACCTTTTCGGCTTCGATTTTCTGAAACATAATTCAATGCGTAGACCCTGCACTCAGAACGGTGACGCACTTCCCGGATCGCCTTGGTTGCAATATCCCTGCTCTCCTTTACACGAGCCTCCGATGCCTTCAACTTCTGCCAAAGATGAGCACCGTTATCGTCGACGAGGGTATGGCCTGCCTCTTGGAGAACGGCATTCAATGCACGTGCACCGTCCAACGCAGAGGACACAATATTCTACAAAAGGATTAATCTTCGGCTCTACAAGGCGGACGGCGAGCACGCACCGCCTGTTTCGCTTTCACGGTCTCAGATAGTGCTGCGATCTGCTGGCGCAGGGCGGTGTTGTCCGCCTTCAAGCCATGGATCTGGTCCTGATATTTCTCCTCATTGGATTCGACCGATTGAGGCTCAGCACGCTGAACAGGTGGCGTTTGTCAGCGGTGTGAAAAAAAAGACACGGATGTAGCACACGCACCAGCTGTTCCAGCTCCGCCTCAAGGGCCTCGATACGTACACGGGACTTGGAGAGATGCTCGGCGAGGTACATGAGGTCGTCTGTGTTGGATTCGTCGCTCATGGCTGGCAGCGGTATTGACAGTGGAAAGAAAAAGAGTGCGTCGACCAAACTCAACCACATTTGATCGGGTTCGGTCTGATCGCCATTGTCTGCAAATCAGCAGGATGTTGGGTTTCAGAGAGACTGTTCAATAGCATCGATTGGAATTCATAGTGTCTGGCGTGTGGGACGAGTGAGATTTCGGCTTATATCGCTGGTGATTCCGCCGTGTTTCTGTGAGAACGTATAAGCTCTTTTCAGTTCTTCAGTGTGAAATGTGTGATATCTCTGTCTCTACAGGGTGCCCGTTGCCCTCTCCGCCGACTTGGTACCTTCAACTGAACAACATCCGTCTTCGTGCTCCGTCGATACTTGTCCAAATTACATGTACAGATCTGGGTTTGCATCTTTATTGCTTCCCAAATTCTACATTCACCCGGACTGTAGTCTGGAGAGTGTTTCCTGCTGCTATTCGACGTCCATGTATATGGATGATCCCAGCCACCTATGAAATACAATACCTCGAATAAGTCACAGACACTTGGATATGGGAGGAGGAAATAATTGCATAGGAATATCAGGATCGTGCGAGTGCGTTTTACTTGCTCGTTCACGCACGGGACCAAGTTCAAAGTTCGCTCCAGTCCCCGTCGACATACATAGACACAGACTAGAACAGGGAGAGACATTGACGAGACTGAGAGGTTTGATTCGAGTGGAACGAGTATAATTTTGAATCAGGTTTCGAGTTGAATCTGGCTGCATTTGAGCCAGTATATCGGTGTTTCTGTGAGAAAGGATTCAGGAGAGACGACGCGCGCACTGATACATTGCTAATAGAGCGAAATCACACGAAGCCCAAGAGAGGCCGAACGCATAGACTCCGGTCACAGCGAAGCTGTATGTTGCCAGGAAGAGGGATTCTGCTTGATAGTGTGCTACAAGTCTGGAGACCTTGGTCCCAGGAAGTAAGCCGCGAATATTCGAGAAGTGGAATCAAAGACCGTTGGGACCCTGATCTCTGCAAGCGATCCCGTAGTCAAGCTGCCAACACTCGTTTGGTTCGGACTTAGAGATGGGAGCGGTGTGGATGTGCACTTGGTTCCGGCTTGATTATAGTGCGTCGATGCGCGCAGCGAGATTGATTTACATAACCAAAGTGGGATCGTAGTACGAAGCCAAAAAAGCACAGGTCCAAAGCGTGGAGAATTCGATCACAGTGCTCTTCATTATCTGCGATAATTCTTTGCTTATTTGGGTTTTAAGGCGTTGGGGATTCAAGTCGGCTTCAAAGGCCATTGATTTCAAGGGTGTTGAAGAGAAGAGCGCGAGATTCCAGAGATATCTGCAGGGAAGAGTCTCTCAACCGATTCGGCGTGCTCACCAAGGTGGGAGCCGCCTAGAGACTTACGGCTTGAAAGTTGGTCTTGGCTTCAACTATTTGCTTGGCACCCCCGAGTTGTTTACTAGTTGTTCGTATCTAACTCAAGAAAGACGCGAGAAAGGTTGCCCGAGTGTAAGGATCACGTTTCGCGTGTAGCCAAAGTTCCATCTGGCGGCAGGGTTTAGAAGACCGAGGAACAGACCAACAGATTTCTGAGAGATGGGAAGAGAAGACCTCAGAACGGAGGCATGGTGTTCAAACTCCCAGTCGATATTGAAGCTGACGGAGCTTCAGGGAGAGGGAGAGTCATAAACTGTGACCGGTGGGGTGTCGAGACCGAGGACGTAGGTAGGCCAAAGAACATCGTGAGAGTGCTGATGCCCAGAGAAGGAGATGTGTGAGAGAGATAACAGACATAACATCAAAGACCCCCAGACCAGCACGTGGTTCAAACTCAGAGTATACAACTTGAAGCTTGAACCGCTGTCCCTTCGATTTCTGACTCGACGAGGAGAATTAAGTAGAGCCGGGGAGATTTGGTCGTGGTCGATTGGTGTACCCCAGAACACCGTTTCGACATATTTTGTCGATTCTAGCCGAAGACTCAAAGCCGGGGGACACAAGACGAGGATGCTGTCGAGATCGGATCTGGAGAGATGGTGGTAAGAAGCAAGGGGCACCGGATCAGACGTGCCGGAATGACAGGCACAGCCTTGATCCCTCTTGCTTTTGACTCTCACCTTTTTTCCTCAAGTCTACATCACGGCGCAAGCTGGAAGCCCCCAAAATGGCCGAAATCTGGATGCATTAAATATGAGGCTTGTCGGCTGCATTTCGGCGAGGTCTGAAGCAGGTCGACGAGTCGGGGTGCCAATGGAGATTCGAAAAATACATCTCCCTTTTTGCCAGCGCGACATGATTTGGCATATCCGTTCATCAACAACCTCACAAGCTGACTTCTGGGCCAAATAACGGCTCAAGACTGCGCTGACCCACACTGTCGTTCCTCCGTCCACAGTGAACCTCCGTGGCAACCCAATCAGCTTGCTGCGCCTGGATCCACTGTCCCATACCTCTTGTTTTTCTCCACGGTTGCCGCAACTTCTGGCCTTCGGACGGGTGCATTGCTCACTGATCATCCGAGCGGGCGTAAGTAAATTCGGTTACAACTTGTGATCCTGAATTCGACTCAGCGCACCTCGAAACATCTGGACAATCGAACCGTCACCTCACACCGCACACCTCATTCCCTCCCTCAACTTGGGCATCTCCGATGTACTTAGAAAGAAAGCAGACACCTCCATCTCGCTCTCCCTTGACGCCAACGCCGGTTTGACTATGAACCTCGACGGGTCTACCACCAAGGTCGTTGAACGGTAACTTGGAACCGAATCCTATGCGGACAATACGGCGGGCGATCAGCCTGCGGATGTGAATGTGTGGATGATGTGTGACGGCCAGTGCGGATGCGGATTTGTTTGGTGTCATTGCTCCTCTTTTGACTCAAATAAATGGGTAGGATTGTTTGATAGTGAACTTGTTTTTCCCAGAGCTTCCAGATCCTCCAAGTATGTTTTCGTTTTGTCCGCGAGCCGCGGGTGTGACTGAATTTTATTTCTTTAGAAACATTTCGGTGACCACCGCGGCCAGGCACCTCTACGACGGGGAATTCAACAGGCAGCCAGTCCTGTTCCCGTTGCGGAGGAGACGGTCAATGCGTCGAGGTACGCCATGACCGCTGTGATAATTCTAGCACTCATACAACCACGATAGCATTACCACGCACGGCGGGACTACGATTTCGAGGACCGGCGAAATACGAGTGCGAGAACGCCTGTGGCGAAGCACAGCTCCGCGGCGAAGAGCAGTAAGACGTCCACACCGGCGGGGAAGCAAGCTGCAGCATGTGTTATTTTGTTTGCGGTCGTCAAATACAATATTAATATGAGTACATATACGTCTACATCCCGGCCAAGTTGGTGTACAATCTTGAACCTCCGTTCAAGCACCACATATTAACACAAGGTTATATCTGGAATGATCTGCGCCGACGAAGATCTGCGTATAAGCATCAGCATACTTGGGACGAACCAGAAAATAGAGTGACCCACCTGATCCAAAAAAAAATGCTTCTACATTCAACTCCGCACCCTTTGGAGTCTTAAGCTCTCCCGCAGACTCGCTCTACGCGTTGGAGGAGGAGCGGCTCCAAGAGGCATGCTGGCGCGCTTTGCTCGCGCCCTCTCCATAGCCAATGTCCTTCGTCGAGGCGCCGAGTTGGAGTGCATCGAAGACCGTTGGCAAAACGTGACCACCGAGTCAACCAGGGAGGCGAGTACGACGAGGAGTTTCCCGGCCACAGAGCTGGAGTCAAACACGGTGTAGGTGACTGCGTGCATGATGGTGGTTGGGCTCGAATTCAGAGCTCGAGTGAGTGGGTACTGGGAGAGGAATTGTGTCTGTTATATTACCTGCTATTACCAGCCACTCCGTACAGACGCCGATCCACAAGCCCGAAAATTGAATTGGCCCCACTGCCAGCTTATGAAGATCAGCACAGGGATTTACGGGATGGACGGAGCTTGAATCAATTGGATGGAGCCGTCTTACTGGCTTGTTGCTATCAGAAATAATTCAGTTATGCTGATCTGCCGTGTTCGCCGAGCGACGGCCCACAGTTGCCGTTCCAGAACGTTGATCCGAGCCCGCTTCAGTCGGATACATGCGGAATTTGGATATAACGGAGTTGGTGGGGCACTGTTTGTCAGTAAGACCTCGACGGAAGTCTGTCAGCCTCGGAGTTGTCCAAAAGAGCGTGGAGCAGAGCAAATATTTCGGCAACGGATGTCCGTCTAGACCTTCTAGACTTGCCTCGGAGTCGGGGTCGGAGTAGGACGGAGAGTATCCGTGTTGGCGTTCCAAGGTCTCGGCATCGACCAAGCCCCAAAGCGATGGCTGTCTCTGAGGGTAGGGTGGTGAAGCTTTCTACAAGCACTTGAATTCCTCCGAGGGCGGTTGGGGTGAAGGTAAAGGGTGTGGACACCGTCAGATGCGAGTCGTCTATTTTATTAGTTAGTAGACATCAAGGATTTACGGACCATTGATCCAAATGGCTCGCAGCAACTGATTACCAGCGCAAGTGGGTATAGATGTTTGTGCGGCTCATAGACCATACCCGCGTTTAGTTTGAAGTGTGAAAACAGAGTGCAAAGAGGCAGTTAGGTGATAGAGCGCGAGGTTGAAGGATAGAATTCAGTATCATGGCAGTGAGCCCGTAAACCTCAGCGTCAACGACAAGTCCCGTCAAGGACATCGGTCAACATCAAGCTGCCGACGCCAATCCATTCGAATTCAGAACCGGGGATGAAAGCTATGGGGACAAGCTTGCTCCCGATTGAAAATAATAAGGCGGTTTTGAGGACCCAAGTTTCATCATAGGACTTGATCTGGAAGGAATTCCTGCTAGATTCGGGTGCGAATAAGATCAAATCTTCGAGCAGTCCGATAGAATGTCAATCGCGAGGTTTTTGAGGAGCAGAGTGAAAGATTCCAAAGAGATCAAGCCCAGAGGGAATTTCAGAACGCTCGCATGATGCTGGCTGGAGTGCAGAAAGATTGCTGGAAGAAGAGTTGAACTAGCGCTTTCGAGTCGAAGTCGATGCTCTCAACAAGCTGGGAGCTGCAGGGAGACTGGCCACCTGGTCTCGGCTGCAAATAGCGGCTTGAAACCTTGGGTTGTACCCTAACTACCGGCCAGACGAGTGTTTATACATGTTCTGTCGCTTCTGGGGCAAGAGATGCAAGAGATCGAGCGGAGGGCGCTGTCGAGATGGTGGTAAGAAGCAAGGGGCATCGGCGATCAGACCAGGAGTCGGTGCCGGAATGACCGGCACAGCATTGAATCTTGATCCCTCTTGCTCTCGACTCTCACTCGTTCCTCAAGCGCAAGCCTGAGGCGTTCAAACCGCTTGCTCGCGAAATCTGTACATAACTAGTACTCTGGAGGTATTCACCACGAGGCTTTGATAACTGTCTGAGACTGCAGTGTCCTTGCCACTTGGGCAGTCGTCGATTCGACCCGAGTTTGGATTCGGAAATCACTTGTCTTCGACCCTGCAATTTTCCTTTTGCAAGTGCGAGACCCACCCAAAGACGCTGAGACATGTATCTTCACTCATACAGTTGATAGTTCGACTTCTGACTCTGGAAAAGCAAGGCCTGTGGACTCGAATCCAAGACTCCAAGACTCCAAGCGTATCTCTTTCTCTGTGTCGTATCATATCTACAAAAATCTATGAAATTGGGCGAATTTGATTCATCACCGATGCTACGCCCCAAACCCCGTCAGACATCGGCGGTTCCTCTTCGAGGTCTCGAGGAGACGCCCTTACTTTACCAACTCGAGTCAGAATAGGTCTTGATTCCAAGTCCATCTCATCCACTCAGTCGTTCGGAATCAAAGCACTTCCTTTCCATTTCAACACTCTACGATCCCGCAGGTTCCCGTTCAAAATCGGGATCTGTTCGTCCACTGCGACTTGTTCGTCTTGTCGAATTGTATCGTATTGCACCCTGCGTCCTCTCAGCATTTATCTACAAGTACGCGGGATGTCATTCTCCAAAGTGTCGGGTGTGATACGCCAGAAGTGACTGCAATTTGTTGGATTTTTTTTTGTTTCCTGGGTATCTTCAGATTGGATGCCATTGCGACGCCTCGCTGGAAAGTGCAAGACTTGAAGTACGCACACACGGTCAAAGTCACGCTTGGAGGGCGACTCGGAGGCTCGGCATCGCTTGGAGTGAACCGACTACTCGAAATACTGATCCGTGCCGCAGTAAATTGAACTTGAAGCTCGTTTGTCGAGGAGAGGATAATACGCGGAAAACTACGATTCAAATTCTGGTGAATGGCATGAGCTTCAAGAATCAATTTGAAACCGCACAACACCGTTGAAGACGTACCTTATCTTCCTACGCCGCTCACTAAACACCCACCGCTCCCACTCTCCGTACAGGAAATTCCCCTTCATCGCCTTCTCTATGTGCGGTTTCTGAACCTCGTTTCCAGCGAGCTGTCGTACTTTCTGCCGAAGAGCGTGCCCGCGCGTTTTGGCTCCCAACAGCTGGTCGATGGAGGGCAGATACAGTAAGTCTAGAGGGATCAAGCTCAAGTTGTGAACACTCACCTATTCTTCGTACGCCGCTCACCAAACACCCACTGCTGCCACTCGTGATACAGGGGATTCCTCTTCATTTCCATCTGGATATAGGGTTTCGAGATCTTGGTCCCCGCGAACTCTCGAACTTTCTGCCAAAGAACGTGCCTGCGCATTTTGCCTCCCTCGCCCTCCCACCGCGGAAAGTCTTCATTGTGGTGAGCCCAGATGGCGGCCAGGGACTCCAGTATCTTGGACGAGGAGCGGGAAGGTATCATCAACGAATCCACATACTCCGTTGACTTGTCTTGGACCCAGCGCAACCTTTATTCGACTATTACACGCGTCAGCCTCAGTACGACAAAAGCAATGCCGCACTGAGCTTACCGTAGCCATAAGCCTTGAGAAGGTCGACAGTGTAAAAGGAGGATGCCAGTACCTCGACGGGTAACAGACGGTGGAAGATGCAGTGGCACGGCCAGCACAATTTCACGACAGAGTGCTGCTGTTCGAGTGTGAAGGGTGACCCCTGCTCTGCAGCCCATCGTACTGCAGCGCGGGGGAAAAGGTGATGCGATGTGATCTTGCATGTGTGGCAGTCGCAGAGTTGGCAGATTCCGCGCGTCCGCGAAAGCGTGTCTCCTGTATGGGAGAGTATCGTGATCCAGAGTTCTTCCAAAGTTCTTCTGTAGTAAAAATCGAAGGAGGAATGATGCAGGTGACCGAGGCGTGAGCCATGAAGAGGTTGTTGAATCGTTGATGGGGCACGTGATCCCCGCCACATCACCGCGTCTTTGCTTCCACCTCACGACTGGTACATCCTCACTCTCTTGCAGACACGTTTTCCGGTGGCACAGCATTATGAACGTCACCTCCGAGTCTGACGACGACCTCGACGCGTATGGGATGGAGGATTTCTCCGTGGAGTTTTTGGACGCCATTGAGCGGGCAGAGGAGGCCTTTCCGTCCAGGTGCGTCGGTCTTTACGTTTCACATCCTCTTTGGCGATCACATCTGTTCGTCGCAGCTTCTGTGCCCCACCCAGCTCTGCGCTCACGGTCCTCGATATCAAGGAGGAAGACGAAGACGACTACTCGATGTTTCTGGAGCCGTGCTCCCAAGCGGAGATTGAGGCGTGGGATGAGATGGAGCAGCCTGGATACGTGCCGTCTCAGTGCCCTTCGTCTACTTCTCGCGTCAAGAACGAGCCCACGTCACCAACGCGTTCCGCTCTGCGCCACGTAGACCTCGGTTGCCTCAAGTCCGAGCCGGAGCCTCTCAGTGCCATTATATCACTCTCGTCCTCACCTAGTACGACTGCTACGTGTATCAGGAACGAGTTGACACACTCCACACTATCTGAGGCCTCAACGCTCGTCCGCAGGTACGTCGTCTCCCTACATTTGTACCTCCAGCTGAGGCATAACGCAGCTCCTCGCCACGGTAATATCACCGCCCCTCGCGAAGGCTCCCGAACATTTATTCTTCCTCCGTGCTGTACAGACCCTGCAAGTTGGAATCGTCGCCACCCCGTGCGCAGCAGAAACCCTGCGAACTGGACTCTGATTCGGACAGCGTACGTTCCATTTTCTGCCTCTATGGCGGTGCTCACGATTATCCCAGGAGTCGTCCGACGACGAAATCCAAGTGATAGCAGTCCGTCCGGCTCCAGCCAAACGCATAAAGTACGTCGACCAGCATCACCGTAATGGAATAATTCACCGCCGTCGTTTCAGGTCAAAAGCGAAGCCACCCACGTCATTATCGAGCATCGCTCGTGGGCCTCACAAGGACTCCGATGACGAGATCGAAGTCATCTCGGTCCGGTTCAACCAACCGACTATTACCACGCCGAATGGGCACGTAGTACCACTTTCTGAGTAGACTGGTAGACGCTGATGCATCGTAGGAGCAAAGTCCGGCGCGATTCTCCACGTCGGGCGCCCGTCGCCACTTTGGGTGCTAAACGAAAACGCAGGGACAGCGTAAGTTTCTTTTCACCTGACTCGCTCCCTCGGTTGTAGCTTATATGTTTTTTTTTAGGACTGCGACTCGGACGGCTTCAAACGACCTGCCACGCCCCCGCCCCCACTGAAGAAGCTCAAAGCGCCGCCACCGTCCAATCCGCACCTCTCGCAATTCTTCGCCGCGTATCCCAAGTTCGAATACGACCCTTCCGGCCCTGCATCGCAGCAGTTCAACCAGCTTCGTCGAGTCTACAAGTGGGAGCGAGGTGACGACGATGGAGACGAGGCGTACCATGGATTCAGTCGTGCCGTGGTGCAGTCGTTTATCGACTATTACGGGTACGATGTGAACGATTTGGGGAACTGGCAGAATCTCTGTCGAGTGGTGGGTATTCAACCGATTCCGGGCAAGTTGTGGGAGTGTCGGAAGGTGTGTTCTGAGTCTTCCTTTTTATTTCGTGGATTGACGGGCTACACAGGCCATCGAAGACGCGCACGTCAACCTCATGGACCTCGTCGACACACACAATACTGGTGAACCAGTGCGAAGATTCGACAGTGAAGAGGCGCTGGCTTCGTATACACGCATCAAGAAAAAGTATTTTCCGAGGGCATACGTCCCGGATGATAGCTTGGTGAGGTATTTATTGCGGCATCTTGTTTATCGTTGAGCTGGTTGAGTACCTGGCGTTGCGGTGTTGGGCATATATCTGCTTATATTTCGATTGCAACTATTATGTACATGCTAGATGGAATATCTTGGATACTCACCTTCTAATCGACCGTCGTGAATAGATTGGGCTAGATATTTCACAGTGCAAGAGAAACCAAGCTTACACCGACGGATAAATTGGGTGCGAAAAATCGAGAGGACATATGTTCATCATTCTCTCCACCGAACATGTCCGAGTTCGGATACGCTCGGGTATTCCAGCCCACACTTTGACATTTCCTGACTTGAACCGACTATTCTCAAGTTACTCTGATTTGAAGCAGGTATGATCCTCTGTTTACACGTTCAATCCGGACAAGAGAAGTATCAGCTACTACTGAGCTTACTATTCCAAGGTTCACCCGCGCCCACCAGAAAATCTGGAATGATCCCCGGGAACCCAGACCCGTCTTTCACCTTCCGTTCAGCTGTACCGGTACAATCACTGGGAATCAAAGAGCTGACCGTCAAGAAAGAAAGGTATATACATATGATTACTAGTCCTCGCCGGGATCGAGCAGATGCTGACAGCGCCACTTGAATTGTAATAAAACGGCGGCGTTCAATTGGGGCAAGAAAATGACGTCTAATCGAGGCGTGTTCAATTGTTACTACTGCGTTCCCCAACCGCACCCACGGCAGTGTTCCAAGAAATCTGATGATCGCCGTGTTCCATTCAGCTGTAGCAGTACTGTCAACAAGGAATCAAAGCGTGGGCTGTGCAAGCTCTTACCGCCAAGAATGTGATTCTATTCCGAATCCTCCCTCAACCTCGTGTGAAAGCCCGGATTGACGAGAAAAGAAAGACCGCACACAGGCAAATCGTGGCCAGCAAAAACTTGAAGCTAACAAATTATTAGTCGAAGCGGGCAGATCGAGAAGTACAAACTCACCAATGCCACATTCACGTTTCCGGTGTAAAATTCCGCGTTTGACTGAATGTCGACTCGAAGTCCTCCCTCGCGCAGACGTCTCAACTCGAGAAGTGCATCTTCCAGCTCAGGCTCTTCCAAAACACCGATATGGCCGGAGCTATAGGCCGGATCATCTCCGTCCTCCTCGAAAGACAGATCGAAGGATTGAAGAGCGACGAGGTCATTGTTGCCGGCGCGCCTGGCGGAGAGCATGCGCACCAAATGTGGGAGACGGACGTGAAAGTCACAGCCTTCGACTCTGAGCGACTCGAGGGAGGGAAGGAGAGGGGGCTGGTTGGAAACCAGAAGATTGAGGAATTCAGTGAATTGCGACCTGTCTCGGGGACCGGGTCGCTGCAGTGTGAGGACACGGAGCGACTGGAGTGCTCCGTTCTGGATCCATTCGTTGAAAATGCCCTCCTCGTTGGTCATGAATGTCATGTCGAGAGTGAGGGCCCGCAGGACGCAGTTGGACCTCGCGACAAGCTGAGTAAAGCTCAACAATTGAGCGTGCCCACCGACATCGTCCATGTCAGTCGTGAAGATTTGCAGCGCAGGGAGAGTGAGGTGTTCCAATATCCCGGAACAGAGAGCTGACTGGAATGAGAGGGTGGAAAGGCGCCATAGGACCAGACGTTTGGTTATGGGTGGACTCGGAGGAGGAAGGCCGTTTGGGGCGCTGTAAACAAAGGAAAGCCGCAGCTTGAAAAGCTGCGGAGTGCAGTGGAGGATCGCGACACACGTCTCGAGTGACGCGCGTTGAGAGGACAGGTATAACATCGTGAGTTGAGCCCAAGGAAACCTCTCGCGCCAGCTGTACGTGGGCGATACGTAGATATGGACATCGCGAAGTCGAGGTGCGTTAAGAAACAACGATGTCCGGATGGGAGGTGTAGTTTCTCGAGGACCGGGAATGGGCCATGCAGGGAAGAGGGGAAGTAGATGAGAGAAGTAGAACGGAAGCTAAGTGTGCGCCACTGCGCCGAAAGTTTGCACAAATCTTGAACTATCGCCTGGGCTTCGGATGGCAAAGAAGGGAGATCAATTTGCATATCCAGAGGCCGACCAGCAGAATGGTTAAGCCAAAAGGACATACGCTTCACTAGGTAAAGATTTTAGACAGTTCATAGGACATGGAACGAAGAACACCAACGAGGATGGAATCGTGAATCGAAAACGGACCAGAGTCGAGGACAAGAGTGTGCGAGATCTCTCCACGCACGGCAAATCCATGTCAAAGGGAGAGGGCTGCGTCTTTCGTGGATGTTAACATACTGAATGAACACTTCGGAGGTGATTTCGTTCGGGAGCGAGAGAACAGGGTAGGCCAAAGCCTGCAGCAGCTCTGAGGCCCTATCGCGCTTGGTGCGGACCAGAGCTATCTGAGCATCGAGCGCGCTGAGTTCTTGGTCGAGTAGCGCGACCTCCATGCGGAGTTCAGAGGCAGACATGTGCGCTGAGTATAGATGCGGAGGGCACGCGATTTTGAAGATGAGAGTCAGGAAGAAGAGGGAGGAGGCGCGTTGCTGACATCATCATCCGGGCCGGTCGATAACCGGATTTCTTCTCTTGCTCCTGAACTCCATGTCGATTCTAATCGAGCCTCTAGACCGGGTTTCCTCGCGCTCTGTGCTATGTTACAGAGTACTATGAAAGTGTTCAAGGCGCATCTCACGTCACGCGCTAGTCTTCCCTTGCCACATAGCTCCGCCTTCAATCCCTCACTGTCTCCCAAACTCGGTGCTGCATTGCTCAATTTTTGGCGCGTCTGGAATCCCCCTAAATCGGCACTGCAGCTGCCAACGAGCCTTAAATTTCTTTGTATCATCAATTTCTGGGGTCTACAAGCTCAACGTGCAGAATCGTATCTTCTTTTGATCTGTTGCGACGCGTAAAATTCGCTTCCGGAAACTGACGCGTCTGAACACCAGTTTTTAGGCTTCCGGGATGCTCTCACACGCGGGCGGGTCTGGATCATCGAAAGTCCCACTCACGAAATTTTCAGGGTACTCGCGACGCGACTTCCGAGCCCGTATAATCCTTCCTGTATGCTCGTATAATCGGACCCAGGATTTTCTCAACACCGTGACTTCTGACACCGCACAATGACTCGGCGCTCCGTCTCTTAGGGGAATCTGGGACTCACGGATGAGGCATGGTCCAGGCCTTTGAATCGGTTTCAGAATACGGGAGAAGTGTCTTTCCAAACCAACCCAGCTCGATTCTCAGCCAGTTCCACTCACCCCCAATGAGAAGAACGGTACGAGGTCTAAATCCCGCCAGCACTGATCCTGACTCCTGAGTGCCGTATACCAGGTTATCGCTGAACAAGCGTTCCAACAAAAAAATCAACTTGAACTAGGCTTGGGGAGGCGAGGCGCCACACGGAAGGAGGATGTTTGACCCCGCCCCGAGATTGAAAACACAAGAGTTAAGGTATTTCTTTCTGGTCAAACGAAGAGCTCATAGCAGAACGCAGTTCGGCAATGAGTCAATGACAAATGTCCAAAAGCAGAGCGAGCGAGGGTCCATATAGTGTGAGACTCCATCAGTACCGTTTCGTACGGTAGGATCGCGGATATAAGCAAGGGTTTTTGCATCGGTCGATTTTCCGTCATTTCCTCCCTCCCTTCCTTTGCGTACCAGCATGACAATGTGCGTGCTCCCAGTTTCCGAAATTCACGCACTCACTTTTTCCAGAGCGTCCAATGCCACAGACGACACGAATGTCATTCACTGGCTCGCTGCTGACGAGCAAAGAGACAAGGACCCTTTGGACCCGAATGTCAGGAACTGGGTTTATTTGCATCGGTTCGTATTGTATGTATCCGTATACTTGATGTACAGCCTACGTATGATATGAATCAGTCCTTCTATCTTCCTGACTTCCACGTCCCCTGTTGCACTATTGTCCATTTGCGCACTCGAGTGTCTCCTCAATCCTGAGCCTCGTTGGCTCTAGCAGCCACCTCTGGCATGCATTTTCTGACAGGTTATGGGCCCCGACAGCTCTAGCGACATCCGTCGCAGCCAAGTCATATCTGCCTTTACGATCCTTACCTTCGTCCATCCGACCTCACCTCTTGCTCATTGCGAGATGGCTCGATTTCCACCATCCGCGCTCACCACATTCATTCTCAATGTGTAGTGATGCCGATGTTCGGTTCAGAACCGATCCGAACATGTGCGAACCCCGAACCGGACCCAAGGTGCGGTCCGGCGGGTGGCGGTGGAACCGCACCGAACCTGAGGTGCGGTTCAAGGTTCAGAGCATCTGAAGAATTTTGCACCGGTGCGGACCGGTGCGAACCTGTTCGAACCTCCCCCGAATTGGCTTCTTCAGATGGCCAAAATCAATCAAAATCCAGGTTTTGATCATTCGGGTGGTAGTCACCAATGATTCCCGGCATCATCGGCCCCATCAGCCGCTGCTTGACATTGATGATCAGCACCAAAATCTCTGATTGTGGGCTCGGCGGCATCGGCAAACCGTTATCTGAGTGACCATCTTGATGTCGGCAACAAAAGGGGCTGTCTCCTTGGGTGGGTTCAAATCAAATCTATACCCGGCTGGAAGAGAGTCCATCATCACGGGCCATATGTATGCTATCGCGGACACCATCGTGCGTGGTGGGTTGCTTCAACATGGCACAGCTGCTGGTGTATGGCAGCTCACCACCGCTCCACTCAAATTATATTAAACATGGGTTCATATCAGAGGTCTGTAGTTAATTTCTATGAGTTCCAGGCGAGGGAAAAAAATTGAGGTTCGAACCTCGACGAACCTGTTTGAACCCCGCACCGAACCTCTGGCGGACCGAACCCCAGGTGCGGTGCGGGGTTTGGCAATTTGGGCGGACCGAACCGCCGGTGCGGTTCGGGGTTCGAAAAAATTAGCCCCGAACCGAACAAGACCGGACCGCGGCAACACTATCCATGTGGCCTTCCCTTGCGCACATTCATGCCCGCCATCTGGCTCGCTGCTGGTCGTCCCACTGCCCCTTTCGACATCGTGGGATACGCATGATATCCATCCGGATTGTCATGATCCCGGGCGCCCGCACGGTCCGCATTTTCACACGCCAAGCGCGCATGCAGATTCACCACCTGTACGACTTTCCGGGTGTCCTGCCCGCTGCTCACTGTTACCACCACCATCCAGCTGCTGTCCTCCACGGATATTCCAGGCTCAACACCCCCTGCCACTCTACCCGGGGATATTTTCGCCTCCGCAGCTTTGACCTCTTGGATTGGGTGGGAGCATTGACATCTGTCGTGCTCTGGAAATCCCTCTTGGGCTGTATCAGCCTTGGGGTTCAGGGGTCCCCACTCTGCCGCATGTTTGCGGAAGACCAATTCGGCAAGACCAGTTCGAGAGCCCTGGTCTTCACATTCCGATCGACATCAGCGCACACCAAGGTTGCGCTCGTCGCCGACATCTCCATCTCGGACCTATGGTTCTGACAGCTAGTGTTTGGAGACACGTGCTAGCTCATCTGCACTGCAGGTTTGTTTTCGGTGCACCAGTTTTTCTGTGCATTGAGCACCAGTGGTTGGAGACCGCTGCTGGTTGTTCTCACCAGATTTGCCGGGGCATTTGGCTGTTTTTGGTATGGCCGCCGCATTGCCCTCGTCTTCGCTTCCTGCGCTCAGTGGGAGCCCTCACACACTCATTGTTGATTTCTCTCTTCACGCCATCCCATCCTCATTTTCCCCGGACGGCGTCTTCCTTTGGATTTTATTTTGGCATTGCCTTGGGCACCTCCTTGCCGCACATCGTGTTTGTTGAACACTGGCTCGACACTGTTGGAGACTGCGGTGTTTGTTCCGGTCCCTTTGACGTCGGATCACCACCAACATATTTTGTGTTGGGTTCGGTGGGAGGATTTTTTCCTTCCTTCTCACACTTGCACCACATTGGGGTTACAATTTGGGATCCCACCCTTATCTGGTTCGGTGGGAGAATATTCTTCTATTTCCGGTTTTTACCACATTCCTATTCTTTCTTCCCTCGCAAAGGTGGGAGTGTCAGGAACTGGGTTTATTTGCATCGGTTCGTATTGTATGTATCCGTATACTTGATGTACAGCCTACGTATGATATGAATCAGTCCTTCTATCTTCCTGACTTCCACGTCCCCTGTCGCACTATTGTCCATTTGCGCACTCGAGTGTCTCCTCAATCCTGAGCCTCGTTGGCTCTAGCAGCCACCTCTGGCATGCATTTTCTGACACCGAAGACGTACTTGCCACTCGGCCCCGTTGTGTGTACTTTGTCCCCTTCAGCCTGATCCCGCGCCAACCATCCTAATCCAGGGTCCCGAGTGGAGTTGGCTGCATAATGCAGGAGGCTGGTATCGACGCGTTGGTTTCATGCGGGACCGCGATGTGCTCATTCTCAAGGCACGGCAGGACGCCCAGGCGACTTCGAAGTCCACCAAAACGTGCGTCCTCATCATTCTACCATCTTCGCACCCGTTGACCGTTGGCTCTAGCCAACAAGCTTTACCCGCCATCGAACCTGACGACAACGACATTATCGTGATCGACTCGGACGGCGAGGAGGTCGAGGCCCACGCGCCCCCGCCCCCTTCCCGCAAACCTGCGGTCAAATCCCGCGTCAAGTCTGCTCCTCCTGTACGTTGTCAATCGCCGTGTCTCATTGAATCCCAAGAATTCGCCAGGCCGTCAACTACAAGCCCGATTTGGATGTCCAAACTCTAGCCCGCGAATATAAACTCAATACATCCGCTGTCCGCACGGCTCTCGCCAAACACGGGAGTATCCTCCAGGTCCAGCACCATTTCGAAGACACCTTCGGACGGGCGGAGCAAGTTGAGGACGATGATTCGGATGCTGTGGAGGTCGTGGAGGTTGTGCGTCGGCGTGCATTGTCCCAACCTCAGTTCTATCTGGCTTCGATATACCTTACTTTACAGCGGAGGTCTTGACAACAAAACCGAAGTCAACCAAGCCTGTCTCCGTTAGAGGTCAGTGCTCTCCCGACTGTCTGTCGCGGCTCGTTGGCATTAACGCTTGATTCGGCAGCACCGGCCAAGACCGTCGACTTTAAGCGCGGGCCTTCCTTTGAATCTCCTCCCCTTGTTGACTCACGGTCTACACAGATGTCGCGGTGAAGTCCAACAAGAGGAAGGCCGCCGAGGTCGAGGACTTCGAGGACGAGCGAGCTGCTAAGCGGCGGCAGTGCAGTAATTCGGCTTCCACTATTAGCGCCAAGACGCCTCGTAAGGGAGGTGCATACTTGTTCTTCCGTCTATTACCTCCAGCTAACATGACGTGCAGACAAATCCCGGCGTTGAAAGTGCAGGACTTCACCTCGGGACCATCCACCCCGACATGTTCTATGCCTGACTGCTTGCACAGTGGCGCGCGTTTCTCGGAGGGGCCATCTCCTAACCACATTATCCGTTCTTTAAGATTATGGCTCCTTTTTGTTTGTACAACTGTCAGTTCACTTGCTTCTATCCCCAATTGAATGTGCTTTCTCTTTATGCTCATCTGGCTCTCGGAAGGGCGTGTCTACAGCTTTCTTACAGCTTTGGAGTTGCTTCTTTTCATTCCCATCGACCGTTGTCACCAAGCCCACAGCCTTCCACAGCTTTCTTGGCAGATCGCAGCTTATCGCACGGAACAGCAGTGGAGCGACCATTGACGGCAAGATGACGCGTCACCGGCATGGCATGCATATATAGAGAACCCCTGGCTGTCGGCTTGCTCACCCCCACTTCCCTGAGCCCTCCTCCTACTGAATCTTTGCTATTTAATATTTATTCTTCGTCATTGGGGCTCAAAATCCGGATTATTCATCAATTGTGCCGCACTCTGGGATATCTTGGGATACTCTTCAAGCGTTGTCTCAAGCTCCTCAAGCCGCCTCCTTCCTTTTCATCCCGCCACCGCATCCCCACTTTCTTACTGTCACTGAGCTGCGTCCCTCGGTAATCACACCGGCCTGGCTCAAGTGGAACATTGACCCCGGTCACCAAATACTGCTTTCGGCGTCGCATCCCCAACGGCCCCTCCGCGCATGATTGGCGGCGTGCTCATTTTGCTTCAACCTGCCTCCCACGCCGCCCTGGCGGAGTTTGTTCGTGAATTGTGATATCAACCGCTCAGTTTCGCATTTCTGCAACACTCGACGTGTCGGCAGACTCGATGGGACACGGGGAACACGGGGTACGATGGTGCGTGGCTCTCTCACCGCTTTGACTCTAGACTGACCCGGCTCGAGTGGATGTCAACGACAGCGTCTAGGCCGGCTTGCCGGGTGATCGGATCAGACGCGGAACGGCGTGGGTGACGCGGCCGGGTACGACGAGAAGGTCGACGAGCTCGAGAACGTCGAGAGGAGACGAGTCGAGCACAACGAGACGAGTTGAGTCTCGGCGGATAGGCGAGTCGGGTTGTGTCCGTGAGGGAAGAGAACGTAACCCGTAAGCCAAAGTAGCGCTGGAGATTAGACGAGGTAGAATCTACCGTACATGAGATTCTACCCAAGTATAAATACTAATTCCCTCAGGAGCGTTCTCCTGTATGATCGGTCCCTGACCCTTAATTACCCCTACGCGGCTCCTCTCTTAATAGAGTTAGGTGGAGCGTCCCCTGTAACCCTATAGGTTACCCCTCCTTGGCATGATCACTGGATCATGCCGAGAATGTTGTGTGACTGTGTTTAAACCCCTCGTCGGGTTCTAACACGGCGCGTCAGGTCCTGTCCTAGCAACCCTTCCCGCGCTGGACAAGTACTGTTGTCCTATCGTTCGTGTGTGACTGTGTTTGAACCCCTCGTCGGGTTCTAACACGGCGCGTCGGATTCCGTCCTAGCAACCCTTCCCGCGCTGGACAAGTACTGTTGTCCTATCGTTCGAGTGACAGCGTTGTCCTCCTTACTCGGGCGGGCGACATCCCTCTCGAGAGACCTGTCATGCGTAGACCGAATGTATGTTTGTTGATAACAACGGATCTCTTGATCCGTAACTGATGGCGGTGATGGCGGTGATGGCGCATCAGCGGATCAGTCGGCAAGCGCTGGTTTCATGACAGTGGACGTGTCGCTTTCAAACCTCAGGGCGTCGTGCGCCACGCCACACGCTCTGACTCGAGATGGTCACTTAGCCTCTTTGACCCCGGACCTGGTCTCTGGTGTACTCACCAACTGGCCATCTCCTCTCAAGCCAAGCGTCGTAATTTACCTCATCGACCTCGAAGCCGCGAGCTTCGTTGCCTCTCCCCGACGCCTGTTGTCGCTTCAGCAACGTACTACCACGAATCGCACGGTGTGTTCCCCCTTGGACCTCCTACTACATACAACTCCTGGGTTGCTCTGATTCCCACTCTCGACGACTGACCGTTCACCAAACGACTCCCATCGTGGTGCCCGAGAACCACGGCACAGTGCGAGTGCGACAGGATATGCAAGGTAACGCGCAGAGCGCCACTGCGTGCGGGATCCACGCGGTGGGTCAAACGTGGATGTACGTTCATGTGTTTTGCTCAGTTGCATTTTCCCTTTCTGAAAACTTTGCAACAGGAGAAGAATTTGAGCGTAGATGTTCAATCCGGGGAAGGGTGGAATCTGGATGTCCCATGTAGTTATACGTGGCTTTGAATTGGCTGTTGTTGATGTTCTTGGCCAAAATGTCTATTCCTTCTCATCCAAAGCGGAAATCGAAGTGCTGGCCGCTCAAAAGTCGTGTGGAGTTTAGAGCAAATCCCGGTGTTAATGGAATGCTGCCGGAGCGAAGCGAAGGCACGTCTTGTTCTTTCATATCCATTCGTTCGCATCCATGGACCTCTACACTTACATTCTTTAATTGCCTTTACCGCGTCTATACCTACTATACAATACTGTCTCTCACTAGTAGCTCCGAATCGAATTGCTCGTCAACAAGAATGATACGTTCTTTGAGTATGCGTACAAGCGTGACCAAGGCCTACATGCAATACCTTCCCAACGATTGTCCACATATTCTCCTCTCACCTCTCACCGCTCCACTGACCCGCCGGCACTGATCCGACCCCACACCCGCGTCCTCGTCGGCACGCCACTCGCACTGCCGCCTCAGAGAGACTCGGCGTGACTCTCCTAAACGAGCCGGCTAGCGCCTGCAGAAAGAGAGAGCCCCACCGTCCCGATACTGCCGTCTCGACTGACATCCACCCCTCCCACCGTTCGCACCGTTCGCAGCAGTCAAGAGCCAACGAACCCGTACACCACTCGAGCAGGGCAATACCTGCACGCAAGACGCGGTTCCAAGCGGAGGTATCGGTGAGAGAATGGAGTCTGCATAGTCAAAGTGGACATGGAAGGCTTTGAAAGTAAAGGAAGGCCGGAGGCAGCGGGAAAGGGGAAGATGGAGGCGAGGCGTATGTACAACTTGACCCAGAGCGTCGCGACAGGGAGCTGGAGGAGCGTCGTAGCGCGCCGGGGAAGACCAGGAGATGACTGCAGAGTGTGCAGCTTATCAACAAGTCGCAAGAAGTCCAGAGCTGAACGCCGAACGCGATGAGCGCGTACGTCTCGTGTCACACGCTCCCGGGAGTGTGGGCGAGCTAGGATGGAAAAGAATGTGGATTCGTCGGAAAGCCCCTCCTCCTCCTCCATCCCCTTGATACCAGCAGAACGAGACCCAAGTAACGGGACTGGGGGACGGAGGAGAGGGGATATAAGCGCAGGAGGGATGTGAGATGACAGCCCTTTGCAGCCTCTCGTCACCATCTCGACAACGAAAGTGATACGCGCGGCCCATATTCGGGGACTCTCGGAATGCACGACAGTGATGTCTCGGAGCAGCCGCGTAGCAGGCACGGGGGTCGAGTGCGTCAAGCAACGAAGCAGAGGATGATGAATCCTCAAGTCGATTCAGGTCAGCCTGCGCTAACGAAGGTAGAAGAGGTACACATACCATGTGAGCTCCGAATCATCAAAAGCCATGCCGTCGGAGTCGGACGACCCAGGACACGCCGTCGACTCACGTCGCAGAGGACGTGGCGAGACTACAGGACGTTGGGCTCGACACCGCCGCCCGTCGAGCGTCAGCACCGCCCTATGCTGCGTGAGTACCAATCCCGTCATCGCCTGCTTGAGTTGTCGTCAAGGGGTGAAAAAGGTGGGACGAGAGGGACGCGGTAGACGGGATTAAGGACAGTCGCATTGGTAGCGCGGCTGCGCAACGGGAGGCCAGTGACGGGTGAATATGAGAGAAAATTTGGTCGTATGCAAATCTGCAATCGTTGTCAGTCAAAAAGACCTGCAGAGCGGAGAAGATACATACCTCGATGATTCACCATCCCACAGGTCATGCCACCAACTCAAGCCTCGTCGACATAAGTCGTAGTGCGTTGACGTGGCAAAGCAGGTTATTGACGGCAGACACCCCAAGGACTGGCCAGGCCATGCTGGCAATGCAGGTTTCTCCATCGTAGAGTGTGAGAGCCTTGGATGGGATCAGGCTGCGTGTAGGCTCACTACTTATACTGGAGGAGCGAGACTGAGGTGAGAGGATGGGACGACGACGGGTATTGGAAGCGGATGATGTGGATGGCGGTGAGCGTCCGAGTAGCGATAAAGACAGAGGGAGACGTTCGAAGGGTCGTCTGCGACTGAAGTCGTACAGGAACAAGAGAGTTTTCAGTATCGGCATCGGAGACGAAAGTACCATAACGCACCTCGATCCGTAATGCAGCAAAGCACCGTCATCTTCTCAATTCAAGCCAAGCAAGCAAGTCCACTGCTGGTCTCGCAAGGCCACCCGCAGCTGGGTTTAGTTTCGAGTTTCCGTCCATTCGGCGGTGAAGGAGGGTCGAGAGTTTGGACACAATGCGACGTTGGGTGGGAAGAATCGGCATGTCCACCAGGACAGCGGCGGTCATCGAGCTCGAAAGAAGAGCGTGCAGATGAGTTGGCTCGTCCTCTTCATCGGCCTAGTCGACAGTGGAGTGGAAGACGTGGTGGAGGCGCGAGTCAAGCTGATTGCACCCGCCGCGTGATGGGTGATCCCGACTCTTGCTCCCGACGGCCATCTTCAACTTTGACTTTCGTGGTTCCTGGCCAACTACTCTCCTCTATGGGCTTTGCATATGCTTGAATGCTTCTGTGGATTCTTCGACAACTTTCTGGTCGACGACCTTCACTGGGCGAATCGAGATGCTGAACAATTCACTTCGCTGTGTATTTTCTGGATTTCACGACGCTGCTTCCTGGATTTATGAGCCATCGTGCTGCCTTGAAATATCCAAACTCAAGATTCAACGGCGAGAAGCTGCGCTTCCATTGCTACTTATGTAATCTATGGCGTCCGAATAACGGTTTCTGTTTTCTTGAAACCACTGCGATTGCGATTTTTTTGGCGTGGGCTTCCTCCACACATGGCATATCCTCCGTTCATCTAAATATCCGAAGCCACCAGTTATTCTTAGTCCCCGTCGTGTTCCAATACTGCATAGCTGGACTTGGCAATGAAGAGGCTCTCGCTCAAGCTGAAGCCCTGAATCGACGCGTCAAGCATTCCAAATTGCAACGTACTTTCACCGAAAGATGGGACAGGATATTGGACTCGACCTCATGCCCCTAACCAATATACTGCTCGATACTTGCCCTTGCTCTGCACGTTTCTCCGCATGGCCCTGCTTTGCATAAAGAACACTCCCTTAAGCTGATTCGCCGACATATCGCCCCAATTGGAATCCCGAGCACCCCGATATTCAACATCTCCCACCAGAGAGAGGACAACAATATCGGATTCATCCACCCTGGACCATCGTGCTCGATACTTTTTGTTGTCCTTCTGAACACTCTTCTTTCCAAGGTCGATTTCGAGAACACATCAAACGCGCTTGTTCCTCCGTGTTTCGTCGATCTGCACGGGAAGCAACAGCACCGTCCAGCCCGCTTCCAAAACTCCTCAGAGAAAGATTCCACTGCGTGGCTTCTTCTTTTCTTTGCTAACTGTGACCCTCGCTTCACACTTCGTCGTCTGTCAGATCTTGGACCCGAAACGAAAGGGACCCGAACGTTTGGTGTGGCATAGTAGTGTTCTTTGTGCGTCGACATTGTACTGGCAGAAACTGCAATTGAATCGACTGCTTTGATCCACTGCACAAGGCCCATAACATTCCCTCCGAACCCCAATTTCCTTCAGCTGAACGCCAGAACGTCAGGTGATAGCACTGGTCACGCAGCGAAGGACGGTGTATCCCGAAAAGGCAGACCAAAAATCAAAGCCGCTTCCGATCAACGTCATCTTGCCAGCTCTCCCTCTTCCTCCACCCTCGGCCTGCGCGCATGGGCAAATCCGACCAAGCGCCTTCCAAAGCTCCGGAGCGCAAACGACGCAAGAAGTTCTCTCCGACAGAAGACACGCAGTTCATCGAGTTTCTCGCAAAGCATGAGCCGTCTGAGCGAGGCGCGTCGAGTACCTACAGGGCGCTTCAAGCGGTGCGTTTCAGCGCGATCTCAAACTATCGACCTTATCTCTACCATCTACAGGAGTCTTGGGCAGGCCGCCACTCTGCAGAGTCATGGAAAGACAGATACAGGCGCCACAAAGTGCCCTACGATGCGAGAATCGCCGAGCACCTCAAGTCTCTGGAGGATAGCAGGAATAGTGCTCTGTCAATCAGTGAAGCTGCGCGCTCGGCGACAGAGTGCGTCCTTCAACCTCTACCGGTCTTCTCTCGCTCAGAAATTCTCCCAGACCACAATCTTTCCCTGATCTCCCCATCCCATTCGCGGATTTTATATCCCACTCCACCACGCCAATGTCTCAGACGGACCAGTACCTTTCACTCAACCAAGCAATCAAGCATCTCGCAGACGTCCACGACTTGGATGCAATAATCGTTTATGAGACGTGGAAGTTGACGGGGGATTTGCATCTCACGGACGTGTATTTACGAGAGGTTGTGGCTCGCCTCGCGTCTGGAATGGACGAGACGTTGAATGACGACGAGACGAACCCAATTCCCGAGCCAGAGTCGTCCCAATCGCAGTCTCATGCACGCAAACGCCCACGCTCGTCCTCCTCCAACAACACAAATTCTGTTAGACCTAAACCCAAATCCACGACCCGAGCCCAGATTCAGCCGGAAGATAATGGCGACGGGCAGACCCCATCGCACACACTGCTACGATACCCTCCTTTAACAACCTCTGCAAAAACCCAACTCTCATCGCGCAAGTCGAGGCGTGCGGAAGATACTCCACCCAATGCTCGTAAACGCAGACGTGTCATGTCTCCCGATTCGCATTCCAACGCAACCACTTACACTATCGAACAAGAGCGCAATGACGCACCTACAAGTGATTCTGAAGCGGATGCAGAAGCTGCATCTCTCTCCCTTCTAGCTTACTCACCCGCCTCGTCAACTCCATCTCCTCCCTCCACTCGAACGCAGGCAGTAGTACCAGTGCCTGTGCAGACATCGAACGTCGAGGATTCGGATGAGGACTCCGACGTCGACGATGAGGATGAGGGTCCGCAAGACGACGAGCTCGCGTCTGATGACAGCCCAGTGCTGCATCCAATTACCCACTTTTCTCCTGCCGCGTTGCCAATTATTCAAACAACAACCGTGGCCCGGAGAGCGCCAGTGTTGAATTTTGATTATGGTACTCCCCCGTGGGTTGCCCAGGCTGAGCCCGAAGACGAGGAGAAGGAGGAGGAGGAGAATTCCATGCAGCTTGGTTACCCCGCCGACGAATCTGCACAGCTCCCACTGGGTGCCGCGTCCGAGGCAACAATTGTTGATCACCTTTATTCTGACGATTAGGTTCAACCTGCTTTTGCTCGCCGCGGGGGATGGTAGTATGTCGGGCTTAATACTTTATTCTTGGACGCATTGACAAGAGTTGGACTTTTTGACGAAGTTGGGATGTAGCGAGTGACTTGTAAAGCTGAAAGTGTACTCTGGTTCGGACTGGTTGTACAAATCTTCGTCGTCGTTCAGGAAGTCAGGAATCAAGTGTTTCATGAAATTGCAACGAGTAAGTAAACAGTGGCCATTGGAGACAGCCATCGTAGCTATATAGATGTGTGTGAGCATCCGGCCGGATTCAGTATATAGCGAGGAGGGGAGGCTACTCACGAATTCAAGCCAAGATTAGTCCGGCCACAACTTGGAGTATCGGTCGACGGTTCTATGTATGCAAGCCCAGCACGCACCTCCAGACAGTGTCCACGGTATCGAAATAAAATTCACAACAGAGATGAATGCATAGTAGAGGTCCGAGAGAGTGTGTGAAGTAGAGACAAGAACGCCAAGGACAGCGGAGTTCAGGAGCAAGCAGCTGTTCTATCCGAGGGAGATTCACCTTTCGTAGACAATCATCGATCTGAAGGAAGACAGCTTGGGTCTGAGAGCGCACAGGAAGGGATAATTTTGCGTGAGCGCATTCCGAATGTGAGTAAGACCACAATGTAGCGGCGGCGGCGTCGAGGATGTCGAAAGGCCTTCAGGTGAGGAAAGCAAGCCCCGAGGAAACTATAGCCACGGTTTTGAAATGAACGGCGACCGAGTCCCGAGAGAGATAGCCTCGCAGAGTTATCGTGACACCTAGAGGGATATATAGAACCGTCCACGGCTGGTGTTCGTCGATTCCGTGCTTGATGCCCCGGAAAGCGCCAGAAGAAAAATATACTTGTCGCATTCAGTTTTGCGTCCGTCCAGCTTGCGTCCGAGAATGAGTATCAGTCCAACGATTCAAGAAGCAAGATTGAAGTAAGAGGCAAGAGACAACGAGGCTGTGTCGGCTATCCGGGCAATTTTGATCGCCGATGAGTCATGACTCTTTCGTCTGAACCACCATGTCTCGTTTCCTCCGCGGACTCTACTTCTGGCTGCAGCTCGACCTCAGGGTAGCAAATCTCGGACTCCGATGAACAAGCCGGCGTTCTGGCCCTCTCCGCTGCTATTTTGGACCTCGAAAAGAAAACTCGGACTAGTCTCTGCGGGCTTCGAGTCCGAGTCGTCGGATTGGACCATGTCTTGTCACCATATCTGAATTCAATCCGTTTCCATGGACAGACTCAAATGCCGAGCACTGGTGCCTACGCGGTGAAACTCTTGTTTGCTTGATCCGAGTCTAATCCGAGTCTGAGTACTGAGTTCACGTTGCCGGTTGAGTGTGAATCCGTCCTTTAATTTCTGCGCGTGTCGATGAACGGTCACAGTAAACTCTCCTGGTGCCGGTCTCTAATGCTTGGTCTCTATTTGGGTGTCTTATGTGAGCCATTCGACCAGCTGGCCACAGTCATCCTGCAACCCAGGCAACCAATATGTGCAGTCGATACCCCGTTCGATTCGGGAGGAGCTGTATGCATCTGGTCGACTCCCCTCTTCTTTTTCCTCGGCAATTCGGGGATCCACTCTGGCAATCTTCGCATGCATTCTGTGGCACGTTCCCCGAGCGTTCTGAGCACCGGCATCTCACCTTGTCTTCGCCAGGATCGACCGCCCAGATCATTTAAGTGTCCGACTTGGAGTACCAGTAGGCCTACCTTTACTTCTGCTGGTAGCTGAACTGCAATGTCAACTGACCGGGATCCGGAGCGTTATCAACAGACTCACAATAATGAAATCAACTGTGGCACTATAAATGCAGATCAGACCAGAGAAAAAGAAAGCAAAAAGGCAGAACTGCTGCAGACGACCCAAGTCCGAATCGAAGGAACAACTTCTCGCGCTACTGGGTGCTGCCACCTAATACCATGAGCTCAAGCAATCCCACAGGGGCGACGGCTTGATTGGTCTAATTCCACTGACTCTTCCGATACTTATACTTGGCCAACATACTCGAGCTAGCGTATTCGATTCAGCAAGTTGGGACGAGAGAATTACAGCAAGTCCTCAAAGCACCAAGGCCTCGATCTTCGGGCTGCTAAAAGCGCTCTACCTGGTCCGTGTAGTCAGAAGTATGAGAGCCGCCATTAACAATTGTGCACTGCAGTCGGTACCCTGTTCGATCCGGGACCTGGCTGCTTTAGTTGATGAACTTCCTCCCTTTTTTGCGCCGGAGAAGGACATGCTAGAAGCCGCAAACCACAACTTCAACCAGCAGACTCACACACATCGGGGAGTACATGGATCAGACCACCAATGAACATGAGGCCCTTAAATATCCACACACCGGGGAGATTTCGTCGTTCAACGGTTCAACCCTCACTGGTCTTTGTATTAAATTCGATTCGAAACGCCCCCATCTTCCAAGAAAAACAACGCAATAAAACACAAAACCGGAACGTCTCGCTTGTTTGGTCCAATTCCACTGACTCTCAATAAATTCATGTGCCCTCTTTGACTTCTGCGCGTGCCTCAAGGTCGCCCAACGCTTTCGGCAACTTCACGCACCGAGTTATATAATTTCCCTGCCCTGCTATCGTCGAACGCCTCCAATCCATCATAGCCGACATACTCCAGCTAGGGGATACGATTCGGGAAATTGGGACGAGAAAGTAAGCGCCCAGGACTTCGCTGGAATGTTGATTGAAGTGGGCACCCCGTTCGATTCGGGACCAGCTTCTTGTACATGCCGGTTCGGAGTGCCTCTCTTTTTCCCCGGCGAGAACTTATGTCCCCTGACAGCTTGCAGGCCGTGATATTCTCAAACCTCGTGGGAAAATCGAAATAGAACAGCTCTTTGTCAACTTACTCAAAAAACAGACCAGAAGCCGCAAACCACCAAACACCAAAGAGTCAACTTCAGCCAGCCTGAAATCAGAATCACACTAAGATGTCCGATACGTATTGTAGCCATTATCCGGGAAGGATGAAGATCAGACCAGAGAAGAAGTGAAGAAAAAAATTACGGTTCGAATCGAACGAACAACATTCTGCTTGCGAAGACTGCTACGACGGGAAATGTTCTGCAGACGCGAAACTCTCGCTACTGGGTTCTGCCAGAAGAGAGATGAACATAAGGTCCTTGAATATTCGCAAACCGGAGAGATTTCGCCCTTCAACGTTTCAACCCTCACTCGTCTTTGTATTAGATTCGATTCGAAACTCCCAGAACTCTTCCAAGAAGGACAACGCAATAAAACACAAAACCGCTCCTTGGTAAAGACCCGCCTCCTCAATCCTCAACAAACATCGCATCAATCTCCTGCTTCATCTCATCCAACAGCGCCTCCACCAGCGCAAAATCCCCACCAAGGTCCGCATACGCCTTCCACACGAAATCAATCGAAAACATGCCGTCGAATTGAGTCCGCGCAATCTCGGCGAGTTTCTTGTGAATGGCTCGGGCTGCAACGGCCTCAAGTCGACGTCAAAAAGATACATGGGGAAGCAAATGAGTACGCACGGCGGCAGCGGGACAGGTGCAGTCAGGCGGGCAGCGAGGGACGGTTGATTTAACATTGTCCTTCTTCTGCTCCTAAAGGACGAGCGTCAGTTCAATGTCATGGTGTAATGGAGCAACGCACCGATGCTGGTTGGATGGGTTTGTCGATACACATCACTGACGGCGTTGGGGAGGGCGCACGCGCTATTTGGGGTGTAGGCATTCGAGAGCGCGTCGGACCTGTAATCGCGGTGGTGATACTGTTCGCCACGGAAGTGGAAAGTACTCTGTTGACCGCGGGCTAAAACAACGAATCAGCGACGCCCCGTGTGCTATAGTATTACCCACCAAAGGATATGGCGCCGGCCTCGTCTTCTTGCCCGAACTTCCAACAGTCTTGATAACAGGTGGCGCCGTCGGATTCCGCCTTCGAAGAGACTTGTCTAAACGCTCCAGCTCCCTCTGGCGCGCCAACGCTGCGATCTTGCCGTCGAATTCCTTAGACTGAGAGAGGTATCGTGCCTGCCAGGCCGTAGCGGAGTGACATCGACTCCACGCGAGGTCGTCCGAGGCCTGTGAGACGAAGACGTTTGCATCGGGCATTGTAGAACGCAGCATAACTCACCTGAGGCCCGAGCGCGGCGTACATCGGCGCAGCCCTCCTCGTTTCCGGGATGCTGTGAATGCTGAGGTAGTGACACAGGTTTTCGTCCTGCTTTTTGTGAAATCTAAAGCGGCGTCAGGGCCTGGAGAGGAAACGAGCAAGTCGTAACGCACTTGATCGTCTCGCCATTCACTTCGACGAGCTTGGACTTGTTCTTCATAGTATGTAGGGAGGCAGGGCAGGGCCAGCGAACGATGGTCGGAGACAAAGAGCAGTCCCCGATCAACCGTCCAAATTCCACCGCTTAGTGTGTCTGTGAGAACGTGTATCCACTTCTCCACCGGAGATATCTCCAGATACCCTGACGACTGTGAAACAACCGCTAGATTAGGAAGAACACAAAAAGTACTAGTGAGACGCTCTGGACAACTCGAGGTCAGGTAAGGCACCGGACTCGCCGCCCTCATATCATTTCTCGTCCTACGAAAGCAAAAAGGGCGTTAATCACCCGGTGCAACGAGCAGAACACATACCAGATCTCCCAGACCTAAATCGACCGCCAACCTCGCAAAAAAAACCATCCACGACGCCCTTCATCCCGCTCAACAACTCTTCCGCTGATTCCGACTGCTCATCGGTCTCACCATCTCCCTCGGCGGGGCCGGCGTCTTGAAGACCAATCGGTGGGGATGCTGCCAAATTATAGTCGGTACGGGAGACAAGTGCTCCAAAAGAACGTACCTGACAACTCGTCTCGATCCCGCACGGATGAAGGCGGAGGGATGTGCGGAGTATCGTTGCCGGGGACGTGCGAACGAGGCAGCGTAGCCGCAGATGTAGGCACCGCGTCCATGCGAAAGCCGATCTGGATAAGGGTTGTAAGCATATAATGAGCCTAGGTACGACGCACAGGATTATCGTCAGCTTTCAGTGTATCGGTCTCGGAAGGGGGGAGCTGGAACCACATCCAGTCGTCAACTTGGACATGGAGCATGGGCACAGAAGGTGAGTCCTAGAGAATCAAGTCGGTCGATATCACGGGCGGAAGGGACTCGTACACGCACCAAACGCGCCCTATCCGCAAGCAGCGGTTGAGGAGGAGAAATCAACGGCTGCAATACACCAAAATGTGCCTCATAATCGGCATCCATCGAGAAAGCGGACTCGATACGGCCGACGGTCCTGAGTCTGCATAAGGAGCGACGAGCGGGGAAGAGAGCCGATGCACCCACCTGGCGTTGGCCGAGCTGCTGCTCCTGAGCGCCCAATAGCGGGGTACGGAGTGAGCCAAGACGAGTTCCGAAGGTGAGTGAAAAAAAAGAGAGCGGGAGATATTTTGGTGTCCTTCTCCCGTTCATATCTCCGAATGAGTTTGGCGATCCTGGATGGATGCAAGATAGAGATATAGGGTCTACGGAGCGTCGAAAGTGCGACGACCGCGTTCTGAAGGAAAAGAGTGGGCCAGCATGGAGGTCGAGAGCAAGAGCCCGGATGATGCCATCAGCGACGCGCGTTCCTTCCCGAACTCTCATCCGCGGCTGCTGTCCATCCACTCGGCACCGATGTCTGACTCAGAACTCCGCACAGAAATCGCACTACTCGACCAAGAACTCCCCGAGCTCGATGCTCAGATCGCTCTGGTCCGCACCAAGCGGGACAGGGCCTCAGAGCTGCTGCTGCAGGCTTTGGCCTACCCTGTTCTCTCGCTTCCCAACGAAATCACCTCCGAAATATTTATTCAGTATATCGACGTCGATGAAAGACGCAGCCCTCTCCGTTTGACATGGGTTTGCCGCGAGTGGAGAGAGCTCGCGCATTCTTGCTGCCGATTGTGGACTTCCTTTGATTCAAAGTTCTATGCTGGTAAGTGGTCTTCGGCTCATTCCTCGTGAACTCTCTGAATCGTCCACCCAGTCAACTGCATGCCCTTTTGGCTTCGCCGTTCTGGCGGTCTGCCTCTGGATTTGCAAATTGATCTCCCTGCTTCGCCATCCGAAGCCCAGGCCATAGTTGAAGATCTGTGCAATTATTCGGCGCAGTGGCGGACAGTTAGCCTCCGTTCCACTTCTCTCATCTCCTTCCCCGCTTCCCTGCACGGCCCATTTCCGTTCCTCGAGAAACTACAACTCCCATCCGGATACGAGACTTCGACTCCATCGGTGTTTCTCAACGCACCTCGACTTCGCGAGGTCTCCGCATCGCCCGCGTACAGTTGGCTCGAGAGGCTCCCTTGGGTTCAACTCAAGGTGCTAGACCTATCCTCCGAGTCAGCTGCGACATGTATCGCGATCTTACATTGCGCTCCGCATCTTGAAGAGCTGCAGCTTTCCTTTGACCCCGAAACCCTAAACCTCCTTCCCCCTCCGACCAAAATGTTGGTCCTACCACGCCTCTCCACCCTCTCCTTGCAGCCAGCCCTCTGTTTCGGAATATTGGAATATCTGACTGTCCCGGCGCTTCAAAGTTTTACAACTGACGTGGATGATTCCGGGGGACGTCGCCAGTTGTTGAGCTTTGCTCAGCTTGTCGCGAGGTCCAAGTGTGTCGTGCGGGAACTCACTCTCAACATGTGTTTCACGGCTAACGAGGAATGTGCGTTCAACGAATGGATTCAGAACGGAGCATTCTAGTCGCTCCGTGTCCTGACGTTACAACGGCCTGGTCCCGACCGTCCCCGAGACAGGTCGCACTTCAATGAATTCCTCGATCTTCTGATGTCCAGCCAGCCCCCTCTCCTGCCCTCACTCGAGTCGCTCAGAGTCGAAGGCTGCGACTTCCGTGTCCGTCTCCCACATTTGGTCCGCATGCTTTCCGCCAGGCGGACAGGGAAGGATGGGATCGCGATTCTCCAATCCTTCTATTTGTCTTTCGAGGAGAACGGAGAAGATCCAGCTTATATCTCCGGCCATATTGGTGTTTTGGAAGAGCCTGAGCTGGAAGATGCACTTCTAGAGCTGAGACGTCTGCGCGAGAGAGGACTTCAAGTCGAGATTCAGTCAAGCGCGGAATATTTCACCGGAAACGTCAATGTAGCATTGGTGAGCTTGTAGTTCTCAATCTGCCCGCTTCGTCTAATGATCTGTTAGTTCAAAGTTTTGGCCGCCCAAGACTTCCCTGCGTGTGGTCTTCCCTTTCTCGTCGATCCAGGGTTTTACACGAGGTTGAGAGACGACTCGGAATAGAATCACACGTTTTCTTGGCGGTAAGAACGTGCGCATTTCACACTTTGATTCGGTACTAACAGTACTTCAGGGCTAACTTTGCAGTCAGTAGTAAAATCCGACTCGTTTGTCAAGTAGACAGCATTTTCTTTGGCCAAATTGCACGCTATTACAAGGTACGCAGATGGAGGGAGCGTTGGAGATGCGACGAACGCGTTCTGAGGTCAAAGAGAAAGCCGGTTATCGGCGCACACAGTGATGACGTCAGCGACGCACCTCTTCTTCCCGACTCTCATCTTCAAAAAACGCGCTCTCCACTCAGTGCCCATGTCTGCCTCCGATCTCCGCACGGAGATCGCGCTCCTAGATCAAGAACTCCATGCACTCCGTGCTCAGATTGCTCTGGTACGCGCCAAGCGCGACAGGGCTGCCGAGCTGCTGCAGACGCTAGCCTATCCCGTTCTTTCGCTTCCCAACGAAATCACCTCCGAATTATTCGTTCAGTATCTTGCTGTCGATGCAAGACGCAGCCCACTTCCTTTGACATGGGTCTGCCGCGCCTGGAGAGATCTCGCACATCGCTGCTGCCGATTGTGGTCCACTTTCGATTCAAAATTTCATCCTGGTTAGTGTTCTTCGTTTGGCCTCTCTACCTCTCTGATCTTCCCTTGACTGCCAGTCGATCAACTGTCCTTTTGGCTACGTCATTCCGGTGGCCGACCTTTGGATTTGATACTCGGTGGCATGTCTCAGGCGAAGCTCGCAGATTCGTACAACTATTTGGCACAATGGCGGACAGTTCAATCACCGTCTTCTTCGCTTACTCCCTTTTTTTCCCTGCGCGGGCCGTTCCCTACCCTCGAGAAACTCCACATACCTTTCGGAGACGAGCTGTCGACTACACCGACTTTCCTCGACGCACCTCGCCTGCGTGAGGTCGAAGTGTGGGTTGACGAGAATCACCACTGGCGCGGAGTACTCCCATGGGGTCAACTGACCACCTTACATCTTTCCTCCGACTCTGCTGCTCCATTTTTGGACACTGCCCCGCAGCTCGAGGAACTGCGACTGGAACTCCAAGCCTCTTTCGTTTCGCCTCTCCCCTCTCCGTCCACCCCACCCCTCATTCTATTCCGCCTTCGAACGCTTTCGCTGGAGAACGCATTCTGTTGCGGAATTCTGCAGCATCTCACGCTTCCTGCACTCGAGAATTTTGCCACAGATTTCGAAGAGTGGGAAACTCAGCGTCAGCGCGATGGCATCCCCTTGGCGAATTAATACACCTCCTTGAACGATCCAGGTGCCCTTTGCTCAACATGCGACTCGATATGACGTACAGCGGCGTCGATATCTTCATGGAACTACTGCTCGCGGTACCACTTGCGTCACTCCGGGAGCTGACCCTTGGGCGTGTCCGTCGTGAGGATCGAGGAAGTGCCGAGCGACTTCTTGGCTGCCTAACGAGCAGAAACCCACCTCTTTTGCCTTGCCTCGAGTCTATCAGACTCGAAGGCTGCGACTTTCGCCTTCGTCTCCCTCCTTTGGTGCGCATGCTGACCGCGAGGCGGGCAGGGATTGATGGGGTTGTCATCCTCCAATCCTTCTATCTCTCATTCGACGACGACGAAAACGACTGGGATTATCGCATCGCTCGACAAGGCGTTGTAAAGGAGCCCAAACTCAAAGATGCGCTAATCGAGTTGCGACGTCTGCGCGAGGGAGGGCTTTGCGTCGAAATTGATTCAGACACCGAATGCTTCACGGGGAGCGTTAGTACGGAATTGGTGAGCACATGGTATACAACTGCTTTGCTAGCACCTCTGATCAAATGACTTGAACAGCTTGCTTTAATGGCGGAAGAGGAGGATCTCCCAGCATATGGTCTCCCGTTTTTGCTCGATCCCGGGTCTGCGAGTGATTTGGCGTATGAGGAATAGCATGCATATACTCGTTTGTTTTTCTTGACGGTAACTGGTACGAGCTTGATCAGCCTACTCTTTGATTCCCCATTGACTGTAATTCCAGATCTGGCTGAGCGGCACAGGGAGTTTGGCTACTATTTCTTGTTACGCAGGTAGCGACTGTGGTGGAACGCATCCTTTTACACAGGGTACGATTGAGAGACCATAGTTCGGCTGTCCTACAGATTTTTACAAGTACAGTGTATGGAGTGGTCGACTCGTTGTCCTTGGCTTTGAACCGTGGAGTTTTTCATTCACTCAGCCCGACGATTCGAATAGTGCATTATGTCCGATCGGGGTCTTCAGAAATTGGGTAGTTGAACCGTGCCGGGATGACTTCGACTTCGTCGTCACTGACTCGTCAGAATCCTTCTGAATATTTGAGCACTCGGGTGCGGCGCATCGGTGTAGGACCCTCGACGATCACTGAATCGTGCATACTTTTGGTCGGAACGATTGCGGACTTTTTCGAGAGTCACTCACTCTAGTTTGAGCTCGGTGTGCTGTAAGCAGAGTTATAGAGTTATTTGAGACAATAAGTTTTTCGAACGAGAGCTTGACCGACTAGTAACACACCGGCAACGGAGAGGAAGGTTGTATAATTCGTCAGTAAGATGGACTTGCCACGGTATGAGGACTGTGAATCCACCGAGGCCAGAGCTGCCTCGTCTCCCAGCTTTACTCTTTATTTCATTCTCCGATGCGACAACTATACGGCATGCTTTTCGACGAGTTGAATGATCAAAAGAGTGGCGAAGTAAACTCTGGAAAGTCAAGTAGTCGCTTCCACCGTACCAAAAGCAATCCAGTCGACTAGTAATTATTATTCTTCCCGCAGCCGGATGCACGAGGGTACGGATGAGATACGAGTGAGACCCAAAGCACACATGGGGGCATTTAATGAGCAGGCCCAGGCACGGACTCGAGAGTGTGATCAAGCACGTTGAGCGTTGAGACCAGCTACAGCAGCACTGAGAACAGACTCGGAGTCGGACTTGAAAAAGAGTTGAGTTGGGAAAGACGGCTTCACTGCTTCAAGGAGCTGCAGATTCAGAATCCAGATGCCTTGATTTCATCGCAAAAGCAACGAAGCAAAGGTGTTTTCAATCTCCCCAGCCAGGCAGTAACGATGGGGGTCGAAGACAAGGGCCAGCCGGGGCTGTGCATCCAAAGCGGCCATCATTTGATCTCACAATCGGTGTCACGTGCGAGACACGTGAGTTGTTCTTAACCACCATCTTCCCTCACTTCCTCGTCGTCTCTCGTCGTCCGCTCGAATGTCTCAACCCAACAAGGGCAAAACTCGTTCCGCCCAGAGGATATGTACAAGGTTCTCTGAAGCAGAGGAGGACTATATGGTCCAGTTTTTGGCGGCATACGAGCCGCGTGCACGCTCGAGTCGGACGACGTTCCTTGAGATGAAAAAGGTGTGTCTTCCGGGGAGTACTGGACCTGGATTATCTCACGAGTCACAGGAGGTGTGGGCATCGAATCATTCAGAGGAGTCATGGAAGAACAAATACAAGCGTGACCGGGCAAAGTACGACCCACGTATCGACGAATTTCTCGCGCGGTGTGCGCGTCAGGAAACACAAGAGCTTTGTCGCAGTCCAAGTCCTGAATCTCATGGAAGCAGTGAGGAGGTAGATGAAGGCTCAGAGTGCGTCGCTGTTCATGACTCGTCTATATCTTCACTCATGCTTGACAGATCCCACCGCGCATTCCAAGATCTCCCCATCCCCTCCGCTAACTTTCACGCGCATGCCTATTCCACGCCCATCTCCCAAACCGACCGGTTCGTCGGAGAGCAGTCGCACGAGCTCTGTCGCAGTCCAAGTCCTGAATCCGAGGGAAGCAGCGAGGAACTAGATGAAGGCTCGGGGTCACTGGAGTGCGTCATTGTTCATGACTCGTCTACTTCCTCACTCATACTTGACAGATCTCCCCTCGCGTTTCAAGATCTCCCCATCCCTTTCACCGACTTTCACGCGCATTCAAACTCCACGCACATGTCCGAAACTGACCGGTTCCTCGCCCTCAATCTCGCCGTCTGCCATCTGGCGGTCATCCACGGCTTGGACCCACGCGTCGTCTACGAGACTTGGAAGCTGACGGGCGACCTCCACCTTACCGACGTACATTTGCGAGAGACCTTGCTTCAACTCGCATCCGGGTCGACTGGGACGACGGGGAGTGTCGAGCCGGAGGTAGAGTCGCAATCCACATCTGGCAACGCCTCGTCTCAATCGCCGCCGTCACCGCCGTGTCGCAACCGCAGACTGACGAGCTCTTCTCATCCCGTCCTCGTTGCTCAGACGAATGTCGCCATCCGGGAGACTGCATCATCTGACAGCGAGTCCGAGGCCGACTCGGACGCAGCATCCCGCTCAAGTCATATCTCTGGTACTCCCTTCGATGAATCGCATTCCCCTTCCTCACCCTCCCCGACCTCCGTCCTTGTCGCTGGTGAAGCGATCTGTAATACTGTTTCGGACAGCGACAGTGACTCGGAGGCTGACGCCGAGGCCGCCGCCCACATGTTGAGAGAGTTGGATCTTTCCTCCTCTCCCCTTTCCTCCGCACCGCCGCAGTACCGCGAACCGAAACCTAGCAGTGCGCGGAAATCCCTGCGTTTCCAGTCCATGTCGGGTATCAAGCGCGCATCGCACAACTCGCGATCGCCGGAACGCTTACCCTGGTCTGACGACGAGGATGAACCTGGCCGTCTTTGCGTTCCGAGGGTGCCGCGACCCGGATTTGTATCCTGGCGAATCCTGGACGATTCGGGCGATAGGAAACTGCACCAGGAGGAGTTCGACCGCCGTCTCTTGGAGGGTGACAGCCTCTGTCTATCCGAAGGCGATTCTCACCTGTCGTTGTTTGGTTGAGTCGTTCGTGAGTTGTGGCGCTTCTTGGTATCTATATTTTACTGGATTACTGGCATTGACTTATACCTCTTGGATATCGCTAGTTGTACATTCTCAATTCATGAATTTTCGTTATTGCGGGAAGCTCGTTTGAATTGATTCGACTCCGCGTGTATTCCGAGAGCCCGGTTCTTCTCATGCACCTCCACTAACGATCTCCTTCCCGCAATATAATAGCTCGTTTATTTCTGACTGCGAACCCAGGGCATAGTAATAATAGCTGTTTCAATTCTTCGGCGAGGACTGATCTTACGGTGAGTTGAGCCCGTACCTATCTTTACTTCGTCGTTTAAATACAGTTGGCTGGAAATTAGTACAAGCATCCCTGCCCGCTCAAACCATGAGACTTACCACTACCTTCGCCGTCCTCGCCGCCGTCCTCACAGGCTCGTTGGCTCAGCAAACCATCGTTTCACCCACCGCCGGACAAACGATATCTATCAACAAGGTCAGTATTACATTCTCTCGACCTCCACGACAGCCTGATCCCGATTCACAGGCATTCAACTTGACATACGTGACCCAGCGTTCAGGCGGGTTCGAAGAAAACAGCATCAAGATCGACGTCGTCATCTCCAACAAGGACGCAACATTCCCGTTCCCGGGCGGCTTGCCTTTCAGCGACTTGACTCCGACGGGTACAGCCGCCGACGGGAGCAGCATTTACTCGGCTTTTGCGAACCCCATCGTGTTGGACGGTGATGCGGTAGGAGATCGGCTTGTCGCTGTTGTGGAATATTTCAATGGTGCTGGGGTGCGTCCATTTTTAATCTGCTTCGAATTGCACTCATTTTTGCTGGGTACTAGGGAGAACCTGGGTTGGACGTCGTCTTTGTACCAGTTACTTTTGTTGACTCTCCCCCTTAATTCGTGTAAATTTCGGTTCAAATCATAGTAAATGGAGATGCCGACATCAGCCGCCATCACACGTCATCGCTGACTCACGCCTCTTGCTTTTCTCCACCTCGGTCCTCTGCATTCCTGGAGCCCCTCGAGTCCCGGCGCGGAGACGTTGGAACCTGAACCTGGCTCCTGGCTCCCGACCCCCGACTTCCTTTGCCTTTGACTTGGCCCTCACCATCATGACTCCGGCGAGTCGTTATCTGCGCTGGTCGACATCATGAACGTGCTCAACGGACGTATTTGAAACCTGGAGACTATCACCGCTGGTGCGCGCGCTACTGGCGTACGGTACATATGTCAGTCATCACGCCATTCATGGAGGCAGGGCGGACTAGAACTTGTTACGCCATTTGTGCGGGTCCAACAGGACGAGAAACAATATATATCCAAGGTACGCGATCATCTTGTATCCTTGCCCCTCGCCCTCCACCGGGATACTAGAACGTCATTGCGGCGTCCCGGCGACTGGAGACTGGCGACTGCGCTACCATGGTCATCCCACCATCGTCCACAAGCGGTACTGGCAACGCTGCGAATACGCACGTCAACCTTGCAGCTCTGCACCTCCCACTGGCCCTCCTCGCAGCTCTCGCCCTCACCGCTCTGGTACTCTCCATCCGCCGCTCAATCGCTGCTCGACTCGTCGTCAAGGAATATCCACGTCAAGCCCAGGACAAACCGACAGCACCCGAGTTGAAGATGGCGTTTGCTTCCGCGGAGCTGCCAACCATGAGCTCGAAGACAAAGGATGTAATGCCCTCGTCCTTCACCCCATCCCCGCGCCCACGGCCTCCGTGTACGTCGAATCTGGAGATCTCAACCTCCCGGTTACTCAACGGTTCCACGGCAGTACCGAGACAGTATCAATATTGTCGTCCTGCTTCGATGGCCCAGATCATCATGGTGCGACACGTACGTTGGTTCCTAAGTCTTGCGTCTTTCTTTTCGTGTGTCGTGCGGCACGCCGGCAAACCGTAACATTCGCCGGTTTGTCTCCGGTATCTACCCGTCTCTGTTCCTGAATTCATTTTCGCGACATCTCTATATCTGTTCGAATATGCATTTATCATTCACAGATGTGCCGCTCTGCTTCAGCTCCCGCACGGACTAAATCACACAAGCCCTCGTCCTCGATGCCGATACTTCCGGGACGATTGGACGCGCAGGATATGAGACGAGTACAATAGACAGGCGGGAGGACACGGACATTATTTTAACCACGGTGGACTGTATGTATTGACACAGTGTAAAAAGGGTTCGGATGGCAGTGAACGTGGACCACTAAAGATGTGGTGAATTATTCCGCAATAGCGAATACGACGAAAAATCCGAGGATATATAAAGAATAGATAAGGGCGGGCCTAGACTGAAGCGACACCGCCCGTGAATGCTGCTATCTCAATGAGACCACGATAACGAGCAATACATTTTCTCGAAGCAATCTAGCATCACCGTGGCGCTATACGACGATTGGCAGCCCTGGCAGTGACGGCTGTCGCAAGGGCGCAGACGGATGCAAGGTCCGTACAGGTATACACGGCGCAGATCGGGTGCGCATCTGCAAATGGAAAATTGGAGGTGAGCATCTGAAGAAAGAGGGGGATGGGAGGAGACGACGCACATGGCGGGCCATAACAATCCGGGCCATCGAAGCAGGCGCACCAGACTCGTAAGGTTCTAGGCGAGGGACTGGATGGAATTCCGCACATCAGAAACACATCACAAGCGAATTTGAAGGCAACGCACGAGACGGCCTGCCCCGCGTCCGGTGAGGCACTGTAGGAGCTGCCGGTCGGGCCACTGGCAACACGACATCCCCCGAATCAGACATGATTCGTTCGTACAACTTTTCACGAGGAGAGCTCGAATTCGACGTCCGGTTCACGAGTGGGAGCATATCCTCCATCTCCTCCTCCTCCTCGATAGAATCCAACGAGATGAATCGTCGAATGCACAGAAGGAGTGCAGCGAATGCGAGACCGAGGAGGAAGAGTAGTGGGAGGTGTACAGATGCCAGTGGCCATGCGGGAATGGTGAAGGCGGACATCAGGTGGGTGATGTCTCACTTCCGTGGGTGTAAAGTACTCGTGGAAGTAGGAGGTAGGGGTATAGGGACCGTCGATCGCCGACACGTTTGAAGGATATTCCTTACTAAAACTTCATTTATCCGCCCCTCGTTTCATGGAATGGAGACGGCTTTGATGAATAGGAGTGTGGACGAGAAAGAAAGCAGAAAGCCGTGGGTTGGTATGCAAATTATACCACGTTGAAATGATGTGCGGTACGAGCAGTATAGGCAGGGACCTGGGAACCGGTCAGAAATCGCTGGTACAAAGGGAACGATCAATCCATAGCGCATGCCGGTCCCCAATCCATGTAGGGCGCCCAGGGATCCAACCACAAAGCTTGCATCGCCGGGCCGCCAGCCCGTATCTGCTCCATCAACCCATTATGCGCGGATCGAAAGCGTGCCAGATCGGCGTCGCTAACCGTCAGATCCAGTAATCCTCCAGATAGGGGCCCTTATTACAGTCCTACAGTTCCTACACCCCGCTACATTTGACTACAACGAGAATCAGATTTTGTTGATGACTTGCTAGAACCTTCAGAAAGACGAGATGGACAGAGGTGCCCCCAACATACATGTGCCGCCGCCGCATAGTGTCCGTCACTGACGCCAGCTCACCTAAGGGGATCCAACCACGCACGCTCCACCTCGGGGCCCGCAGCCCGAATTCGATCCATCAGCGCATCATGCGCGGACCGCAAACGGACCAGATCCGCGTCGCTGACCGTGAGATCCGCGTCACATCGGTCGGCCAATTCATAATGTACCTTCATCCGCATCCGCCTGGCGGTATCCTCGGCGCTCACATCCGGAAACTGGCCGTTATATGGGATGAACCCAGTCCAGTGGCTGTGGTAAGCCCCTGATTTGGCGTTCTCGATTATTATCTGAGTCCCATCCTCTGCTCCCTGCTACCCTTTCCTTGAATAAAAAAGTGATACAAGGAGGAGTTGACTCACTGCAAACCACCGCTCTAAGCTCCTGGAGGCACTTTTAGACCACCATGCTGGGACGACCCGCATGTAGACCGGGACGTCATTCTCCACGAAATGAATCAAATCCCCTTTCAACCTGGCGTTGAACTCCGCGTCTTTGAGATGGACATCCCAGTTCCTCTTGGAATATCGGATGTACTGCCTTATTGGGGTGCCCTCGTCGGCGGAGAGGTACTCAGAGATGATTGGGAATGTGAAGGCGGCCAAGCACGCGGATGTCAAGAGTGCGTTGCCTGCAGCCGGGTCGACGTGGTAAAGCGAATTGACACATCGATGGCGGTCGAATAGAAACTCCGTGAAGGTGGCGTGGAGGGGAACAATATTGCCACTTGAGTTGATCAGTAAGACAGAGCGCAATCGATCCGTCATCGAAATGATATGAGCCTTGCTGATTGGGCTTTCCAGTTGGAACAATGCCAGAACTTCCGGTGGTTGTCGGTCGTAGGATAGTGTGAGCAAGACGAGAAAGGAGCGAAGCCGTGCGGCGCGAAGAGGGATATTCCAGTCTTGTGGTGGGAAAGCCGACGACAAGATCTGGAGGTAGAGAGCATCCAGAGCAGACAGGCCGGTGCCACCATCGGACAGAAGTAGCGTGAATTGCTCCTGGTGATCCGGCTGGTCCCGGTATGTATCCAGAAACCTTACGGCGACTCGCGCAAAGATGAAAACGCCGGCGGCGCGCTTGATGAGCCTTTCAAGCTGGTCGGGATTGTCCCGGACAAAGTGGCCATACAGGCCAATCCTGGGGACTGTCTGCTCAAGATAGAGACGAACGTCGCCATTCCATTTGTCCACCGTGTCATTGAGACTGCGGTGGGATATACTGAGGAGTGCCGAAGCGGACGTAAGCACAGACTGGATATACGGCTCTGGGCGTGAGGTGAGGAAGACTCGGATTCCAGGTAGGATGGTGGGTAGCTCAAGCAGTAGCTCTAGCAAATTCGGGATAAGCTCACGGTCTTTGCATTCGTCGAGCCCGTCAATGACAAGGACGATTGGCCGCGGTAGCGTGACGACAGTCCCTTGGAACGGGCGGCGGAAGAGCCCTTCGAAGGTGTGCTTCATCTGCTGGCGGGAGCCGCCTTTGAGGTACTCGTGGGCAGCGCCGATGATATGAGAGCACAGGGAGGGCTGTGATGATGCAAGCTGGTGCGCCAGGCTGGAGAAGAAGAGCCGCGTAGATTCCAGGTCCCCGCTGCCACGGACAAAGAAAAACGACGCGCCGAGGCGGGGCCCGTCAGTGGAGTTGTCGAGGCGTGTGCAAAGTTGGTGGGCGATGGAGGACTTGCCAAGTCCAGCGCCACCACTGAGAAAGTAGACTGGACGTGGACCGGGGTCATCCAACCATTGATTTAGTTCCTTGAACAGCTTCTGACGAGTGCCATGGAGGAATTCGCTCTTTAGCTCATCCACGCAACGATACCCGGCGTCGGCACGAGGAATTTCATCCAGTACTTTCTGTTCTTCGCCCATCGTTTTTGCTCTACCTCGATACATCAGAGCCAGCAGAGATCACTGATTGAGGACGAACGCACAGTTTTTGGCGAATACGCACGGATTGTGTTTTGATATCGTAGAAATTGACCCTCGGACCTTGCCCGAACCCACCTTCCCCGCCCTGGTTCTCGCCGCGACCACCGGGCCCACCGTAACCACCTGAAAAAGTGAATGCATCAGGGATTCATGTCCGTCGGCCGGGTGTGGCCTCACCGTTTATGTTAATCGTTTGAGGTACTATCTCGAACAGGTCCTGGCGAGTGCTAGGGAAGATTCCGCTCTCCAGCTCATCCACGCAGCGGTATCCTGTGTCGACAGCAGGGATGGAATCGAGTGCTCCTTGTTCCTCTACGGAATGACTTTTCAAAGTTGAGGAGTCCTTGGCACTCTGTATTACCCCAGCGAGGATTTCCTCGATTGACACCTGGCCCGCCATCTGAGCAGAGAATTCAGCCGGAATCATAATAAGAGAAAAGAGTCGTATATGCGCACTTTAAAACTCTTCACTGCGCTGGCCAACGAATCCTTTATCTCTGTGAGCAAGGCCGCGTTCCCGGACGCATATCCGACTCCCTTCCAATACCCCCAAGCCCCTTTGCCACCTTTCAAATGCTCTGCACTTTTGCAAAGCTTCTCTATGGTGCTGAAGAGAGATTATCTTTCTGGTCCGAGAATCGGTGTCATGCGAACCTCTTCAGCGACTGCACGCGAAGCTGCAGGTCCTCGGATTGCGCGATTCCATCGAGGGCTACCTGCTTTGTACCCTTATCGTCATCGTCGAGGTCTTTCTTGGCCGTCGCAACCATCTTCGTGAGCGTGTCATACAACAGGTGTGCTTCGGCCATGAATGAACGAAGGGCGTCCTCGTTGGTGCGAGCATCCTGGAACGGCGCGTCAAAAGATAACCGGAACATCAGTCACGGGAAATAAAGCTGTAAGGCCGGCAAGCGGCACGGCCTGCTACCATTTGAGCGGGGCCAACGTCAAATCAATTCTTGAGCATGACAAGTTCTATTGAACCTGATACTTAAATTTAATAGTGGACGCCGGGCTAGACTCTAGTACTTATTCATCCCTGAAGCAATTGCAAGCAGGACTAGAATCAGTGCATAGGAGTTGTAAAACAGCATTTGGCGGGGTAACATAAAGTACATACAATCTTATTATCCACCATGTTGCAGTGGTCGCTCGTCCGTGCGCCGCTTCGCGCCGCACTCCCTCGCTCCTGCCATCCAACTTGAAGGATCCAAAAGAGAATGGAGTCAAAAAAAATGCCAGTTGAAAGTCACAGAGGATGGGAGCAAGGCACTCAGTGTGGCCCGTTACTCTTGTCACTACAAAGAGAAAACTTATCAACCCAGTTGAAATCGACCTCCATCAGCAAAAGTACAAGTTGGCTTTTCTGGCTTTTTTAACCAGTCGTTGACGACTCGAGCCTCAGCCCAGGAGAAGCTCACCAAATTTGAAATGAGCACGGGCAGCACACTGAGCTTCGTTGGCTGCCGTGCCGCCGCACGGTGCCGGTTGCGCGCCGGCCTGTGGAGGAGGCTCAGCCTGTCAGGACTCAGGAGGGCAGCGTAAAATCTTGGGGAACATGAATCAAGTTATATTGCCGAGCCTTCCAAGGTGGAGGTGGTGGTATGTGGTGGCAGTTGAGAACGGAAACTAGCAGAGAGCAAGGCGTTCGGAAGGGGGTTACCTCACTGTGGCACTCTTGGGAATCTCTTTCGGCAAAGAACCCAACATCTGTGCATGACATTTGCACAGATGTTGAAAAGCCTGTCGGATACGACTGCTCCCGGAAGACAAGGTCATCAATATTGCGTTGAGAGTTCGGCATTCATCGGCTTGGGGCAGCAATTTGGCTGGATACATCAGTGCTGACGCAAAAACTAACGACAAAAACGTGATCGCCCGCAAAAACCAGAAATTAGGGCGCCCTATAGAAACCTGTACCTAACGGTAGCAGGAATGATTTACCCGCACTCTGGTGACGAGGAGGGACAACCCTTGAGCGACGAGAGAGAGACCGGGGATTGGGACAAGGTCGAGAGCATCGCCGGCAAAGTCCAGAAATGGAATTGTGATGTCCACGAGAGCGTCTCGCTTTCGGGTGGCGCGATGTGAAGCCATCTTCCGGCGGGAGTGCAAGACGATGCTGGAAGAGACAGAGCTGTGCGTCGACGTGGCGCGGATGTGCCATTTATGGCAGCCACAGCCGCCACAAGGCATGGGGATGCCAGTGTTCTGATTTATAGGGCGGTGATGGGCGTGTGGAATGATCTCAGCGGACCGATTGTAGCGGAAATAGTAAACGGATGTGTTTCATGTCCGGAGCTCGACGGTGGGACGGTTCCGACTCCCGAGTGCGCGGTTTCGCGGAACAGTTGGGGTTAGGTTAGAACAAGGTTCTTTGCCGTTACAAGTTGAGCCTCGATGAAGTGCTTTGTAGAACTACGCGCGCGCCGAAATGAATCACGGATCGTGAGGCTATCGTCGCGTGAGTGTCACTGAGAAGACTGGCCAGAAAGCTCGAAAGATACCAGGTCGGTGGGTCAGCGGAAGCGGGGGAATAAGCAAGGAGGAGAATTGGGTGGTGGTGGTCAGAAGCAAGGAGCGCATCATTGTTTGTGACCAAATAAAGCGGCGCGTCGGCTGCTCGAATTCGAGCTCGATGTCATCCGAAATCCAATAGTAAATTAGCTGTGTACATCGCTGTTCGTAGTAATACATCTATGCATTTATACAGGGCCGACTGCGACCAAAGTTAGTACTAGTCAGTCAAAGCGGGATACCTATCCAATTGTCCGAGCGGGCTGTTTGGACGAAAGTGAGTTCTGCAACACGTGCCGATGCACGCAAGGTCAATTATCACCAAGTCGAGAGAGTGTGAGGAGAAGGAGGCCGAGCCACAAGGTTTCACCCGACCCAAGACAATTAGAAAGCTGTATAAAGCACGGGAAAGCATTACAAGAAAAAACAATTACATAGCGTACAAATTGGATACGACCGTCGGTCCCTCCGGAACTTATTATGCTCCCAACCTGAGGCATCGCAGGGTTAGATGCAATTTGATGAGGGCAGAGGAAACGCACCGGGCAAGGAACCGGTCAGAAATTGCTGGTACAAAGGGCACGATCAAGCCATAGCGCATGCCGGTCCCCAACCATGTAGGGCGCCCAGGGATCCAACCACAAAGCCTGCATCGCCGGGCCGCCAGCCCGAATCTGCTCCATCAATCTATTATGCGCGGATCGAAAGCGCGCCAGATCGGCGTCGCTAACCGTCAGATCCACCCCGCATCGGACGGCAAATTCGGGATGTACTTTCCGCCGTAACCAGTTTGCTGTGTGTTCGGCGCTCAAATGAGGAAACCGACCTCTACTGTTGAACACAGCCCACATGAGCCCATGGTAGACTTGTGCTTTCGCCAGTGCGACAACAATTTGAGTTCCATTCTCCGCGCTCCGCTGTTGTTTCCTTGAATTTAGAAAAGGTGATTGGATGAGTCTACTCACTGGAAACCACCCCTCAAAGTGCTTGAAGAGGCCCTCAGACCAACTCCGTGCGTGAAGCCGCATGTACGCCGGTATCTGGGTCTCGAGAAAATGAATCAAAACCGCCTTCAATGAACTGCTGAACTCCGCTTCTTTGAGATGAACATCCCAGTGCTTCTGGGAATAGTTTATGTACTCCCGGATTGGGGTGTCCTCGTCGGCTACCAGGTAGTCGGACATCATTGGGAATGTGAAGGTACCCAAGCACGCAGATGCCAATAGCCCGTTGCCGGCGGTTCGGTCGACGTGGTACAGTGAATTGACACACCGCTGAGGGTCAAGGAGAAACTCGTTGAAAGTGGCGTGGAGGGCGACGATGCGGCCCTGCGAGTCGATCAGCAGGACTGAACGCAACCGGTCGGTCATCGAGATAATATCAGCCTTGCTGATTTCGGTCTCAAGCCTGAGTAATGCCATGGCATCCGGTGATAGTGGCTCACGGGATAGTCCAATGAAGATGAGAAAGGAGCGAAGCCGTGCGGCACGCAGAGGAGTACTCCAACCTTCTGGTGGGAAAGCCAACGACAAGATCTGCAGGTAGAGAGCGTCGAGAGCAGAAAGGCCGGTGCCCTCGTCGGAGAGAAGAAGCGCAAATTGCTCCTCCGGGTGGTCGTGGTATGCATCCAGAAACCTTACGGCGACTCGCGCAAAGTTGAAGACGCCGGCCGCGCGCTTGATGAGCCGTTCAAGCTGGTCGGGATTGTGGTGGACAAAGTCTCCGTATGGGCTTATTTTGGGGACCATCTGTTCAAGGTAGAGACGGACGTCGCCCTCCCATTGGGCCACGGTCTCATTGAGACTACGGTGAGAGATGCTGGGCAGAGCCGAAGCGGAAGTCAGCACCGATTGGATGTATGGCTCTGGGCGCGAAGTGAGAAAGACCCGAATTCCCGGCAGTACACTGGGTAGCTCCAGCAATGACTCCAACAAATTCGGAATGAGATCACGGTCTCTGCATTCATCGAGTCCGTCGATGACCAGGGCGACGGGTTTGGGGAATGTTAGAACAGCTCTTTGGAAAGGCCGGCGAAACAGGTCTTCGAAGGTATGTTTCATCTGCTGGCGGGAGCGGCGTTTGAGATACTCGCGAGCGGCGGAAGTAATATAAGGCCGGAGTGAGGGTTGTGATTGTGCGAGCTGGTGTGCGAGGCTGGAGAAAAACAGCCTCGCAGATTCAAGGTCCCCGCTGCCACGGACGAAGAAAAAAGAAGCACCGAGGCTGCAACCCTCAGTGGAGTTGTCGAGGCGGGCGCATAGTTGATGCGTGATGGAGGACTTGCCCAGACCAGCGCCGCCGCTGAGAAAGTAGACTGGCAGTTGATCGGGGTCCTCCAGCCATTGAGTGAGTTCGCCGAACATTTCCTGACGTGTTCCGGGGTGGAATTCGCTCTTCAGCTCGTCCACACAGCGATACCCTGCGTCGGTACGAGGAAGGTCATCCAGAACTTTCTGTTCCTCTATACAAAGCTGTCATTGAACCTGGAAATCTGATCAGACCCCGTATAACACACCCATGTCTTTTGCAATCTGTATTGCCGCGGCTAAGATTTTCTCGATTGAGATCTGACCCTCCATCTAAGCGGAGAATTGAGCGGCAACGATGACGAGGAAAAAATTGTATATACGCACTTGGAAATTTCTCGCTGCGCTCGCCAATGATTCCTTCATCTCTGAAAGCAAGCTCGCGTTCCCGGACGAATATACAACGCCTTTCAAAAAACCCGAAGCGCCTTTGCCGCCTTTCAAATCCTTGGAACGTTCTCGAAGATCCTGTATCACGCTGAAGAGAGTTCATCTTTCTGCTCCGAGGGTTCGGCGTCTCATACGTACCTCAACAACGTCTCCACGCGCAGCCGCAGGTCCTGGGATTGCGCTATTCCATTCAGGACTACCTGCTTTCTGTGCCCCTCATCGTTGTCGAGGGCACTGACGGCTCCCTCGGTCGTTATGACCATATTCATGAGTGTGCTTTCCAACAGCTTTGCTTCGGCCATGAACGAACGGCGGGAGTCATCGTTGGCGCGAGCATCCTAGAACCGCGCGTAAACAACGAGACAATGACGGAGGAGGTTATTTACCCGAACTCTAGTGACGATGAGGGACAATCCTTTAGCGACGGCAGAAAGACCGAGGACTGGGAGAAGGTCGAGAGCATCGCCAGCAAAGTCCAGAAGTGGGATTGTATTGTCCAAGAGAGCGTCTCGCTTTCGGTTGGAGCGGTGTGAAGCCATCTTCGGAGCGCAAGACGATGAGCTGTGCGTCGACGTGGCGCTGTGATGTCGGATGTGCCACTTATGGCAGGCGGCGATGCGAGTGGGCGTTTGGACCGAGCTCACCGATTGTAGCGGGGAAGATCCGTTCAGAACTTCCCTGTTCCCACAGCTGTCCGGGCGGGCAGCCGGTGTCAGTGCTTGACTGAGGCTCGAGCGATTTGATCTATGGAGGATACGAAGACACGGAGTGCTTGATACTTACTTGGGTACTCACCGAAAGAATCGCGAGGACTGTGAGGGCTTTATCGCGCGAGGAGACTGAGAATGAGACCGAGGCAATGACATGGTTATCCAGCTTGGCACCTGCTAGCGGCCAGAAAGTTCTTTCCGCGAATGAGAAGAAACCACATGCAGAGAGGGTCGGGAGAATACGAGAGGAGGAGAATTGGGTGGTGGTGGTCAGAAGAAAGAGGCGCATCATTGTTTGCGACCAAATAAATCGGCGCGTCGGCATTGATCTGAATCCGCCCGTCGGATTCGGAAACATAGACGAGCAGAACCTCATGGTCCTCGGATTAGTCGGATCCGTGGATTAGATTTGAGATGATCGGAAATCCAAGCAATACAGAGTGATCCAAGGCTTGTGGATGGTGTCATCGACAAGACAAGCACAGAGCATAGGCACCAGGTCCTACGGAATTCCCGTCCCAGCGGCGGAGAGTTTGGAGGTTCGGCACAAGAGATAGCTCGGCCGTATATTTCCGAGGGACTGCAGTACAGATTCAGTGCTCATCAACTTTCAAGAGCGAAATGCTGCCCCAACCTCCTTTGCCTTGATCTGCAACGCCCAAAGTAGTCATTCGATTCCCGAAATCCTACAACTAGAGCGCAACACACCACATGTTTACTGAAAATGGTGACCAACGGGAACGGACTAGGGGCAAACCAGATACCGGGTATGCCAGTGGGGCAGTCGGGCGGAAGCATTGGGAGGTGACGGTGTGCAGGATGGGTGATAGCTAGTCGAAACTTCTGCGGGTCACCGGTAGGTAATTTATACGGAATGAGGAAGAGAGATTACACACACGTGAGAACGAGACGTCTGCTTTGAGCTTGGGGCCGTCGAAAACGATCCCAATGGATTCCAACATTAAATTGTCCGATCGCAGCACCAATTTTCTGTCGCCGATGTTACGGACACAGCGGTAGTGCCCTCACCTCAAACAAAGGCCAGGAGGATAATTTTGTGTTTGTGTGGGAAGGTGGTGGTCAGAAGCAAGAGGCGTATCATTGTTTGGACCAAATATGTTGACAAATACATGCATGGAGTGTCTGAAACCGACTCCTCTAGTACAGCTTGAAATTCAACCACACGTGCTCCGCCCCCGCGGCACGGATCTGATCCATCAACGCATCATACGTTGATCGGAACCGCCCCATATCGGAACCGCCCCATATCGGCGTCGCTAACCGTGAGATCCACGCCATATTGGACAGCGAATTCTTCATGTACCTTCCCCCGCATCAGCTTATCAATATCCTTGGCGCTCGGGTCCGGGAACTGAGCTTTAGATGTGAGGCGCCGATTCCATGTCCGCCAGTGATACGCCGCTGATTTGACGTTCTCAACAATTATTTGGATTCCATCCTCCCCACCCCTCTGTTCTTTCCTTGAGTAAAAAGAACTGATTGATGGAGTCTACTCACTGAAAAAAATCGCGGCTCCAAGGTCCTGAACACCGTCTCAAACCAGGCGTTTGGGTCAACCCGCATGTAGACCGGCATCTGGTGGTCGACGAAATGAATCAAATCCCTTCTCAGCGTCAGGTTGAATTGCGCTCCTGGGAGATGGGCATCCCAGGCCATGGAATATCCTACGTACTTGCGGATTGGCGCGCCCTCGCCTGCGGAAAGGTAGTCAGAGATGATGGGGAATGTGAAGGCACCCATGCACGCAGATGCCAAGAGTGCGTTGCCCGAAGCTCGGTCGACGTGGTAGAGTTATAAAAGCAATTTTCACCAAATAAGATTGTCTCACGTACGAGCTCTGTGTGTGGTGATTTCGGACATTTGACGATGATGGTTTCTGGTTCCAGATCAGGATGAGCTCTGAGCTTTGAACTATGTGGTTTACTGGATCATGTTATGCCCGGACTCTCTTAAAAACGGGGCGAGATGTGTGCTAAATACCTAGGTCAGCAGCTTTGCCATCAAAAGTCAAATCAATCCGCCATTTTTGCTGAACATCCAGGTTGCTGAGCCTCGGAATCTAGGGGTATTTGTAGAGGGAAAAGAACGGGCTCAATCCAGCCCACTTGCTCTGGAATTTCATCCCCGCCTGCCCTCACGCATTCACTCCCTTGCATTCACTGCAGTCCGTGCCGAGTCGGTTTCGGCCCGCCGATATCTCCATCAAAGTTCAGCCGTTGATAAGGGCGCTGATCCGAGCGTCTCAAAGCATGTTTCAGAGCAGAGAAGAGCATCTTTTGGTCTGGGCAAATTAATTTTAAGTGTCAAACTGAGAGTCTGAGACCATGAACCTCAAACCATAAAACTCAACCACACATCAAAGCATCATTCTCAGCTGGGAAGCATGTTCAACGGTACTCAACCTCCGCATTGGACCAGAAACCTCACCTAAAAAGCATGGTTCTGAAACTTTTGTTTTTTTGTGATAAATAACCTCATATAGAGTGGACAAGAACAGCGTTGAGGATCGAGTAGAAACTCTGTGAAGGTAGCGTTGATAAGCCGCAGGACTTTTCGGTGTCCAAAACAACATAATTCAGCATTTTGATGCCTATACCAAACACCATAGTCCGAAACAGGCTTATTGTCAATCCTAGAGGGTTGGAGCTATCAGAGCTGCCGACCAGAGTGCGGACAATGGCCGGAATAGGATTTCGACCTCGGTCAAACTTCGTGTAGACTTGACCGGGCATTTGATCCGAACATCCGATAAAGCCGATTCTTTGGGTTCTCATGGTTGGAAGTCGTCGTTTGGAAGGGGCCGTCGGTTGGCTGGAACCAGTCTAACATTTCAGCGAAACTAGTTGGATGTTCTTCTCGGGGAGGTTGTCGAATGCTAGAAAACCAAGTGCCGCAATCCAGCCAGTTTACTTTCAAGTCAGCCTCGAAACCAAATATTGTGGGAATCACAGAGGGCCGAGCTTCGGGTCAAAGTTGCCATCAGTTCTGGATCTCCTGCCAAGATCTGATCTGGATGGTTGACTCCGAGAATGCCGAGGACGTGGATCAATTGTGGAACAATCAGCTTGCGATCGGAGTGATAAAGCCAACATGGGATCAATCCAGTGTGATTGACAGCGCCAAGAGAGTATTTTACAGGGAGATTAGGGAAAGGATTGTTCCTATTGGTTGGGATTATATAGTTCCTATTTGTTCCTTGTTTGCACCCAGCATGTATAAAAGCTCAGTAATGTAGAATGGAACCCCACTGTATTGGTAGGCCTAGCTGTGTGCGAAGCTCCATTTCATTGGCATTTACTGTCTCAACCTCTCGCCCCTGGACTCTGTCCTTGTGATTCGTGTGATCTTGTTATTGTTGGATTGTTTTGGTTGGACTTTGGACTTGGTTGGATTTGGTTTGGATTGGGATTTGAACTTGGTGATCGTTGGTTGGCAACGCAGCTTGTGTTCGGATATTGGTTGTGTTGGTTGGATTGGACTTGTGTTTTGGCCTATCAAATCGAACTTGGTTCAGCTTGAGCTTGGTTTTATACCGTCTCGCTGCTTAGTTCCCGTTTCAACGCTCAGTCAAACTTAAGGTGTTCCGTCACTGAGAAGACACCCTCGCACAACAACAACTTCGTCTATCTAACACAATCCCACTGCCCTTTTGTTTGGGTAGTGTTTGAGTGTTGAGTCGGCGGCAGCGTTATCATCTGGAGCCCACCGCGAGGGGGTTTTCATTTGACTTGAGCGTTTGTTTCGGAAAACCTTTGGTCTTGTTGGGTTAATTCCACAAGATTGAGCCCTTCATTCCCGCAAGTGATCTATTTCGCACCCAAGAACCCGCACCGGAACCTGAACAAGAGATACTTGAAGGATCAGGCGAGGAACAAGAGTCTCAACCTATAAACCCAGTTGTTGCGCTTAAGAGACGTTCAAATCGGTTCAATACTCCTCAGGAGTTACCCCGTTTACCGTCTAAAGCCAAGCCAAAAGGGAAGGAACCTCAGACAACTCGTCCCGCTCCTACAAACTCGAATTCAAACCCCGTTGCGACAAGTTCGTCGCAGCAACTCGTTACTACTACACAAACTACTTTAACTGCGATGGCGGATCAAGCTGGTGGATCAGGAACTGGAGGAACTGGGAGTGGAAGACCTGGAGGTACAGGTGGAACTCCAGGCGGCACAGGAGGAAGAGTGCCAGGTAGTGGAGGTGGAGGTGCCGGTGGGCAGCCTCAGGGAGGAGCGACTGGTGCAGGAGTCTCGAGTGCGAAGAATAACTTCAAGGTCCCAGAAACCTGGGACAAGGCGAAGCCAACCTTTGACGAGAGTGATCCGGCGTCAATCGAGGATTATTTGGAGCAGTGCAGAACGATTAATGATCGTGGTGGCATTACGAGTGAGACAGATAAGAAGAAGACGTATGTCAAGTACTTGAATACAACGGGAGCTAGAGATGCATGGATGGGTCTTGCTTCTTACACGGACAGCCAGAAGAAGGCCTCGGATTTTGAACGTGAAATCCTGAGCTATTTTCCGGAGGTCTCAAAGAGGAAGGAAGGCACCGTCGCCGCACTCAATCGATTGTGCAAAATCAACAAGGGTATTCGGATGGAGCAGGAGGGTGATTTGAAACGGTTTGGGCTGAGCTTCAAAGGGCTGTATGCCAAACTGTCTCAAGAGCCACCTGTGATAACAAACAAAGAAGCCTGCGACAAGTACGTTGGGGTGTTGAATGGGAGCTTCCGGGGCGGCTATCAAGCGTTCCCTTGCTACTTCACATCTCCTCGAGAGCAAGCTGAAATCCATCAACCTTGGTGTTCAAGGGAATCAGGTGCCTACTGCCAAAGCACGCAAGGAGGATCCTGTTACCTTGGATCAATTGATTGATATGGCAGAGACGATGGCATCGTCGACGCGAGCAGACTCGTCTGATGATGATTCAGAGAAAGAGACTACGGGAAAGCGAGTTACTTTTGAGTATGTCAAAGATGAGCCTATGTCGGAGAAAATGAGCGACTTGGAACAGACTCTGAGCGGTTTGAAAGACTCGGTGAACATAATCCAGAAGGAGAACCAATTGAGTCAGAACCGCTTCGAGGAAATTGTCAAAACGTTTCAACAGGCCAGGACTAACCCTCCGCCGCGCCCTCCGTCGCCGTATCCTGATAGATATCAGGGAGGTCAAGCTCCGGCACGTACTTATAACGACGCTTCGTACCGTGGAAACTCTGGTCCAATGACTCAGAATCAGATGGCGCCGCGCTCGGGACGGTCAAATGATTGTCATTATTGTGGTGGAACAGACCATTGGTCTCGGGACTGCAAAGTCAAGGAGGGCCATATTAATAAGGGCTTGTTGGCAGTTGGACCCGGTGGACAGTACAAATTGGGAGATGGAAGTTGGATTCCGAGTGGGGACGGACCTCAGGCTCGTAGAGTGGAAGAATACTGGCAGAAAAAGAACTCGGTCTCGGCCAACTTACAGAATGTGCCAGCCGATTATCAGCCGCAGTACTTCTACTCCGAACAGGCTGAGTATCCTGAAAGTGCGCGAGACGAGATTCGTACCTTGCAAGTTCAATTGGCCCATGCGCAGGAGCGTTCCCGCAACCCAGAGGTTGGGAATTCGGGGAACTCGGCCATGCCACAACCAAGTAACTTTGGAATGCCGGGCACCGAGCAATTCCTCCAGAATGCTTTTGGTAATGCTGTGGCAGAATACTTGAACAAGGCACTCTCAGTTTCTTCCGTACCTCAGACTCAGGACCAGTTCTTGAATACCCGTAGTGGGAAGGATACCAATGCTCAGGGGGAGCAGCCCAAGTCGGGTTTTTGAAGGCACCAATGAAGGAGGCTGGAGAGGCCGTGAGCCCTTCAAAATCAGCCAAGCCTCCTGAGGATCGAACTGGAAAGGCTGATAAGAGTCCGAATTGGCGGAAGAAGAAAATTACTGTGGAGATGGATGATGGAGATGGATTGCCACTGAAGTCGAAGGAGCGTGGATTGAAGGTGGTTGATGTTGAAGAGCAACCGGAAGCGAAAGATGGACCCGGACCTTCTTTACCATTCAAGGGCATAATACCCGTCCAAACTGGACCTAATGTAGCCCAAGATAAGTTGAAGAAGCTGGAGAAATACAAGCTACGGGCACCTGTTCAAAATCAAGACACTATCAAGGCGATTATTGGTAAGTTCAATAGCGCTAAGATAGAGGACTTGACCATCGGAGAGCTATTGGCAGCATCGGATGAAGTCAGAGAGGCTGTGAACACAGCAACGGGGAAGAAGCGCGTGCCATTCCAGCAGGTGAATCTCAGTCAACGGTCCGAGGACCCACTGCCAGTTACTGAATTGGATGAGCCGGCGTTCCTGCGATCAGATGCTATTCTGGTTGATGAGCTACCGCCGGTCTCGGCGTTCTTAGTTCAAGAGTTTGATGACTCACTGCCGCTTGGATCATGTGTGATACCTGACCCAGTGGAGCAGTACATTGCGAGTTTGCCGGAAGGCACTACGGCTAAGCAGATCTTTGTGGGGCCATCATCGGCTGCACTTAGAGTTGTGTTTTCCGTAATCAACACTCAGGGTGAAGTCGAGTGCATAATTGACAATGGATCGCAGATAGTGTCAATGTCTTTGGCAGCTGCCGAGAAGGCGAAACTCCGATGGGATCCAAGCGTGACTATTTTTATGGAAAGCGCGAATGCCACTCTGGCCCAATCACTCGGACTTGCTCGGAACGTGCCTTTTACGTTCGGCGAGATAACTATCTATTTGCAGGTGCACATATTGCGCAAACCTGCTTACGATGTGTTGTTGGGCCGGCCGTTTGATATCATCACGGAGAGTATTGTTCGGAATTCGGCAGATGGAGGGCAAGTGATCACCCTGAAGGACCCGAATTCGGGCAAGCGGTGTTCGATGTCTACCTATCCGCGGATTCGGAAGCCTCGAAAGGAAGCTGAGCCCGTACCGGAATCGCACCCACCTGAATCTACAAAACCAGTAGAGGACGAGGGTTTTCAGGACTCTTCGATGAATTGATGCAGGGGCATGAAGGAGAAGAGTTGGCATTGAAGTTCGGGTTTGATGAGAATAATGAGATGAGAATTGAGGGGTATAGGTTGCCGAGGAAGAAGAAGTTCTCGAGGGAAGAGACAGTGGAAGCATATTTGAGTGCATCGGTTGAGAGCTCCGCCATGCGGGAAGATGAACAAGCTTCGGCGTTGTTTCAGGAATTCCAGAGTGGTGGTAGATCTGAGTATATGGGTGTCCGACACGAGGTTTTCACCTGGGAAATCAATGACAGTCGCAGAGAGAAGAAGGTACCTGACTACATGAATTGGGATGAGGAGGCAGTTAAAACTACCCACTCAGTTGATTCAGATGTGCGTTGCGTGTGCTGTCAGTCAATCGACTTCATTTCTCCACCTGCGGAAGGGATCATTGAGGAGCCTGGAGTTGAAGGGTCGGAACCAGAAGTAGTAGAGGTGTACGCTGGGCCGAATCAAAAGGGAGATTTTGGGTGACCCATTGGCCGAGATGCCCGAGTTGAATCCAAATCCTAAGGACTATGTTCCAACTGGTCGCTATACAGAAGAAAGGAAGGCTCACGTTGATAAGCTGCATGACACGGGCTTTCTGACCGGTGATGAGCATGGAATTTGACTGCCCTTGAAAGCACGCTTTTTGCACGATTTCAGATGTGGTTTCCATACTATATGATCTCAATACGAGAGCTGATGTCGAGCCCAGAGACAGTCAGTACGGTGGATACTTTAGAGTACTATACAGGTTGAAGGGTATTTACCTGGATACGACTGATGGACTCACTCCGAAACATGTAGGAGGTGTGGATACCTGCCTTACCAATGGGATACACCAATTAAACAGTTCTTAACCGTTGTATGATTGTCAGCAGTTTGAACCTTGGTGCAAGCAATTCGGAGGTTCGGGAGTTCACGGAATGATGGACAAGTCGGCCGAATGACCTGAAACATGAGCAGACCGCCGAGACGGGTCCGATGGAAGTGACGTAGTAGCCGGAACAAGTGGATTCCGGCTCGGATACGGACTTTTAGTCAAGTATCTGCTGGTATCCGAGACCAAGAGTGGGAGATATGGGTATCGTTCGAGACCTACAACACGTGGGAGTACGTTTTGAGGCCATACTCTGGAGGAGAAGAAGGGATACAAGATATCCAAACTGTCCGAGTCATGGATCAGCGATGGAATCACGAGATAACATGCTGAATCATGGCTTGGCGCTCTGGCTGACTGAGCACCAGTGCCAGATCAACCAATCAGGTCGTTTCTATTCAGGATACGTGGGAGATTCATCATTATTGCGCCATTCATTTGTACTATCATATGATTCCCGGACATGTATAAAGTAGATAGAGTGTTACCCAAGAGGGAGCGGATACTTCCCCCACTAGCAAGCTACCAGCTGCGACTAAGGGATTTGTCCGAGGCTTTCGAAGGTGCATTGCGTAGCTTAGCAATCGCCCTTGAAAATCTAAATTGTTGTTTTGTTGGCTCCCGTTGTGTGAATTGAGTTTGAAGCATAGTTTGGTTCGAGTGCAAGTTGGATTGTGACTAGGGTTTCAGCTCAGTGGCAGCTTTGGAAGGCTTGCTACGGCTTGGTACGGTTTGTGTGTCAGTTAGGGTCTGGTTGTGTGTTCAGTGTCAGGAATTGGTTCAGGAATTGTTGGAATTTACAAAATCCGTGTTGTATCGGTCGCTGTCGTCCTCGGATACCAGTGTAAAAGGGATCGAGAGACCCAAATACCTGCTTTATTGCAAAAACCCGGCTTTAGCCAAACTCAATCTATCTTTTGTGTTAGCTGTGAAGCTTTAAAATCTACAAAACGCTTTAGAATCGCCATCCTTGGTTTTCATCAAGGATTTTGATTCACAATACAAAACTTGACCAATCATATCGAGACAATATCACAGTATTCCCTACAACCTTTCATAAGGCCCTGTACTAGGGACTTATACTCGCCTTCGCCTGCTGTCAATATAGTTGTCACTCGCCCCGGAGCTTCGTGATTGGGTTGTTTAGATATAGATTCGTCTGTATCGAGACTCATCTAGTCTTGTTGTTTCGAGTTGGTTGATTTCTATAGTAGGTTTAGAGCACATACACCACCGGTGAAGAAATGAAGCTGGTTCATGATTTTATGATGGTGCACGAGAGTGCATTCGCATGGAATGATGAAGAGCGCGGCAGCTTTGATCAGACTTTCTTCCCACCTGTGGAGATACCGGTGGTTGAGCATGAAGTGTGGGTTGAACGGAATATACCTATCCCAAGAGGGCAACTCGAGGAATTCTGCAAGGTGATCAAAAAGAAGATTGATGCCGGCGTATACGAGCCGTCGAATGCTTCATATCGCAGCAAGTTCTTCGGAGTTATCAAAAAGGATGGGAAAAGCATCCGCTTAGTTCACGCGTTGGAGCCTTTGAATGCTGTTACTATCGCGCATTTGGGTGTACCACCTGCGAGCGAGGAAATTGCAAACCACTTTGCTGGGCGCGCATGCGGCGGAGTCCTGGATTTGTACTCAGGGTACGATCATAGGGATATAGCAGAAGGGAGTCGGGATTTTACAACCTTTCAGACACCATTTGGTGCCTTGAGACTTGTGAAGCTGCCGCAAGGCTGGACCAACTCCGTGCCTATATTCCATGAAGATGTCACATTCATCTTGAGGGACGAAATTCCGCATGTAACAATTCCATATATTGATGACATACCTATTCGGGGTCCAGGCGATAAGCACCTTTTGCCTGATGGGACTTGTCAGACTATACCATGGAATCCGGGGATCAGGCTGTTTGTCTGGGAACATTTTCAAAACTTGAACCGGATAGTTCAGCGCTTGAAGTATTGCAAAGCGACTCTCTCAGGGTTGAAATCGATACTGTGCGCGGCTGAATTCATGGTTGTTGGGCATCTCTGCTGTTTTGAGGGGAGAAAGCCAGACACGGACCGAATTGGAGTAATCCAGCGCTGGCCGGACTTGGAAAATGTGTCAGATATCCGCAAGTTCTTCGGTACTATTCAGCCTCTCAGAATGTACATGAGAGCGTTCAGTATCATAGCGCACCCAATTCAAAGATTGGTGAACAAGGGAGTTACGTTTGTCTGGGGAGAAGAACAGATCAAGGCGTTCAAAATGTTGAAGGAGTTGGTTGGCAAGTGTAATGCCGTCAAGCCGCTCAACTATGAATGGCTATCTGATATTGTAGTAGCCGTGGATAGCTCTTGGCAGTGTGCCGGCTATGAAGTATATCAGTGTGATCCGAACGATCCAAAGAAGAGATACTATGCGAAGTTTGGTTCGATTCCATTTAACGCCCGAGAAGCACGCTTCTCTCAGCCAAAGAGGGAATTGTACGGACTTCTGCGAGTATTGAAAAGTTTGAGGTTCTGGATTTTAGGCTGTCGTCGTCTCGTGGTTGAGACCGATGCTTTGTACATTGCAGGCATGTTGAACAATCCGGGTATGGGGCCTAATGCCACAATTAATAGGTGGATTGAAGAGATTCTCCTCTTCCACTTCAAATTGAAGCATGTTCGTGGTCTTACATTTTCACCTGATGGGTTGTCTCGGAGAAAGCCTCAACCAGGAGATGAAGTCTATCCAGATGAGGAATTTGAGGAGGAAAGACCGCCTCTACAGCATGAGGACTGGGATCAGGAAGGGGAGCAGCCGCTCGAGCTCGATGATTTCAAGGATGAAATTGACACTCGGGGCGGGTATTTCCAATCCATGGCCAGCTGCGCCTCGTCAATTGAGGATTTTGGTGTCGAAGTCGAACAGGCATATGGGGAAGAATGCATCATGATACAGGAAGTTGCGTCAGCGTACAAAGCTGAGGGTCTGACTGTACCTGTGTTCATGACTGTGATGGCTTCGGAGGAAGAGCGTATCTTGCCGAAATTGGAGTTGAGGGATGATCCAGAGAAACGGGAGCCGTATGTGGAGACACATCGGTCGGAGAATGCTAAAAGGCTGGATCAGCGGCTGGACATTCTTCGGCGTTGGTTGCTCAATCCGTTGCAACCACCGGATCCTGCCATGACCAAAGCTGAACAGAAAAAGTTCATGCGTTGGGCGCGGCAGTTCTTCATATCCGATTCAGGGAAGTTGTATAAGAAGGGTGATGAGGGTGCACATAAATTGGTGGTAGAGAAAGAGCACCGGCCGTATATGATGCGCGCATCTCATAATTCCCTGGGGCATAGAGGTCAGTTCGCTACAACGAACTTGATTGAAACAAGGTTTTGGTGGCCAGAGTTGGAGGCAGATGTGAAGTGGTACGTCGGAACTTGTCATAGCTGTCAATTGAGACAGAAGACGCTGTTGCGAACACCGCCATCACCTACCATGACTCCGAGTATATTTCAGAAAGTCCACACTGATGTAATGATCATGGGCATCCCATCGAACGGACACAGATATGTGGTACAAGCGCGAGACTCACTGACTCGATATGGGGAAGGGAGGCCGCTGCACGCTGAGAATGCTGAAACCTTGGGAATGTTCTTGCTAGAAGACATCATTTGCCGATGGGGCTGTCCGAAATGGATAGTCACCGACAATGCGGGTCAATTCCTAGCAGCTGTGAGATGGTTACACGCGAAGTATGGAATTGTTGGAATCTGAATCTCACCGTACAATTCAAAGGCAAACGGGCCAATTGAGCGGAGTCATTGGGATATCCGGCAGTCTCTGTACAAGGCTACGGGTGGCAACCCAAAGAAATGGTATTGGTTTTTCCCACAAGTTATGTGGGCGGATCGAATCACAATACGACGGGGACTAGGGTGCTCACCTTACTTCGCAGTTTGTGGTGCACATCCAATAATACCGTTGGATATTGAGGAGGCGACGTGGTTGATTGAATATCCAGATCGGATGCTTACAACTACGGAGTTGATTGGATTGCGTGCGAGAGCACTGGCAAAACATACAGTGCACGTAGACGAGATGAGACGGCGTGTTGATGCTGAGAAATTGAAGGCCGTAAGACGGTATGTGGAAACTTACAAGAACGTCATCAAACACTACAAGTTTGAGCCTGGGAATTTGGTCCTTGTTCGAAACACTGCAGTTGAGAATTCACTGGACAGTAAAATGAAGACCAGATACTTGGGACCAATGGTGGTAGTGAGACGAACAAAAGGTGGATCATACTTAGTCTGTGAGCTGGATGGTTCAATGTATCATGGCAAGATTGGTGCGTTCCGGGTTATACCATACCTGCCTCGACATTCAGTAAATCTGGACAAGAATATTGAAGAACTCATCGATCTGACGGCCGAAGAACTTGAGGCTCTGGCTGAAGGTGAGGATGAGGGAGATCCAGAGTACCTGGGAAAAGACTTGCAATTCCATCGAGTCAATCTACGTCCGTCCGATGAAGCAGATGCAGATGACTGGGAGGAATCAGAAGATGAGTACTTGGAAGAATTCATCCCGGATCAAGATCCTGATGAGTTGGACCGGATTCCAGATTATACTGAAAATCCAAGGCGCTCGGGTCGCTTGGCAAAGGATTGAACTTGGGGTTTTGATGGTTGAAGAATCATTAATCACAACAAGTTAAAAGCAAAACCGTAGATTCAATTAGACACAAAGTACAGAAGATGAAAAGTGGTCTAAGCGAATTCAACGGGGTATACCAAGTCAAGACAATCAGAGTGGCGGACAAGGAGCGTACAGGTTAGGAGGGTATAGACAAGCAGTCGGCCGGAGTAAAGAATGTGGAGTTGAATCGATGGCAGTGGGTATGCAGAGTCTGCAAACCCATGAACATTGAATCAGAGGAATGAGAAAACAAGAGCTCACCAGAAATTAGTTGTCCTTCGAGCGCCTGATGTTGCCGTTACGAGCACGGTTCAAGGCTGTTTGGACTTCATCGCGGAGTTGTTTCCACTCCCAGATGCGGTCCTCGACGAACTCGCGTTCTTCGAGGAGCTGGGTCTCGGTGAGTCCGCGCCGCAGTGAGTACATGTTGACGCGATGTGCGGCGGCGGTGCTGTGTGTGAGAGATGGGGTGGGAACTAGGCAAAGACGTGAGCATTGGAAAGAGGGATGACTGGGGACGTACCGGGCGTGGGTGCCTCTGGTTGTACGGAATCCACCCTCTGCCTCTTGTTGTTGGGAAGGTCGACACGGTAGGACTGGAAAATAAGTCAGGAGAGAAAAGAAAGCAGTGGTTGGGGACGCACGGAGCCTGCCTCGGCAGCTGCAGCTCTAGCCTGGCGAGATGTGCCGCCGTTTCCGCCTGCTGGCCCTGCATCAGATCCAGCAGCATCTTTTGACCTCTGGTGACGATGGTCGTGAGCGACTCGATGCGGAGGCCAAGGTCGGAGACGTCGCGTACATGGATGGTGGAACCAGAGTCAACAGACTTGGAGTTACCACGCCCATGAGTGGGACGGGTCTCCTCGGTAGCAGGCTGAGTTAACGAGAACTAGGTTAGAAACAATAGACAGAAGAGTGGCATGTGTGACGCACCACGTCAACCATGACTACATCCTCCTCGACCTGACCAGGTTCCTCGGGATCATCGCGTGCGAGGAATGCGTTGAACTCGGGGTTGGGTTCCTCAATGAAGTTAGATTCATCAACGGTCTCGGGAGACTTGATGGTCTAGCGTGTCGGATTCAGTATAGAACAAGAATTGGGAAATACAACACACCTTCTTGTTCTTGGCGATCTTCTTGCTGAAGACCGCAGACTTGGAGCCTGCAGAACGCATCGAAGCGGGAGCGGTTGGAGTCGCTGGGACGGGGTTCTGCGGAGCGCGCTCCTTGACAAGAGCAGCAAACCACAGCGTGAACGCGCGGATCTTGTGGACTGCCTGCTGGTTGTCGGCGTCGAGCGAGGCAAAGTTGGTGTCGGCACGGCTGACGGCTTGGAGACAAACGTCGTTGGTTAAAGACAGTTTGCTGAAGGTAGCGGCGTCAATAGCCAGAGCTATCTCCACGGCCTTGAAGTCACGCTAGAAAGGGCAGAGTTAATGAAAGTCGGAGTGTGTAAACAAGGACATACGGCCAAACCAAGCTGAGGCTTGACCTTAGGAGGGAAACTGTCAAACGAGATGTCGGCGAGGCTGATGGAGTCATCCGAAATCTCCTTGGCGATGACCAAGAGCTTGGACTCCGCGAACATCAGGAAAAACCACAACTGCCATTTTCTTGACAATCAGCGAGAATCCGAGAATCTTGAACACGGAATGATAATGCCGAAACGCCGGAACAATTAGCGAAAAATGTCGGGTCTCAAAATCTAGGTGTCGGGGATAAAGCCACGGATGCTTGTACTGAAAGCCACATCAGCAGTTCCCTCTGAGAATTGGCCCTGATGCTTCGTACCAGCCTCTGTGGTTGAACTTCATGCTGTTTGAAATGCCAAGTTGTTTGCCGAGAGCACGTAACAGGTAACGGAACGGTTAACGGAACGCGGCGTTCGATCGCCGCGTGGTGTTGGTTGACCACCGATTAATATCAGAAGACAAACTGTCAACGCCCTTCTCTTCCTCCCCTCATCTCCCCTCGTCTTTCCCCACTACCGATACCTCACTTGCGCCTTGGGTGCCTTGTCCCGTCCAACTCCGTGAAAGCAAGTCCCTCTCAATGTCCTTCTTCCCTCATTCACCTGCCTCACAAACATGCCACCCCCGTCGATTCGCACTTGTAGGGTTTGCATGTCTGGGGGGTGCGTGTTCTAGCTACTCCTGCCAAATCATTTCACATATGCATGTCTGGTAGCGCACGGCGAGCGACGCCGTCCTCTTGGTAACCATCTCCGCTGTCCAACGACGGCTTTCATGGGTTCGGTGGGTGCGTGTCGTTTCTTCCTGCTGCTGCATGCCCCTCCCAAATCCTTTGACTCACGGATGTTCTGCAGGTATGACGAGCCCGTCGCTCCAGTGCCTATCTCGGCTATCCCTTCAGCCTCATCAACATATCCTTCCGTCACTGCACCGACAGGTGAGTCATCGTTCATTTACCGAATTCTCTCAATTCTGATGCTGCGCCGGGACGGCTACCCCGCATACCATCGCCGCTGCCGGGGTTCTTGGCCCTTGATAACATCTGGTATGCTGTTCTTTCAGGCAAGACACACCCACTTATGTGTTCTGCAGTGTTTAGCTTGAGGACACTCTCTGTGCGCCGCTTGGCCTTGGGGGTTTTCTGGTCCGTTGATTGTCATTTTGACTCCATTGATTACTCATTCTGCTGTGTACAGTCCCGTCTACTTATTCATCAGGAGAATGGACAGGCCGGTTTCAGATGTAAGAGGTAGCTTTTAGTTCACATCCTTAGTCAAAGCTGTATTTGCTAGTCCGCTTAATATATGTCATCTTCGTGTTCACTGGTACACTGAATGCTCTTGCCAATGGTCTGACAAGCCTCTCCAAACCTGCAAAATTGCTCAACATTCATAGACATTCAGTGGTAAATTGGCTCCAAATTATCGGCACTTAGACATGGGGAAAATCCCGGATAATCCGACATTCTGTTCAATTTGTTGGAAGATGTTGCTAATTGTCTATCTCAGGTTTTCCTGATGAAGTTGGTGACAGCGGGCAGGACGTCGGCAAGGGAAGGTTTCATGGTGGAAAGAGTGGTAATGTTGTGAAGTAAACGAGGGTAGTTGGTGAAGAGGCTGGTGTAAGGGGAGAATGCGGCTGGCATTTATATCTTGGAGTGCCGGAACGATTTGGAAGCGGGAGTGACTGACTTTCTCCTAACGGAATAACCGAGGACGGTTATATGCTGTGTTTGGGGGAGGAAAGTGTCAAGTCCGGTCCAATTTATTGTTCCTACACCTAAGTTCTCAAGGCACCGGGTTGATTCACGGACTTACTCGAGTGCGACCATTAAAAGAGTGTGTTCAGGAGCGTGATCGCGGCAGGAACGAGTGGAGCCGGAGTGGTATCGTACCGCCAGGAACCCGCTGTCCCTGAGTATCGGATTCAAGCGCTAGACCGTAGGCAGTGCCGTGGGCACAGCCTGACTCGAGCAGCATGGAATAGACATGGTGGTAGCGGAGCAAAGAGTAGACCCGTCTGACCCGAGATTGTTGTCGTGTGGCTGTCCGACAAATCCAGCTTGTCCGGACTTTCGGTCCGAGCCCCGCTTGACTTGATTCACTTGCCAAACTTGTATTTCATGAATACACATTGAACGGTGGATTGGGGACAAAATAACAATCAGTGATTGTATTTGAGGCAAGATAAACTACTACAAGTGGTATACTAAAGCCAACCCTCAATAAAACGGGCAGGGAAGAAAGGAGTACGGGTAAGGTAGTTGTAGCGCTCCTCGAGAGCAGCAATGACCTTATGATGGGCCTCGATTGAGAGAGCGAGGAGATGCATGTGCATGACGAGGAAGGGGTTCTGCGTGGCTTCGATATGGCTGCGGACACCCTTGGAGAACTGGAAACGGGCCACGTTCGCAGACTGGTCAAACACGACGAACGCGAGCTTGCAGTTGGCATAGAAGATGTGAAGGTTCTCATCGAGAGAGCGCCGACCATCATCTGCAGAGAGTTAGAAGGGTAGTTCAAGAGAGAAGAAGTTGACGTACTAACGGCGATGTACTCATCGCGCAAGTTGCGAAGGTGACTTACAAACGCAACACGAGAAGTGTAGGAGCAGTCGGACTTGAACCCGACAAGGCAGTGGCCGCAGGGAGTACCCCAGGTGCCGCCGGGACACGCATTGTGGAAACAATTGTTGCATCCGGCGTCAGTCTACATGGTACTCAGCATAATCAAAAAGGGGGAAGATAGTAAGACACACCCGAGAGGCCAGATCACCGGCAGGGCTATACTCGACGTCCATCATGCGTTTGACTTCGAACGTGTAGGCGCTGTCGAGGCTCGAATTGTGGAGTGTGGGCCAGCATGGGTCACCGGCGTGGTCACCGTCGATGGGAAGCGGGTCGTTGAAGTAATCGGTGCAGTGGCGCACGATAATGGGGGAGATAGAGCGAACGGCAAGTGGCGAAACAAGAGAACGAGGCATGTGGAAGCAGTCAAGGCAACAGTCGAAAAAGTGGCTTTATTTATGCAGTGGAACGATGATCAGGGACCGTCTTGGTTCGATCATTGTTCCGCGGTGAAGAGTACACGCCCGACTCAGAAGCCGGACCAAACCGCTTGAATCAACGGGTTCCTTTGGAATTAGTGATCGCACCCGGAAAGATCGGGGTAGAGAGTGTTCAGATGAGTGAACCAGGACTGAGGAATATTGGAGTCCAATACTGGAGGACGGAACTCTGTGAAGATTGGGAGGCACAAGCATTGAGCAGGGGCTCAAAATCTGTGTTTGGGGGAGATGATAAGCCGCAGGACTTTTCGGTGTCCAAAACAACATAATTCAGCATTTTGATGCCTATACCAAACACCATAGTCCGAAACAGGCTTATTGTCAATCCTAGAGGGTTGGAGCTATCAGAGCTGCCGACCAGAGTGCAGACAATGGCCGGAATAGGATTTCGACCTCGGTCAAACTTCGTGTAGACTTGACCGGGCATTTGATCCGAACATCCGATAAAGCCGATTCTTTGGGTTCTCATGGTTGGAAGTCGTCGTTTGGAAGGGGCCGTCAGTTGGCTGGAACCGGTCTAACATTTCAGCGAAACTAGTTGGATGTTCTTCTCGGGGAGGTTGTCGAATGCTAGAAAACCAAGTGCCGCAATCCAGCCAGTTTACTTTCAAGTCAGCCTCGAAACCAAATATTGTGGGAATCACAGAGGGCCGAGCTTCGGGTCAAAGTTGCCATCAGTTCTGGATCTCCTGCCAAGATCTGATCTGGATGGTTGACTCCGAGAATGCCGAGGACGTGGATCAATTGTGGAACAATCAGCTTGCGATCGGAGTGATAAAGCCAACATGGGATCAATCCAGTGTGATTGACAGCGCCAAGAGAGTATTTTACAGGGAGATTAGGGAAAGGATTGTTCCTATTGGTTGGGATTATATAGTTCCTATTTGTTCCTTGTTTGCACCCAGCATGTATAAAAGCTCAGTAATGTAGAATGGAACCCCACTGTATTGGTAGGCCTAGCTGTGTGCGAAGCTCCATTTCATTGGCATTTACTGTCTAAACCTCTCGCCCCTGGACTCTGTCCTTGTGATTCGTGTGATCTTGTTATTGTTGGATTGTTTTGGTTGGACTTTGGACTTGGTTGGATTTGGTTTGGATTGGGATTTGAACTTGGTGATCGTTGGTTGGCAACGCAGCTTGTGTTCGGATATTGGTTGTGTTGGTTGGATTGGACTTGTGTTTTGGCCTATCAAATCGAACTTGGTTCAGCTTGAGCTTGGTTTTATACCGTCTCGCTGCTTAGTTCCCGTTTCAACGCTCAGTCAAACTCAAGGTGTTCCGTCACTGAGAAGACACCCTCGCACAACAACAACTTCGTCTATCTAACACAATCCCACTGCCCTTTTGTTTGGGTAGTGTTTGAGTGTTGAGTCGGCGGCAGCGTTATCAGCGTGAAGGGGAACGACGCCGCCACGCGAGTTGATTAACAGGACTGAACGTAACCGGTCGGTCATCCAGATGATATCAGCCTTGCTGATTTGAGTTTCAAGTTTGAAGAATGTCATGACTTCCGGTGGTAGTGGCTCGCGGGCTACTGTTGATACGCCTGCAAAATGAACACGCTAGGAATACGTGAAATTTCGCGATTTCTCTTATAACCAACAGTAGTATCATCTCACGAGAGCGCTAGTGCTGAGCCCAGAAGCAGCTAGTAGGATTACGATGCATGGTGTACTGTACGGGTCGAAGGGGAACCTAAGATGACTGACGGACCCACTCCAAAACACGTAGGAGTTCGTGCTAGTCCTCTTACCAATGGGAATAGCTTATAACCAAGTCGTTGAGCTCTGGTTCAATCCGATGGTTACAAGGGAATTAGCAGCAATTGGGAATAAGCGGACGGTTGAGTCATCGATCACGATCGAGGCCTCAGCTGGAGTCATTACCAACCGGAATGATGGCGCCGGAAGATCGTGTGCCTGGTCCGTGATATCGGAACACGGGAGCACTCTGGAATCACTACTTGCGAACTTCGGAATGGTGTCTTTAACGACGGGATACCCAAGATGTGGGTATCGAATTAAAGCTACGGACCAGTACTATCCGGTCCTGGAACGATAGCGCAGAGGAGGAAAGATGGGAATAATGGAACTCGACTTCCGACCCTCGGCATCAGCCTTACCAAACTGAAACATGATGGATCGACGGCTGACTGAGCTTGGGATGGTGCGAGGATGGCGCCATCCAACCTGTAGACCAATGAAATAGCAAGGATACCCTAATTGCGTTGCGAAGATCGCATTCCTGTATTATTTATTAGATTGCCGGACTTGTATATAACTAGGTAGAGTGTTCCCTTGGAGGCCGAACAATCACCCCCGTCTGTTGTACACATTAGCGTCTCTAAAGGGTTGTGCTTGGGCTTTCGAGGTGCACTGTGTTGGATAGTGGCTTCTTAAAGTTTGTACTAGTTGGAATCATATTATTTTGAATCGGAATCGTCGTCATCGTTGAAATCAAATCGTCATACTCGCCTCAATCAAGAATCTATTAAGCAATCAGTCAAGTCAAGTTGTTGGAACATCGTCATATTTGGCTAGGGAATCTCAGTACCAGTCGGGAAGAAGAATAGAATCGAGTTGCGAAGTTTCGGAATAAGGAATACGATCAGTGTTTGACCACCAACCCACCTACTACATCAATCTTATCAACTACAGCTGAGAAGCTATACAATCTACCAAAAGGGTTGCTTGTTTCAGTCTCGACTGAACCTAATACCCGTCCCTTGGAAATACCACTTTCCTTCGGAATAAACTTATTACTTTCTCCCTCCACAACCTACTACCTGTATAAGGCCCTGTATTGGGACTTTTACTCGTCTGAACACTCGATTGAATACACTCGCTACGAGCTTGTGTCTGTGTTGGTTATCTAAATAAGCTACTTGCTTATTCCTGTGTACCACCGTATATGATACAGTGGTGTTGGGTTTCTCCCTTGGGTTTAGAGCACATTTGTCACTGTGATAAGACGAGAAAGGAACGAGGCCGTAGAGCCCATCGAGGAATATTCCACTCTTGCTGTGGGAACGCTGACGACAAGATCTGGAGAAACAGGGCCATCAGGAAACACACTTTTGTTAGGTAGCTCCCACCAAGCGGTAGGTAGGTCTGATAGCTCCAGTAGCCATGGTAGCATTGAGTGCGTGGCTCAGTAGCTCTTGGTAGCTCTGAGTGGGGAGTCCAGTAGCACTTGGTAGCTTCAGTAACCATACCCTCTAACCCAGTAGCTTAGATATCTATGCCCTCAAACTCAGTAGCCCAGATAGCTTCACACTAATGTCTCAGTAGCACTTGATTGCCTGCCTGTGTTGACTTGGTAGAAACAATAGCATTCTTATAGCATTGGGCTGGCTGATAGCACTTGTTTGCCTCATTTTCTCATCCCTCTGGATGAAACCTCTTTACAGAGTGCCCAAATGATTCAATGTGCACATCCCCCTCACTAACAAAAATGACCTTGCCTAAGTAAGTTCAAGTAACAGTGAAGACATTGGCTAACAGGCCAACTTCTACTTGAGCTCAGTCTTGTGCCTGTGCTTTCAACTTCCACATCCAGTTCAAATTCACTACAGGATATATATTTTCCAGAGGTAGTTGTGGTTGGAGAGACAATGGAGTGGCATGCGGTAACCCGATGTCAAACAGACATGCACACAATCTGCAATGCGTACTTAGTGTAGTTGTTTAGTTGTCTCTTTAATATTATTTGTCTTTTGCAAATGTTATGAGTTCGAGTCTCGCCGCCTGCATTCCTTTAAGTAAATTCCAAACTCAATCTGACCTTGGTCACTACAGTAGAATAGCAACAGGACCCAGTGTTTCTTTTGAACCTTGTGAATTCTGTTAGGGTCAGCTCCTCCCTGCACTGGAGTAACAGTAGCCTCAGTAGCCCGCTGTTCAGTAGCACTGGTAGCAGTTAGAGGCAGCTTGGTAGTACACAGTAAGGGGGTACTTGACTACCGGGCTACTGAGCCTCCGGAGACTCGGGAGTGCTACCTAACCAGGTGGCTTTTTCCTGATGGCGTCGAGAGCAGAAAGCCCGGTGCCTTCCGGGGAGAGGAGGAGCATGAATGGCTCCTGGGGATCCGGGTGGTCACGGTATGTATCCAGAAACCTTACGGCGACTCGGGCAAAGTTGAAGACGCCGGCCGCGCGCTCGATGAGACGTTTAAGCTCGTTGGGGTTGTCCCGAACAAAGTCCCCGTACAAGCCAATCTTGGGAACTGTCTGCTCCAGGTAGCGACGGACGTCTCCCTTCCATTGGGCAACAGTGTCGTTGAGACTGCGGTAAAATATGCTTGGGAGCACAGAGGCAGCAGTGAGCACCCACTGGATATGCGGCTCCGGACGCGAAGTGAGGAAGAGACGAATTGCGGGTAGAATGGTGGGTAGCTCGAGCAATAGCTCCAACAAATTCGGGATGAGATCACGGTCTTTACATTCGTCGAGCCCGTCAATGACCACCACGATTGGCCTCGGTAGCGTGACGACAGTCCCTTGGAACGGGCGCCGGAAGAGCCCTTCGAAGGTGTGCTTCATCTGCTGGCGGGAGCCCCATTTGAGATACTCGCGGGCAGCGTCGATGATATAAGGACGAAGGGATGGCTGTGATAGTGCAAGCTGGTGCGCGAGGGTGGAGAAGAAGAGCCACGCAGATTCGAGGTCCCCGCTGCCGCGGACGAAAAAGAACGACGCGCCGAGGCGAGGCCCGTCAGTGGAGTTGTCGAGGCGTGTGCAAAGTTGGTGGGCGATGGAGGACTTGCCAAGTCCAGCGCCACCACTGAGAAAGTAGACTGAACGTAGACCGGGGCCATCCAGCCATTGCTGTAGTTCCACGAACAGTTCCTGACGAGTGCCATGGAGGAATTTGCTCTTTAGCTCATCCACGCAACGATACCCGGCGTCGGCACGAGGAAGTGCATCCAACACTTTTTGTTCCTCGCTCCTCGCTGCTGCTCTGCATCATACATGAGAACCAGGGAGAGGTCACTGGTTGAGCACGAACGCACATTTGTTGGCGAATAGTGATGTCGTAGAAGTTGACCCTGGGGCCTTGCCCGATGCCGCCTTCCCCGCCCTGGTGACTGCCGCCACCACCGGGCCCGCCGCGGCCGCCTGAAAAAGTAGGTGGATCAGGGAATCGTGTCCACCGGCCGGATGTGGCCTCACCGTTTATGTGGATGGTTCGAGGTTCTTCGCTGGTCGCCTTGCGAGACATGAGCGTAGTGGCGGAGGGAAGAAAAAGTCGTGTTCACACGCACCGCGTTCCACAGCCTTGAGGACGTTCCGATTGGTGCGTATTTACAGTCGAACACCCGGCATTGACACTGTACAGAGCATGTAGATACACTGCAATGAACAGGGTGGTTGATGAGGCGGAAAATCAAGCACCGCCTGAACTCCAGCCACGACAATCCTTCAGGGGTGAGAGTAAGACCGGGTAAGTATCGAGACAAAGTCGACAGCACTTTCATCGCGTGGCCTGCTAGCGGCCACGGCTTGCTATCCACAGTTCAGAAAGCTCACGTGAGTCAGAGGAGGCCCGCACGCAGAGGGGTCGGGAGAATAAGGGAGGAGGAGAATGGTCAACCCGTCGAATTGGTGTTCAATCATGATGATTGAACTTCAATGTCATCCGAAATCCAAAAAAATCAAGTGTGTACGTCGCTGTTCGTATTTACACATCTATCCGTTTACAGGTCCGACTGCAACCTCAAAGTCATGCAGTCAAATCCGAACCAAGAGCGGGAGGGAGAACGTACCATTACCGCCGCTCGTCGTTGATGTCTTGCAGGCCGCAAGTCTACTCGGCGTCAGGGAAGGTGAGTTGTACTTGTTCGACGGCAGGCCGCTGATGCTAACGTGGATCAACCCGCTCTCGACCGTATCGGCGGTGAACCTGTCTCCTGCCGGACATGCAAATATTCCAGCGATGGCATTCGAATCTAAATACAAAAAGACAGCGAGTGTCGATGGCATTGGCACAGATCTGAAATGAAATGAAAAGGAGAGATTCGGAGATTTTCGTCGCCTTGCAATTGAATGGCGGGATACCTATCCAATTGTCCGAGCGGGTTGTTCAGATGATTTGGATGAAAGTGATTACTGCAGTAGTTGCGTGCTGATTCACAGACGTCGAGCCCCGACCCCCAAGAGAATTAGACAGCTGCATAGAGCACGGGAAGGTATTACCAGAAAAACAATTACATAGCGTACGGTCATGAACGTCGTCGGTCTCTCCGTAAAATAGTCCCACCTGGAGTATCGCAAGGTTAGATACAATTTTGGAGCCAAGGAAACGCACTCGCCTCGCTAAGTGTCCACACCACATTGGGACACACTAGACCCCTCCTCGCTCCCACTCTCCTCGCCAACAGAGCCCTCACCATCGCTCCCGCTCCCACCCTCATCTACACCTCCATCCCTCAACGGCGCAGCGGGTACGAGGTTTACCGCCATATTTCCCATCTCGAGGTAAGGCAGCGGGACCTCATCGTCCTCCACACCCATCGAAGACACCCATACGGGCGTTGGCGGCGTTGGTGCAGAATCGAGTGATGGTGCTAGGGAGCTCGAAGAGGCAGATGCGGAGGAGGAGGACGCGGCGGGTCGAACGGGCATGGCGATGAGGAAGGCTACGTGCATGCGCGGCTGCTCGACGATGATCTGCGCATTTCCTCTCGGTGCATGCAAGGATGGCATCGAGGGGTCGAGGACGGAGTGTGGAGACGTAAAGGCGGTAGCGAAGGAGCCTGAACTCGTCGCAGTGGGGATGTAGGACCCCGCGAAGGGCTGCGTGAGGGTCAGCGTTAGAGAGCGGAATGGTATTGAGGACACGCACCATGATGTTCACCCAATCTGCTGGAGGTGAATCCAGCGGAGGAACGATATGCGCGTCCCACATCTTCGGCTTCATCTTCAAATCCACGGGAAAGTACCGCATGGGCGGGTTCCAAGTGCCATTTGCGATGGCCTCATCGACTATGCGTTGATTCCGACGACGGATAAACGAGGAGCGCCAGAGGATGCCGCCGGCTACGAGGAACAGGAGCACCAGCGTCGCTAGGAAGGTGTATACTGCTGCCCATGGGGCGTCGGTGAGCTTGTGAGGACTAATTGAAAGGATAACGCACGGTAGAGCTGCGCGGACGCTCCACTGCCAGTTGTGCTGCCCACTCCTCCTATACCACCCAGTTGACCAGGCAAGGGACTCGTACTCGGAATTGTCGGAGACATGAGGCCGAATGGATTTCACGACAATAAGCCAGACGTAGTCGACGACGAAGACCTGGGAGTGAGATGAGACCCGCTGGATATGGTGGTGAAGAGAAGTCGGAGAGGCCGTGGATTTTCACTGGGATCTACATGGACAAGATGCACTATCTCCACATTGAATTCATCTTCTCGTTGGCGTCGGAGATGGGCACAGTCCGAGATGTTAGTGGGCCCTCTTTGTCGTCCGCAGCACCGGCAGCAGCGGTGGGGGGCCGAGGGCGCGTGGTATGAGCGAGGAGCAAACGAGGAGGAAGCGGGAGACAAGTGCCATCATCCCGCTCTTGTCGGACTTGTCCTTTCCGAGCACTTTCCGAGCACTTTCCCACGCACGCTTCCCATTGATCCCCGTACTACTTCAGACACAATTAGCCGAGCTCAACGAGAACTGGTGCTCAATCCATCCCGCGACGGCACCTACTGATACTAGCCGGTTTATTTCGATCCCTTCTAAGCCGAGTACATACTGTAAATCTGGCAAGTATCCCGAGGCAGTCCGTATTAAGTCTGTATCATCAGTCACTCGCGGTGCGGGCAGGAGATCAGTAATATGGCTAGAACGCGGATTACGGATTGTCCAAAAGTGTCAAGGTATACTCGTCCGACATACATCTATGTAGATCTCTACTTCGCTGCTGCGGAATGAAGTACTAAGTACCCGAATTCAACTTGCGCAAATTTTGAGCTCGCATCATTCCCAGATTCGAAGCCTTCCACTGTCTATTATATTATCCAACACATTTCATACCCGCGGTACCTATCCGGAAACGGCTTGTGGCGTCCTACGGCCCAGATTTGGCTAATGAGCTCCTCCGTGGTTGTAGTCGGAGGTACATACATATGGTCCCATCAGAAACACTTCGTGCAAGTCTCCATTCATCGAACGTCGCTCGAGAGCTGGTATGCTGACGGCTGGTCTCCGGTGCTGTGGGTAATAAAAGGCGATCAAGTGGATATGAAGGGACGGGGAGTCGAACCCCGGGCGCGCTGCTCTGAAGTTCAATTACCTAGCGTCACTCTTATGCGTTGGTTCTTGATTAGCTTGAGAGATTTGGAATATCACTGATAGCGAGAAGCCGAGCAACGACTGGGATAGCGTTCGGAGTTTTGATGTGATCACTGATCAGGGAGTCGAACCTCGTTCCACCCCTCGCTAGCGCTGTACATCCAGATCCGCAAAAAAGCATCGTCAGCCCTTCGGACCGAGAGTTCCATTGAGCTACCTGTCGATTCTTTGTTGCCCTGCAGGCGCCGATTGAATGCGCTCCACTTCCAGGCAGCACCCAGAACTTCATCCGTGCAGCGGTTCGACAAGGTTCGATGGTGTAGTTGGTTTATCACTTCTGTCTAACATTCGGCAATGTTCTCACAGGCGGTCCTCAGTTCGAACCTGGGTCGAATCAGTTTTTGCTCTGAAACGGCGGTGTAGAGGCAGGTACCATCGGATTATCGATGGATTTGCAGTTGATTTCGAAACCTGATACGGTCCATCCGTTTTGAACCAGCAGACTTGTGTTTCTGCCCATTTTGAATTCTCGACCTCTGTTTAATACTTCTTACTCCACCAGAATCCGGAAGCGAGGGCTTGAGCTCTGATCATAGGGTTTTGATCGCAGTTTGATCAGTTGGTTGAAACATTGATCACATAAAGCCTGCCTCCTGCCCTGAGCAGAAGTGCACAATTGAAACGCTGTGCCCTCGTGCTCGTCCATCCATTCGCCAGTACTTACACTCTCCGATCATATGTATATCTCAACTTTAAAGGAAGGAGGAGCTGCCAAACTGGGGTGCCATTTGAGAGCAGGTATACACTCACGATCAAACAACCATGCTCGATGGCGAGACCTTCTATTGTTCACCCATTTGTAGATACACTATGGCCAGAACGCGGACAGCAGTATCCAAATTTCAAGGGCCGAGTTTGGGTCCATACCCGTCAGACAACATCTATTCATGTACTCTACGTGGCTGCTGCCGACCGACGAGTCATACCCGAATTCAACTTGCGAGATTTCGAGCTCGCGTCATTCCCATCGTTGGACGCCTCCCGCTTCTTGGAGTCCCGGGCCGAGTTCTTTGCGTCCATGGGATCGCCGGCCAGCTCAGCTTCGTCCTCCGAGTCATTCGTATATAGTTCTTTGATTCTGCATTCCGGCTGGCCGCATCTCTAGATCGAATTATGAGAATTCAACTTTTCAGGAGACAGTGACAGACCTGATTGCTCTCGAGGACCTGAAGATTCGCCTGGAAACCTGGGTTGATTTGGCGAAGGTACGACGGGATCTCGCACTCACTTTTGCGCAACGTCTCAATCTGCCTCACTGTTTTGTGGTAGTCCTAGTCGAACAATGAGAATAAGTGATACGACGAGCGACGGACGCACCGTGCGGAGCAGGGCTCGTTTCGCTCCCATCTGGTGAGTTCAACGATCCTTCAGCTTCGGGGCGTAAATACGGAAGGACTGACGAACCTGCTTAAGCTCCTCGGTCTGCTTCTCTGAGAGCTATTGAGCTGGTGTTCGAAAGGTTCAAATTATACTCGTCCGACATAATTACATCTATGTAGGATCTCTACTTCCCCGCTCCGCCCTGGCTCCGGATACCCGAATTGAGCTTGCGCGATTTCGAGCCAGCGTCATTCCCGTCATTCGCCGCCTTCCGCTTCCTTGAGGATCTCGAGCGACCCGCTTTCTTCCCGTCATTCGCCGCCTTCCGCTTCCGCTTCTCAAATCTAGCCAGTAAGGCGTTGTAAAGCTCTGCGTTAAATCCGACGAGGTTTAAACCCATCGCTTCCACGCGTATCGTTCCCGAAGGAAACTGCTGGCGGAGGATATTGGGCCACCACGAGGGCCGGCCGCCAGGAAACGTTGCGTTAGTGAGCTCCTTAACGGACTGCATCAAGTCGAACGCGAGTGTCAGTAAGTGGAACAACGGCGAAATGTCACGTACGATGGTTGGAGGAGGTATTGCACCCCCAGGGAAAACGGCATTGAGGCGATGGCAATGATAGGTCCCCAGATAAAGGAAGGAGTCGTTGGCCCGGGTCTAGTCCTTGAACGTAAGAACCTTTTTGCCGCCGGAATCTAATCGAAATAATGTCATGTTTAACAATCAGAGACAAGGCACAAAGCACGCACTTGACCAAGATACCCTCTTAAATTGGTTTTCTTGGACGCCACTGGCTTTACAAAGCTCATGGGGTAGATCCCCACAGTGGGAAGACCGAGCATAAACTGTTTGTAGGCATCCTGAGCGTCCGCGAACTACAGACGAATGCGATGCGTGAATATACCCAGTATGATATATAGCTCCCAGTCAACGTACCTTGGTCTTCTCCATTTCCATGGGAGGGTTCGGAGTATCCACTGCCTCATCTTCCTCCGATTCACTGTCCTCTGACTCACTGCCCTCCGATTCACTGTCCCCCGATTCACTGCCCTCCGATTCACTGTCTTCCGATTCACTGTCCTCCCGTCCACTCATCCCTAGCCGGCGACGGTGCTGGAAATTTAGATCAATTGGGGAAAGAAGTGCGAGAATCTCGCTGCTCGCACTTACCGTCACCACAGTTTTCTGCAACATCTTGACCTCCTCGACTTTTTTGTCGTATTCCTGAGTCGAATGGTGAAAAAGGAGTGATACCACGAACAACTGACGCACACCGCGGAGGACGTCTCGCTCAGTGGTGATCTGGTGAGTGTGTTCAGATATTCGGGATAACAGCAACGAAGTTCGTACTCACTTCCCGGGCATCGTACCGCACCAACTCGCCACATCTCTGTGTAAAAGGGTGAGAGTGAGAACTCCACCGCTTGCACCTTTTTCAACTGCTATATGGAGCAAAAGTCAGCCGCAGGTGGATAGAATGAAAGTCCCGCTCACCTCACTCTGCTCCTTCTTCCTCGATCGGAGGGCCTCAAACTGGGAACGCAACTCCGCGTTGGCTTCTTCCTGAGTAGTCCTGGTGGCATATTCGGCGGAGGATAGCCTGTCAGAGACCTATCCGGAAGGGCCGGTTTGAGGAGGGATATTAAGTGAGCGGAACCCAACTCACGCGCTGCAGCTCGCCCGCCTTCTTGTTGGCCGCTTGGTAATCGGTGCGCATGGCATCTAACGCCTTCGCAACTGCGTGTTAGGAAAGAAAAACAAGCCGCGCGGGGCACGCACTTTCTCGACGTCCACCTTCTACATGTATTCGTTAGTACATATGATGCTGGAGAAGCTATGAAGCAACGCACCTCACACATCGCCCTCGCCGCGAGCTCATTCACCTCCTTCACACGGGACTCCAGAGCTTTGCATTTCTGCAGACGATGAATATGGTGATCCCGTCCAACAAAGTGCGACGTACGTTCTCCAAATCTTGCTTCGCTGAGCGTTCTGCGTGGAGAACGCTGGCTTCGTCATCCTGCAGAGAATATACACGCTTCATGGTCGTCGCATACGAGGAGGAGTTAACACGCACCGCATTCTCCTTTTTGACCTTGGTGAGAGTGCTGTCCAAAGTTGCGTTCCACTGCCGCAGGACGACGTTGTCCTCCTTCAGCGCTTGCAACTGGGCCTTGTGCTCCGACAGGAGACCGCGTATCCCCGCCTCGTATTGTGCCCGCTTCTGGATCTCGTTCGACAGGGAGGTGTTGCGCTGACGAACACAGTGTCAGCCCACACAAAAAAAAAAAGAAGAATGCGGCACACGCACCTGGTCCTCCAGCTCTTGCTGAAGGCTTTCAATTCGCGCTCGGGACTCCTTCAAATACCCAGCGAGGTAGGTTAGATCATTCACGGTCTTGGACTCGTCCATTTGTTGAGATGGCGGTGAGAAGCCTGAGTTGGTTCACGTCAAACCCGGGCCAAACTCGACCACATTTGATGACGGATCAAATCGTTGACAGCTCTCTCTCTCCGGACCACCATGTCGCCGCCCGTCCCTGACTCCCGCCTCCCGTACTAGCTTCTGGTCTTTCGTCAATGTCTGTTCCATCAACTCAAATTGTTCAAGACTACTTACCAGCAGCTGCAAACTGTCCCCCGTCTCGTACCTTCCACCAGCGATTCGTCTCTCCTTGGTCTCTCCTCAATTGCAATCTCTGCTCCGTCAATTCAAAACCATACTATGAGCAGCCTTGCTGGTGTCTTCCCAGTGTTCATTGAATGAGATTTTCGCCCATACTCGACTCAGATCCCAACGGCATTAGCTCGAATCAAAGAAGGTCGTGTGATGATGAGTGCTGTCAGCGCGATCCGCCGCGATGCCGACTCTCCGCCCTCGCCGGGAATGACTGCTGCACCTCAACACCGCAAGCCCTTGCATGCCACACTGCTCACCGACGGCATCGTGCTCTCCCGCTTTTTCCAGTGACCTTGACTGACTGGAAAATACCATCAGTTTGGCTTTGGGGCTTCGAAATGTGCGCGAGATACGTCTCAGAGTAGGGAGAAGCAGAAACTCTGCCTCCAGTGTTCAAGGGAAATGTTTAACCAAGGTGAATAATAGATAGTCGTCTACTCTACGCTTTCAACTACCAGGAGCCAACTCTTCCTACTTCGCCTCAGCGAAAAGCAGTAGGTTCAAAAACGCCATAGCCTCAACCCTGAAATTTTCGGCGGTCACATTGACGACGTTTGGATCGCTGAACGTTAGAAGGGAGGTCCGACCCATCCATGATGCTTCGTTCCACTTGGGCCAGAAAATCTTCGAATTGGAAGCGGCAGAGTGGCTAGAACTGGAGCGTCCGGCGTGCTTGTTCGGGTCAAGAGTGTTGATGAAGTTCACTATAATATGTGAGTGTAGAGAAACGAAAGGATTCTTAGCTTGCTCACCGAGAGCATCCAGAGCCGTGAAATCAGGGTTCGGACCAGTCAGGAACCAGATCACTTCGTCGCTGGTGTGGAAAGACCCGAACTCGGAAGTGTTTTTGAATTGTTTGTTCACTGGCAGAATGCATGTAAGTGCTTTTTCGGTGAAGCGCAGAAAGGCATCATCGTACACCAGCTCCAAGTATTCTGCCTAGAAGACGCGTGTTCGAGGAATGATCTCCGGGGTCCTATGAATGTCAAATCGCCTAGGAATGCGGCGAGGCGTTTGGATTGGGGTCTAAAGGATCGTCACTGTCAGATTGTAAAGGAGAAATGGATGGGAGCCGCACGTCAGTTGGTCTGCGGTCCCAGTGCCAAAAGGAGAGCCCTTGATGTATGGTAAGTTTTCAGCCAAAAAGGGAGCACCAAAGACCGACTTGTGCGGGGTCAGCAGGGTATAAGCGTCCAACTTGGGCTATCTGATCCTTGGTCGCGGCGGGCAGGAAGCTAAGCCACGTGAGTCTTTTCTACGCTCAGCAATTTTCGGAAGAACTAACTTGGAATGCACGTAGTTCAGGAAATCAGCGTCGGTCCTGCATAGATCTGAGAAGGTGTTTGTGAGGAAAACATTCAAACATACGTGAGGTTCGTCAGGGCTGGGGTGAATATACTGCAAGGGTGTGAGATTGCGTTGAGCTGAGAATATTCAAACTACTCACGACCCCTCATCGTCCGAATCCCCAGTCATGAACGGCATCTACCGAGATCAGCTCAGCAGTACCGAGCTGCAACGATTCACTCACCTTGCTATACAACCCTTTCTGAACCGAAATCAGTGGGTCCTGAACGACCACATCCCCGTCGACCCTCGGGCGCCAGACGAGATCCAGAGTTTTGAAAGAAAACAAATCGGGAGTGTTATTGATGGTCGCCATGAGTGAGGCCAATGGTACTTGACGAAGGCAGTCGAGGGTATCATGGACATGAGAACAATTGTTTGCAGTGACCAGACCGTCAAAGTCGGCTTGACCGTCCGCGACGGAGGGCGCAGTGGCGGGTGAGCCCGCTTCCTGTTGAATGAACCGTCATCCAGCGAAACCGCAGATATGCCGCTTAGTAGTACTTACCATGAAAGCCCCATGGAACAATTTATTCGATGCATGCTTGTTGTCCAGAAGCAGAAATGCGGTCGATATCGCCCCAGCACTGACACCACCTCTTTACCCTTGGTCAGCAGATGCAGTCGTAACATGCGAGATTCCGTACAGCACCACACGAGTGGGATCACCTCCAAAGGCGGCGATGTTCTTTTGCACCCATTGTAAAGCGAATATCTCTAATCAAAGTGTCAACAACTGTCGACACATGAAAAAAGAATGCACGTACGATCGCGTGTACCCAGATTGGTGACACCCGCAGCAGCCACCTCTTTTCCCGCTAAAAACCCGAACGCTGAAAAACATTCAACGAGTGACCTCGACTCATAAGAGAAATCATTACCCGTAACACGGTAGTTTATGGCTACGACCAAGACCGGGAAGCCCGTGGATATTGATCGTTCGACTACTGGGTTTAAATTGGTAGCGCGAGAGTTGCCCACGTCGAATCCGCCTCCGTAGACCCACTGTCAAGGGATGAGTGATGAATGGACGAAACTCGAACAGTCGATCAACGCACGACCAAGACAGGAAGCTTCGATTTGGCATTGGCCGTCGCAGGTTTGTACACATCCAGCGTCAAGCCTAGGAGTGTGAGATCAGGAGACAAGAAACGAAGAATCATACTAACAATCCTCGCCGATCACGACGGGGGTATTCGGCAGTACTGCGCCATTACCAAGAGCGGGGATCTTCGCAACTGCAGCGCTAAACTTTTGCTGCGGACACGAAGGGCCAAAGTTGGTCGCATTCTGCACACCGTGGAGGATGCCAGGGGCGCGGGGGACTTCGAACCGTCCACTGAAAGGGATGGTCTGAGATGTAGAAAGGCAGGGTTCTTATCCACATACGCTTGCGCGAAGGGGACACCGAGAAACGCCGTCAAATTTCCGGTGTTGAAACCTTGGAAGGTGCCGTATGGCAAGGAGACAATGGGCGTTGCAGAGGCGCAAAGCAGCAGAGAGAGAGAGCCGCTCAAGACCAGTGGGAGACGCATAGTAGGGTAGGGATCCGGCCCATGACTCCACCGTATAAAAAGTGTTGTCAGTGGTGGCGCGGGTTTTGCACGGCTTGGTTCAACATTGGGGCATCAGTATGTCACAACTCACGAGGTAACCCGCTGATTGATTTGGAATTGTATTTACCTGATCCTGACTTTTCCCGAGCCCGTGAAGTTGCGCATCTGAATTACTGCAAGTATCCCCTAGTATCCCGGGGCCCTCGCGGACCTCAACTTTGTGCGCCGTCGGCGACCGGAGTTAACCGGAATTGGACCGGAATCGTACTTATTTTCGGCATCGCCTGCCTTGAAGGCTCCCTGCTGCCGTTTAGGGGGTTTGATTGGTGCTGGATCTGCTCGCAAGTCCTGACTCCTCGGCCCATCTGTCGGCACTGTACTGAATGCATTCCATCGTTCTACGTACCAAGGTTGAAAGGTTCAATGCATCCAACTCTTTCGGTTGAAAGTGTGCAATTCAAACACGCATAACGGGCGCAACTCTGGCGGTGCTAGGAAGCCTTCTGTGTGGCCATCTTTGGGTTTTTGATTTTATTGATTCCCACTCCACTGTTCCTAGTCGCGACACTGGCGCATTTCCGTTCATGCCCGCAATAGACTTGCATAGAATACCTTAGGCTGCCCCATGTCAAGCATTTTTCAATGGTTTTAGGCGTATCGTCAGCCATGAGGCCTGAGTCATGTCGTTGCCGCGAGCGTGTCACCCTATGTTTGCGCTTTTCGACGTTCATCACGAAAGGCAGGAGTGTTGAATGATCGGAATAGTTCAGTAGGACGGGAATCCCATCACACCAGCTTTTTTTACCATCCAACGAGCTCCACCGACCACCGCGCATCTGAGGATTTCTGGGGTGTCCACATATTATTCTATATTAGGTCAGCCAGCTGCGCTCCCACCGCAGTCTGTCCACCATTCCATATCTGCAAACCTGTTTCACTACAATTGATATATATAATATGCTACTACTAATCAAAAAAATACTATGCGTCTCTATTGTCCTGCGGAATTGCGCCCAGTCCGCGGTCCAGAATTATTAACCTTGCGAACTTTGAAAATCGGTGCGTCTCCATTGATCCCGAGCCCATCGTTCGCAGCCTTGCGTTCTTGAGTTCCGTGAACTGAGTCCGCAAGGTGTTGTAGAGAGGGCCATTAAACCCAACGAGATTCAAGCCCGTAGCCTCCACGCGAATCGGGCCAGAGGGAAACTGTCGGTGGAGTATACCAGACCACCCTGAGGGTCGGATGGCGCCAAAAATGGCGTCAGTGATCTCCTTCACGGACTGCAATGTAAACCCTCGTGAGCCAGTCGAACAAAGAACAGCAAGACGAACGCACGATTGTTGAAGGGGGTATTGTACCCCCCGGGTAGACGTTGTTCAGTCGATGGCACTGATACGTGCCTGCGTAAAAGACAAAACCGTTCTCGTCAACGAAAACTTCCCGCGTCGAGCCGTCATAGGCGACGAGGTCCGAGCCCTCTATCCACTGACGCGTCGGGTGATGCCGATGTGTAGGCGCAAAGGCAAGTATGTGTCGTCCGTCGTTCAAGGACATTGTGCGACCCGGGAGGTATAAGATGTGGTCCAGCCAACTAGCAAGAATGTGGATCGTATGCCCAGTCTTTATTTAAAGAACACACCTTTTGGAGCCGGGAATCTAATCGGATATTAACTTTGGAATTTCAACGAGACACAAACAACATACTTGGGCAAGATAAGCATGCAAGTTATCCGTCTCGGAAGCCACCGGTTTCAGTTTGCCGTCTGGACGATTCACTCGAGCAGTGGGAAGTCCCAGCATAAACTTGGCGTACGCATCCTGCGCGTCTGCAAGCTAAAGCGGAATGCGAGCCCTGAGTAGGCCGAGCAGGATATAGATCGACACACCTTCTTCCTCTCGAGTTCCATCGCATCGTCCCCCGTCTCGTCTTCGTCATCCGACCCACCGTCCTCCGGTCTCCTTCCCTCCAGCTCTTTGATTTTCGCCTCGAGTTGTATGCATCGGTGCTATGAAATTACGAGATCAGGAAATTGGGCGAACTACGAACACACCTGGGCGAGTTTGAGCGATGCACCGTCAGACGCTCTCCTTCCTTCCAATTCTTTAATTTTTGACTCGCGTTGGACGCATCGCTGCTGTTGAATCATGAGAACAGGAATTCAAAATTGGACAGAGTAGGAACACACTTGGGCGAGCTGGAGCGATCCAGCGTCATCCGCTCTCCTCTCCTCCAGCTCCCTAATTCTGGACTCCAGTTGTACGCATCGCTGCTGTCGAATCATCAGTACAGAAAATTGTATAGAGTAAAGACGGACACACCTGAGCGACCTGGAGCGATCCAGCCTCATCCGCTCGACGTGCCTCCAGCTGCTGGATTCTATCCTCCAGGTACATACATCGCTGCTGTCGAATTATGGGAACAGGATATTGCACAGAGTAAGAACATACCTGGGAGAGCTCGAGTGCTCCACGGTCATCCGGTCGACGTGCTTCCAGCGCTTTGACTGTGGACCCCAGTTGTACGCATCTCTGCGGGGAATTATGAGAACAAGGAATTCGAGGAACGATTGACCAACCAACCTGACCGAGCTCGAGCCACTCGATATGTTTCTACATACCTGGGTCGAATCGGGAAGGAAATGATCAAGGCCGGTACGTACCGTCTCTGCAGCTTTTTGCCACTTGTCGGCCTCGTCGGATTTCCTATCGTACTCCTGCATTGAACGGTGAGAGCCAGAACAAATTATACCACGGGAGATCGACTTACCCGGCGGAGTTCATCTCGTGTTGCACCCACCTGGCGAGGTCAGTGTGAATATTCGTCAGGGCGAACAACGATATCTCATATACTCACGTGCCTAGCTTCCTCCCACACCGTCCGAACCTGCGTGGCTAGTTCGGCGCATTTCTGTATCGAACGATAAGGAGGAGGACACCCGCAAGCTGCTAACTGACCGTGTTCAGGCCGTCGCGTTCAGCACCGAGCTAGTCAATTGATTCGTTGGACTGGAACACATGAAATACGAACTCACCGCCTGGAGAGTTATCTGCGACGTCACCGCCCCCTCAACGAGCTGGCGGATCGTCTTGAAGAGGCATTCAACGAACGTTCAGGGCAGACGGAGGGCATAACGAACCTTCTTGAGCTCCTGGGTCTTCGTCTCGTGTGCCGCTTCGATCCCTTGCAATTGCTACATAAATGACAATAAGCGCCCATTGAATAGCGAGAATTTCCGACTCACCGCTCTCTGCTCGTTGTTCTTAACCCTAAGAACCTCGTACTTGGAACGCCAATCCGCGATGGCTTTCTCAGTAGCAGCCGCACTGGCGGATTGGGCTACGCTCAGCTTGTCCGCGATCTACTCGGACGACAATGAGGGGTAGGAGGAGAGGGGAGAGGATTGACTCACGCGCTGCAGCTCGCCCGCCCTTCTGTTGGCGTCCTGGAAGTCGGTGCGCATGGCATCTAACGCCTTGGAAACGACGGGTTAGGCACGACGAGGAGTCCAAAGTCGGAGACACACCTTCTCTACGTCGACTTTCTGCCCGAATACGTAAGTCCGCGGATAATTCAACAAAAACGACAACGCGACGCACTTCTCGCAACGCCTTCGCGGCAAGTTCTGTCCTTTCCTTCACGCGTGTCTCAAGAGCTTGGTATTTCTGCGAACGATGAAAGAGTCCATCTCAGCAGGCAAAGCGGACGTACGGTCTCGAGAGTCGCCCTCAGCGTGCGCTCAGCTTCCAAAGCGCTGACCTCTTCTTCCTGAGACGAATGGCCTCCATAATCCTCGGAGTAATAGAGATAAAGACGCACCGCGTTCTCCTTTTTAACCTTGAGCGCACCCTCCAACGCCGAACTCCACTGCCACAGGAGGGTGTTCTGCTCTTTGAGGCCCTTTGTCTGGGCCTTGCTCTCCGCCCTCACACCACGCATCTGCTCCTCGACCTGTTCCTCCTTCTTTATCTCTATAGACTGGCATTTGGTGCGCTGGATGCAAGGTTTTAGCGTTGTGAAAAAAGTGAGGATGCACCTAGGATACGCACGAGTTCTTCCAGCTCCTTCTCCAGGTTCTCGATCCGAGCCCGTGACGACGTGAGGTGTTGAGCGAGGTACGTGAGGTCGTCCACGACCTCCGACTCCTCCGAGTCCATTGTTGAGATGACCGTTAGAAGCAAAAGCGCGTTACGTGAAACCAAACTCGACCATACTTGATGACATCTCGCATTGCCGTGATATGCCGAAGTGATGCGGCCAGGTATAAGCACGGCCCAGGGTCGGCGGTTGGGACAGGCCGCAACTCCAGTGATCCCACATATGCATAAGTATGAGCAGCAACCACGGCGCCGATCCAGGCGTTTTCGATATTCTGCCCACAGAGTCGGATCGGAATCAGGCGGCAGGAATGAGGATTGGTGGACGACCGTCGCTTGCTCCGCACGACCTTGCTTTGATTCGCAGTGAATTAACCAATTCCTGGGCTTATACGCATTACAGGGTGTCCTCTCGTCACAAATATTCTAGATCAGTAATTATTTCAACTGTCCTGCGGATTCAGTCCCAGTCCGCGGACCTCAGTTCAACTTGCGAGATTTCGCGCTCGCTGCGTCACGCCCACCTCCGTCCTCCTCAGCCTTGCGCTTTTTGAGCTGAGGGCATAGTGCGTGCAGCGTCTCGTAAAGTCGTGAATTGAATCCCACGAGCTTCAAAGCCGTCGCTTCCACCGGTATGATTCCCAACGGAAAACGTTTTCGAACAATATCAGCCCATCCCGTGGGCCGGGGTATTCCAAACGCTGCGTCGGCAACTTCAATGGGAGACTGCAGTGGGTCAGCCGCGCGAGCTCTCGATAGAAATGAGCTTACGATTTCTGCTGCGGGAATGGTGCCCCCCGGGAAAACGTGATTGAGCCGGTGGCATTCGAATGTACCCACATAAATGACGACGTCGTTATAGTCGAGGAAAAGTTCTCGGGTGGAACCGTCAAAGGCACTGAGATCGGAGCCTTCCACCCACTTCTCCGAGGTTACATATCGATGAGTCGGTCCGAAGGCGAGTATATGGCTTCTACTTTTGTTCAGGGGAATCGTGCGACCGGGAAGGTATAAAGTATGGTTGAGAGAACTGGGAGGAATACTGTCAGCTTGCGTATGATGGCGTTTGCAAATACAGACGTCTTGACGCCGGGAATCTGATTGAAAAACTATGTTTAATTTGATGTCTGAGCCAACGTGAAGAACATGCCTTGGCGAGATACGCATACAGATTTTCGCTCTTGGAAGCCACTGGTTTTAGTTGCGCAAAGTTCGGGCGGTGCACTGTCCCCGAGGGGAGCGAGAATATGTACTCTCGGTAAGCCTCCTTCGCTTTTGCAATCTGAAGAATAATGTGATCCGTGACAATGCCCAGATAATCCGAGGATGCATACCTTCTGCTTTTCGACTGCCATCAGGTCTTCCTGCCCTACAGCTTCTTCTTCCGACTCGCCCTCCTCCTCCGATTCACCTTTCTCCAGCTCCTCGATCCTCGCCTTCAACTCAGCAATTTTCTGCGTCCAATTTTGAGAAAGCGGAATGAAAATAGGGATTGGGATCGAACCTGTTTCTTCTTCTCATATTTAGTACGCGACTGGTGGATTCGGGTTCATTTTGCGAATATTGGAGAAGATATATCCAGGGCTCACCGCCTGGAGATCCGCTCGCAAGTCTCCAACCTCCCCAACCAGTTCGTCACACCTCTGCGGAATGGTAAGGTGGAGAATCTCACGAGGATCACCGACTGACCTCCTTGAGTTCGTCGCGTTCCGTGCCCATCTAGTAAGTTCAATTCGTTGGATCGGACCAATGTGGACGATCTAAACTCGTGCTCACCACCTCGGCCTCCTTCTGCAACTTCTCCACGGCGTCGCTCAACTCTCGCATCATCTGAAGACGATATTCAACTTGAAGGTCGGACGGAGTGAATGACGAACCCGCTTGAGCTCCTCAGTCTTCTTTTCGTGTTCCGCTTGCAGCTCCTTCAACTGCTATGTTAACCGCAACTCAGCCACCGTCGAGTCGCAAGAACTTCCACCTCACCACACGGTACTCTTTCTTCTTCCCCTTGAGGGCCTCGTACTTCGAAGTCCACTCCGAGATAGCTTGCTCGTGAGCAGCCGCACTATCCGACTCGGCGGCGCGGAGCTTGTCCGCAAGCTACATATCCAGAAGAAATGATGAGAAGGGAAAGAGATGATTAATCGTGAACGTTGATGACTTACGCGCTGCAACTCGCTCGCTCTCCTTTTGGCGGCCTGGCAGTCGGTGCGACTCGCGTCTAGCGTCTTTGAAAACTGTTATTCGGCACGAGAAACCCCACGCCGAACGGATACCTTTTCGACGTCGATTTTCTGCATGTATATGTCAGTTTGTCAAAGAATGTATGAAGTGACACACTTCTCGGATCGCCTGCGCCGCGAGCTCTTTACTCTCCTTGACACGGGCCTCCAATGCCGTGCATTTCTGTGAACCATCACAGCGTTCATCCCGGCCGACAAGAGGCGACGTACGTTTTCGAGGGCCTCCTTCGCAGTGCATGCAGCGTCCAGAGAAATGGCCTCTTCGTCCTGAAAGGACAATACTTCGTCGATGTTGAGGTTGGAAGAAGAGTGAATGAAGACGCACAACGTGCTCCCTCTTGACTTTGAGTGCCGTCTCCAAACTCGAATTCTTCCGTCGCAGGACGGCGATCTCCTCTTTCAGCTCCTGCACCTCTGCCTTACGCTCCGCCTTCAAGCCTCGTATTAGTTCCTCTTGCTCTTCTTCCTTCTTGATTTCCACTGACTGGGAGCTGTTGCGCTGAGGAGGTGCAGAGTTTCAGCGCCGCGGAAAAAGACAGAGGATGTAGTAGACGCACCAGCTCCTCGAGCTCCTTCTCGAGACTGTCAATCCGTGTGCGCGACTCGTTGAGATATTTGGCCAAGTACGCCAAGTCGTCGACCGTTTTCGATTCGTCCATTTGTTGAGATGTCGGCGAGAAACAAAAGCGAGTTTACGTACATCAACCAAGCTCGACCAAACCGCGGTAATACGGATCAAACTCTCTTCTCTTCCGTACCACCATGGTCCCGTTTTTCCTTCAAGTTCTATTGCGAAGCCTACACCCGCTTCTAGAATAATTTCCCGAGCCGATATGGTGTTCTCGCGCAGTGCGGGAACCACGCCTGTCGTCCGTCACTCTCGAATACATTCGTGCGGCCTCGGCATGTGCTGCAGGGCGGGTTCTCGTCTTGCCCTCCTCGTTCTCTTTGTTGTCATCTCCTCGTTTTCCTCCACGACTTCGGAGCATTTCCAGTCTCACAGTACCCAAATCATCTCCGCATCCCTTGCCGCACATTTATCTCGACAACCCGCATATTCTCGGCTTCTTCTGCAGACACGGCTCTCCGACTTTGACGTTCACGAAGACACCTATGATCACTGGCTGGCGCCCGACCCATATTTGTGGACTGGAGCTCCGTCGACATGAATTGAATGACAGCCCGCGACATGAGAAGCTTTGCGGCGTCGGGTTCGGGCCAATGACGACCGTGAGCGACTGGCTTATCTAGCCCATTCACATACGGTGACTCATGAATTTAGATAGGAACCAACGTGTTCAAGGCCAATAAACTGAGCAATGCACGGTCATTCAACCCAGTTCAACGTACTTCGTGCATGGCCAGGAACATCCCTGCGTTTCCCACTGCTTGGGCCGCAATTAGGTGCCCTGGGCCTCAAAATGGCTTTGACGCCACCCACATGATACAAGCATATTTTAACCTGGGAGAACGCGGCCACTCAAGAAACTATTAGTACAAACCTAGAGCTCGGGCGGGAGTGAATCATGTCGTCTTTCCTCACCCCCTACACTCTCCTCCTCCCACTGGCCCTAGTGGTTCTAATCGTCCTCTCTCATGTCCTCCTTTTCGTCATCGACCCATACGGTATCCGCAAGCATCCTGGTCCTGTCATCGCCCGGTATTCGCACATCTGGCTGGCAGTAATTTCCCAGCGCGGCCATCGCTCCGAGGTCATCCACGCCATGCACAAGCGATACGGTACGTTCTTCCGTCCTTGATTCAACCTCAGATGTTCAATGCATTCAGGTCCCTTCCTCCGCATCTCACCCACCGAAGTATCCATCGCCGACCCCGAAGCGCTGGCCATCATCTACGCTCACGGCAGCGGCGCCCTCAAATCCGACTTTTACGGCCCCTTTGTTAACATCACACGCGGCGTTATGAACACACGGGACCGCAAGCAGCACACCCGTAAACGCAAAATCGTCTCGCACATATTCTCCCAGAGAAACGTACTCGAATTCGAACCCCACATCCGGACATATGTTCGACAGCTTATGGGGCAGTGGGATCGCCTCTGCGACGCAGCACTCAAAGGACTAGCGGGCGAGGACGGTGAGGGGTGGTTCGGGAGAGGAGGTCGTTTATGGCTTGACGCTCTCCCGTGGCTGAACTACCTCGCGTTCGACATAATCGGAGACCTCGCATTCGGTGCACCCTTTGGCATGGTCGCTGCTGCGAAAGACATTGCACCCGTCCCCGCTGATCCTTCAGCTCTCTCCGACGTCGCCTTCACCAATCCCGACGTTATACACATCCCCGGAGTTGCGGTGCTCAACGGACGAGGGGAATACAGCATGTGTATGGGCGTGTTGCCTGCGTGGTGGCGTCCTCTTGCGGTACGCATTCCGTGGTTCAGCGCCCGCCTGCAGAATGTTCGGCAGCTGGCGGGGATTTCGATTGTGGCTGTGGCAAAACGGCTGGAGGTGCAGACGGATCGAGTGGATTTGCTGAGTAGGCTGATTGCTGGAAGGGACGACGAGGGGAAGCCGATGGGGCGGTCGGAGATTACCGCTGAGGCGTTGACGTTCTTGGTTGCGGGATCGGATACTACATCCAAGTGCGTCTTTCTACAATGTGGTATCCTCAATCTCAAAAACATTATAGTTCGACGTGTGCGGTACTGTATTATTTGGCAGCCAATCCAAAGGTCCAGGCACGTCTTCAAGCAGAGTTGGACGAACATATCGGAACGGGTGAAGAAGTCATCGCAACGAGCGAGCAGGTCAAACACCTGGTGTATCTCGATGCATGTATCAACGAAGCTCTCCGCTTGCATTCGACCTCCTCGCTCGGTCTCCCGCGTGTCGTTCCCGAAGGTACTTTCTCTTCAACTTTCTTAAACCCAAATGATATTGATTTATGTAATGTAGAGGGCCTGACTGTCTGCGGACATTTCTTCCCTGCCGGATGCGTCCTCAGCGTCCCCAGCTACACCATACACCGAGACTCAGATGTATGGGGAACCGATCCGGAGGTTTACCGCCCGGAACGTTGGTTTGAACAAGACAAAGTCGGAGGGATGCAAAGGACTTTCAATCCCTACTCGGTGGGGCCGCGGTGCGTTCCCAACTCCTGGATGACGAATCGACGAGTTTGCTTATGTGTTTTCTCAGTGCTTGTGTCGGGCGAAACCTCGCGGCGCTCGAGTTGTCGATTATCATAGCCTCGCTCATGCGGAGTTTTGACTTTGTGTTGGAGAGCCCCGGAGAGCCGGCGAGTCTTCTTTTTAGTTCAACAATTAAAGCACTGATCTTCTGCTTCTTTCCAGCTGGAGACCCGGGAAGGCTTTCTGCGGAAGCCGGTTCGTTGTCGGGTGGGGATAGAGCGGCGAGCGGTGTGAGAGTACCGAGTACAGTGAGACAGTGGATGTTGCGCGAACTCCACCGTCTGTAACGACTTATCATGCCAAATATGCATCTAGTCAGACCAAAGGCTGGCAGGGAACGTACAGACAAATTGAGTCGGATCAGAGTCGTTGAAACCGAACCATCAATATTGATCGGCTGGATCAAATGGTACCCCAAACTGACCCAGTCAAACCTTTATTATACCTACGCGTGCATCCCTCAGCATTCCACCATGGAATCCGCAAGCAGCCCTTGAACACGGTCATCACGGTATGAAACCTGGAACGGAAAGTCATTCGGATGGCTGCAAATTCGATTCCGATCAGCTCTTGAAATCCAACCAGAGAACAAACTCACCTTGACACCCCATCGCTCATCCCCGCCTTGGGAACGATCGGTTTACCCTCCGCATCGCGAGCGTTAGATATCGTGCAGGTCGACAAAATGGAGGCGATGGCGATCCAGAGGGATTGGTCTGCGAGGTGTTGGCCTGAACAAATTCTGCGTCTCGGTGAGGTGATGCAGGCAGCCAAGGAAATATGAGTCGAACCTCCGCCCGAATCCATAAACCGACGCAAAGTGAGGCTCGCCCCTCCCTTCGGGTTTGGGGAGAAACCTCTCCGGGAGCAAAGATGGTGAGTCTGAATACGTGCGTTCGTCCAGGGACATCGCGCTGGAAATTTCACAGTGTGAGCTATGGCAGACAAAGCAGAGTCGTAATCGAACCGAAGATTAGCAAAGACGGTGCTCCCTTTGGGTAAGAACATTCCCTTGTAGACGTTGTCCTCCATTAGCCTGTGTGGGACCCCTGGGTGCGTGTCAGTGGATGTCGCGCAGAGAGGGAGATACGCACCTAGTTCAGTAGGTGGCTGCCATCTGCGTCGAAGAATCCCATGACATGTATGACGCGATAGAAGGAGAAATGGACGAACCGTAAGACCTCGTGGGCCTACAGAAACTACCGCACTGCTGCCGCAGCGGTAGTTGCGGTAGTGGTGCGGCACGCAGCTGCGGTAGGTAAATTCACAGCAAGCTGTTTTCTATCGTCAAACTCTCCCCCGTGCATGAATTACTGGTGTATGTAACATTATTGTATCTCGAGTCCTGAGTCACCCACCATTGAGCCCGTTTCATTAGTTTTTGAACTATGCCTCATAGAGTTGGAGCCTTCTCCCTGCATGAGTCACCCATCTAGGTAAAGGTATTATATCTGGAGTCCCAAAGAACCCCGAATCGAACATAGATTATCCAATTTTTGAACTATACTTGCATACTAAAATCGGTCCAGTGCGGCACCTTGCGGTCAGCTGCGGCAAAGTACCACTTGCAGTGCGGCAGCTGAACGAAAAAGTTGCGGCAACTTTTTAAAAGCTGCGGCAAAGCGGTAACTGCCGCACCGCAGTGCGGTACCTAAGCGGCGTGACACTGCGGTAGTGTGACACCAGAAGCGGCAGTTGTGAAACTGCTGCTTCTTCCCAAATTTTTCTTTTTTTCGGGGGTAAACACAGGGCTGGATAGTCTGTTCATTCTCACGCAACCCACCGCTGTCCGTTCCTACATCAGATGAGATTCAAAACCAAGATACGGTGATTTTAGGTAACCAGGTCTCAACGGTTCGACACCTCTGAGGATGTTGACGGTTGACGGTACTCTGAGATTCGATTTGGGATTAATACAACGAGTTTTTCACAGAAAGCGGCAGTTTCAGTAGCCGTATGGCAGCTGTGCGGTAGAAGTTGTACAATGACAGCCTTGGAAGCTGCGGAAACGGGCTACCTAGCACTACATCGTTGTGGTTGGATTTCAAACTGGATGTAAGCGTGAATGTGGCCGATGTAAGGGAGTGAATTAGATTGTCGTCGATCGGCAGTCTGTGAGCTTGAACCCAACAACGCAACAAGAAGGTTCGACTTCGGTGGCTGGCCACACCGCCGCAAAACAAGTTATGATTCAAAGGTTTACGACGCCTGTGCTTCTCGCGGGCACATTCAACGTCTATCAGACAGTTTTTCCTGATGTTCTGCCACGCCGTCTCGTCTCGTAGCCTTGGTTAAACTTTGTTGCACTTTCAACTTCAACTCAACTGCGAGCCTTGAGTGTCGGACATTACCTGAAGTCAACCGCCAGTGTTCTTGGTTAACTTTGGTGGAAGTGTTGTTTTACACAGGTAGTTCAGCCTACCATGAGCCAATTTGAACGACTCCCCACCGTGTTCATGCCGTGAAACCCGCCTAGATCACAATACCCAGTTCTGATGATGTTGATTAAAATTGATTTATCTCGCGGTACACTGACTCTGTTGAAAAACGGACACCATGGGGAGAGTCCCCACATGGTAGGCTACAATTTGTGCCATTTGGTTCATTTTAAGTTTTCTACTACCTTTAGGCAAATTGCCGCAGCTGCGAACAAAAGCGTGACACTGCGGTAGTGTGACATCAGTGCGGCACCACGCGGTCCAGTGCGGTAGCTGCTGCGGCAAAGGTGCGGCAGTGCGGCAGTTTCTGTAAGCCCAGACCTCGTGCATGATACATTCCACGAAAGGGAGGTTCTCTCGATCGTCAAAGCCAGGCAACCGCGCCTTGCCTACCACCGAATCGATTTCTTGCTGTCCTTTTGCTTGGTATTCGGGATGGTGAAGCATCGCTAGGATAAACACAGTGACGGTGCTCCATATCTGTTTTCAAAAAAAAAAAAAACGAGAAAGTCGCGATCGAGGGACACGAACTGTAGATCCAAACATCGCCGCCCCTGCCCATTTGTCGGGGTCGACATTCTTGAGCAATTGAACTGTATGGAAAACCCGGGAACTACGCAGGGAGGTATCTCACTGACAAAAGTTCAGCGCAATTCAGGGCGCGGAGGCGGACGCAGAACATACGAAAAGGAAAGTAGTCGAGGGACGTGGTACCAGGAACACCCAAGCGACCCAATGATACGTGGAGTGCTTCTGTGGTCTTCATGTACGGATCGTCGTCTGAGCTGATCCGGTGGCCGGCGACAATCTGCGAGATGACTCCAGTCGAAAATCTACACCAGTAAAGACGGGTTCAGTCACAAAGATATCAACCCACCGATTGACGAGTTTGTTGTACTTCTCCCGTGCAGATTCCAACAAATTCTTCGCCAGCGTGCGTGCTTCCAACGTCTGCATGGGTCGGTACTCCCGACATTTGGTGCGATTCAAATACGCGTTGTGCAGTTGTCGATGGACGTTGAATCGTTTTCCATACGGCATAAGACTCAGCGTCGTCGACCAGCCGATCCTAATAGTAGTGAAGTCAAATGCTGGATCTGGGAAGAAGCTAGAGGACGTACATCTCATGGAGCGGAAACTGCGGCCGATCGCTGTATATCGCACTTCGTTTATTCAACAAGTCCACCGCCACTTGTTCCGTGTTGAGCACAATCATGGGGTTTCCGAGGACTTCGAGATACATCACATCACCTGTGGGCATCAGATTCAATCCATAAAAATGAGCAGGGCAGCTACCGTAAGTCTTGGCCCATTCGTGGAAAACGACGGCTCCGGCGGTATATGTCGCAAGTGTCCTATCACTGGATCCTGGGGCGGGCCCGGAGGGAAGGGCAGCCTCGTAGCGCCGCGGCGGAGACGAGTCCGTAAATACACGAGTACGCCGACGGCGGCGGCGGCAGCAGCAGTAGCCCAGACAATTGTGGAAGGCGTTTGCATGTCAAGTCAAGGCAAGTCGTGGGGATATTTGGGCATGAGCGGCGAGGCAGCCGTCTTATATTTAGTAGAACGGCGAATGGGCGTCTGGAGTGACCTCACCTGACCAATGGCGGAAATAGCGGTGGGAAGGTGGGAGATCCGTCCTCAACGTAGAGGATTCCCACGCTGTCAGAGTGGGCCTGCGGAGAATAGAACCGGAAACAAGGAGTGCTTGGTACGGGCCGAAAGAATCATCGTGATTCGTGAGGGTGTTATCGCGTGAGAAGCCTTACTAAAAAGCTTGCTATCCACGATTCGGAGAGCTAAAGTCACTCAGCGGAGTCGGGAAAATGGGAGCCAGGAGGAGAATTTCATCTCGGAAGGTGGTGGTCAGAAGCAAGAGGCGCATCATTATTTGGTACCAAACAGTCGGCATTGATCGTAACACTAGTATTCGTATAGAGGTCCAGCAACCGCTCCTAAACGCGCTCGATATTGACGATTCCTCGTCACTGGGATAAGCTCGGGGGGCTTGGGATTCCACAGACCCTCCACCTCCGGGCCCGCAGCCCGGGTCTGAGCCATCAATGCATCATGCGCTGCTCGAAACCGCGCCACATCTGCGTCACTGACCGTCAGATCCGTGCCATAGCTTAGTATATTCCGCGCGTACTTGGCGGTTAGCACAGCACTTACATCTGGGCACTGACGGTTGCGGTACCCAGTCCAGATCAGGTTGTGGTAAGTCGCTGATTTGGCGATCTCGAGAATTATTTCGGTGCCATCCTGCGCGCCCTACCGTCCTTTCCGTGAATAAAGACGGGATACAAGGAGGAGTTGACGCACCGAAAACCACCGCACCAAGCGCCCAATGCTGGCGATACTGCGCAAGGTCTCGGAAAACCCTGGGCGAACCCGCATGTAGATCGGCATCTGGGTCTCAACGAAATGAATGAGATCCCCTTTCAGTGAAATGTTGAATTGGGCCTCCGAGAGATGGTGATCCAAGTTGATGTGGGAATACAACATGTACATGCCGATGGGGGAGTTGTCCGCGCCGGCGCCGGCACGCAGGTAGTCTGAGATGATCGGAACCGTGAAGGTGCCCATGCACGCAGATGCCCAGAGTGCATTGCCCACAGCCCGGTCAACGTGGTACAGTGCGTGCACACAGCGCTGCGGGTCGAGGAGAAACTCGGCGAAGGTGGCGTGGAGAGGCACGATGCAGCCACTCGAGTTGATCAACAGGACTGAACGCAGCCGGTCGGTCATCCAGATAATATCAGCCTTGGTGATTGGAGTTTCCAGTTTGAATAATGCCATTGCGTCTGGTGAGAGTGGCTTGCGGGATAGTGCGATCAAGACGAGAAAGGAGCGAAGCGCTGCAGCCCACAGAGGAATAGTCCACTCTTGCGGTGGGAAAGCCGACGACAAGATCTGGAGATAGAGGGCGTCAAGAGCAGAAAGGCCGGTGCCTCCAGGGGAGAGAAGGAGTTTGAATGGCTCCCAGGGATCCGGGTGGTCGCGGTATGTATCCAGAAACTTTACGGCGACTCGCGCAAAGTTGAAGACGCCCGCCGCACGCTTAATGAGACGTTCAAGCTGGTAAGGATTGTTGCGGATAAAGTCCCCATACAGGCCAATCCTGGGAACTGTCTGCTCCAGGTAAAGACGGACGTCCCCCTCCCATTCGACCACCGTGTCATTGAGACTGCGGTGCGATATGCTTGGGAGCATCGATGCAGAGGTGAGCACCGACTGGATGTACGGCTCTGGGCGCGACGTGAGGAAGAGCCGAATTCCGGGCAGAATGGTGGGGAGCTCGAGCAATAACTCCAGCAAATCCGGGATAAGTTCACGGTCTTTGCATTCGTCGAACCCGTCAATGACAAGGACGACTGGCCTCGGTAGCGTGACGACAGTCTCTTTGAAAGGGCGGCGGAAGAGCCCTTCGAAGGTGTGCTTCATCTGCTGGCGGGAGCCGCCTTTGAGGTACTCGCGGGCAGCGCCGATGATATGAGAGCGTAGGGAGGGCTGTGATAGTGCAAGCTGGTGCGCCAGGCTGGAAAAGAACAGCCACGCAGATTCGAGGTCCCCGCTGCCGCGAACGAAAAAGAACGACGCGCCGAGGCGAGGGCCGTGAGTGGAGCTGTCGAGGCGTGTGCAAAGTTGGTGGGCGATGGAGGACTTGCCAAGTCCAGCGCCACCACTGAGAAAGTAGACTGAACGTGGACCGGGGCCGTTCAGCCATTGCTGTAGTTCCGCGAACAGTTCCTGACGGGTACCAGGGAGGAATTTGCTCTTGAGCTCATCCACGCAACGATACCCGGCGTCGGCACGAGGAATTGCATCCAACACTTTTTGCTCCTCGCTCCTCGCTGCTGCTCTGCATCATACATGAGAACCAGGGAGGTCACTGGTCGAGGACGAACGCACCTGTTTTGTTGCATATTAATATTCACCGTGGGGCCTTGCCCGAAGCCACCTGTCCCTCCCTGGTTTTCGCCGTGACCACCAGGAGCACCGGTACCACCTGAAAAAGTGGATGAATTAGGGCGATGTCCGTCGGCCGGGTGTTGGCTCACCGTTTATGGTGATGCTTCGAGGGGGTCTTCTGGTCGGCCTGCGAGACATCGAGGTAGGGGCGCAAGGAGAAAGGGTCGTGGTTACGGCGAGGACACGCGCACGCACATAGCGTTGTAATTCCGATTGGTGCCTATTTACAACCTAACACCTGGCAGTTTCTTGGACAGACAGAATGTGTGAGTTAACAGGGGTTGGCTCAAGTGCACGGCGCGAACTATAGCCGCGAGTATTCATGGATGAGCAAGACCAGGGTATCGAGACGAGGTCGAGAGCGGCGCGTAGCCATTCCTTTAGAAAACCCAGCCAGTGGCCAGAGTGGTGTTCAAGTTAGAATGCAGTGCTCCGGTCCGATATGCCGAAGACCAGCGAGGACTGGAAGCGCTGGAGACCAGAGCTAGAAGAGATAAGCCTAGTTTGAGCGTCTTGTTCCCATGGGTTGCTATCCACGTTTCGGAAAGCGCCGGTGAGTCAGAGGAAGACCAGACGCAGAGGGATTGAAAGAACAAGTGAGGACGCAATCACGATTTCATACCAGATGGTGGTGGTCAGAAGCAAGAGGCGCATCATTGTTTGCGACCAAATACCCGGCACGTCGGCGTTGATCTGAATCAACCGCTCAAATTCGGGGTTCGATATCAGTGGAAATAAATTAGTTGTGTACATCGCTGTTCATATTTTACATCTATCTGTTTATACAGGGCCGACTGCAACAACAGTTAGTTAGAACCAAACCACAAGGCCAGGACGTACGATAATCGTAGACGAGCAGAACCTCATGGTCCTCCGTCGGTGAGGTGATCTTGAGGTGGTGGACGTACCGCCGCTCGCCGTTGATATCTTGCAGACCGCAAGTCTACTCGGCGTCAGGGAAGGCGAGGGAAGTGGGGAGAGAGGACGCACCTGGCTGAGCTTCCAGCTGTACTTGTTCGACGGCTGGCTGTTGATGCTAAAGTGAATCACCCCGTTCTCAACCGTATCTGCGGTGAAGCCGTCTTTGAGGAAAGGGACGGTGAGGTCGGCAACTGCGACACGCCTATTCGCGGATTAGATAAATGGACATGGATGGAGAATGAGAGGGAACGCACTTCATGCAGTTAACGATGGGGCCAACGAGGGGGTCATCCGTGGGGCGCTCTACACCGTCAAGCACACGCTCCTCCTTCCCAACAGTAATTCCACCGACGACGGTCTGAGCGATGCAAAATTAAACACGTGTCAACACCGCACGAAAGAAAGAGACGCACGGAATGGACGTGAAGGTTCTCAACGCCGCTGTCGTCCTTGAAGTGCTTCATGGACATGGTGATCGTGCCGACGGTGGCGGCTTTGCGCTTAGCCCAACCGACACCCTGGACGGCGAGGATCTTGCCGATGTCGCCGCTCATGGTCTTGTTCAGCGTGAACCTGGCAGCACATCAATCCCGATGCTACAAGGAAACGCGGTAGGAGAATACGTACTTGCCAGTGACATCAACGGTGGTAATCGAGGTGGCGGCCATTATTGTTGAGCGTAAGAAGAAGAGTGAGGATGTGAAGAAGGAAAGAAGAGGGAATTAATGCAGAAACGACCCTTTGCTACAGGGTTTAAGAACGAGTGAACCTACAACGGCCGCTGGAGTGTCTGTAACCCGGGCGGAGTGTGCCGGCACCGCCTTTACGAATTGGAATATTGAAACAGCCAAGCGTCATGGAAACGTCGAATGGATCGACGCCCATCAACGAATGCGGAGAGACCAATTACCCCGTGTGGACCTTCAGCGCTTCAAGTCAAGGATTGACTCGACTTTGTCCAACTTTGTCCCGCTGAAGCCTGAACGCGGAGTCCGCTTTTTGGACCGTAGCATGCGAGACCATCGACACTATGGGCGAGGGCCTGGAGGGTGTTGTCCGGGATAGACCTTATCGAGCGGGATCGGGAGTAGCCAGTAAGAGACAAGTCTTGACTCCGTCGTGCTGGCAACTCGCAATGCTGTGCCGGCGATCATCCGCATCGGACATCAATAATTGCAACACCACCAAACACCTCTCCCTCTTCCGTACCACCACGATCCCCATTCCGAACCTGTGATTCTTCTCTCCATGAGACTCCGTCTCAGTTGAGCTTTCTTCCGGTCCAGATTCTGCCAGCTCGGAGCTTGCCGGTATGCCACATCGAATATTCGACTCTCGAGGCTTTCTGATTTCACAGCTTCTCGGTCATTGGTGTGTGGTGTGAGTTACTGCGCTGTCCTCTGCTGGTAGCCAGCGGAACGTCTTGAACGAACTTCCTGAATCCACGCTAGTTGCACTGGCATACGACACTTTCAGCCACAATCGCATCGTTCCTCCCTTCTAGTATCACCTCGTCAACTCCTGGATAAACCGGTTTGCTCGCCTGGTCTCCGAAAGCCATCTTTGCAGGTATCGACGACGATCCGCATGAACTTTCCAGGTACAGGTCGAAAAACTCGCTATCGGAGGACGAGAGATTCAATTCGGGGAACTGACCGAGGCTGCTGTCGACTCAGGTTGGACTTCAATCTCGTCCTTGCTTCCGGATGCGATTGTATGTACCTGCCTCGTCTGATCATGACCTAGCGATTTTCCTACCCACCGACATCGCTGGATGCTAAAGGACTGGACCGGGGAGTGGACGTCTCGCGCACGAAGATCCCTCCCGGTGTTCACGTTGTGCTATGCTGGCGAACCATACCCGATCAAAGGCGGGGAGTTTGTCTTCAAAGGCAAGACTCTTGTTGTCTCCCGTTTGTTTGGGATCTCTGTGTATCGTTGGTAAGTAAGTAGAAGGTTCTTTATGAGATACGCGCCGATGATCTGATATTCGCAATCAAGGCAATATAGCTTCTTGCAGAAATCTGGCACACGGGACGGCTGCGTTTACTCTAGATCTGGCGAGGTAAAGGTCGTTTTCGTTGTATTCCAGTTCGAAGAAGGGCAGGTAAAAACCACCTGCATCCAGGGAAAAAAGGGACTAATTTCCACGCCAAGAACTGAACCCGAATTGAACAGGCGGAGTCCATGACCACATCAACACGAAACTGACACGAAGCCCCGTGCCGGTGGCCTCTTGCGACTTATCACGCGGATGGCAGAGTGAAATTGAGGCGTGAGGTATTCCCAGCAATCCGCCCGAAGTTCCCAATAAGTTCAAAAAGAACGCGCACCGCGTTCAAGACACGAAAGCGGGAGGCAGTGACGTGGGAGCCTGGAGCCAGGATCTATCGCTGTGGGTCACTCTGGACGTGGGATGAGTTTGGTCTAGGGAAGTCGAGGTCGTCTCTTCCTTGTCTGGTCACGGACAGGAAATGTAAGCACGTCGTTGCATGCTTGAATGCATTCAATGAATTAAAAAAACAGATGCAGTATGCTTAGATACTGCCTGCGGCCTGCAAAACAATGGCGACTGTAGCTCGTAAAAAGGCATTTCTCGCAAGCCCAGCTGCCCAAGGACCAAGCCCGAATCGAACAGGCGGAGTGTAGGTCCCAGGTGAATGCTCTGGGTCAACACTGCGAGTTCACGCAGTCAAGGACTCAAGGTTCACTACCTAGCTACTATCCTCAGACAAAGTGACTGGCCAAGCTTGAGAGCGAAGACTTCCAGTTGGCTCGGCGGCATCGGCTTCAATCTCCGCCCAAATAACAATTTCTTCCATCTGGCGTAATCGGATATGGAGACATCTCGAGAGCAGCGTCAAAGTAATCCCGCGACGTCCCCTTCAAACCAATTAATGTGCTCGCAATTAACAATCCCTCATTGGCGGACGTAACATCTGAGTTGAATCTCGGAAGTCAATTCCAACTCCGCTCACACGCAAGTGAAGATCGCCGCAGGAAAAAAAGCTGGCTAAATCTAATATGCTGTCTTTCCCTCACTGATGATTGACCACCCAGCTCCCGGGCCTGACACCTATTCAATCTGCCCGCTGGTAGTCAATCGTGTTCTCCAATTTAAAATTAGGCTCCGCACGAGTGATCTCCGTAGGACCGTTAATTCAATACGCCTCGAAATGGGCGCAGCATGACATTCAGCATCACATCCGTCACGTCTGAATGGCGAGTCATAGTTCGATTGGGCTAATTAGATATCCCCGAGGGTGTTGATCCGGGACGGAACAGCCGTATCCGAAGTTGAGTGATACAGGTACCTCGGCCAACACTTCTATGCACACGGAGGTGTCTCGGCAGCCCGGAGGCTGCTTCCCCTCGACCCAATGTCCCAACAATGCGCTCAATTCCAGCTTGGCCGCAGATTTCACGTTGCTTGGTGGCCGTAATGCAAAGATTTCTTGTTGGAGCTTTGCCGAGTTGACCAGCTTTTAACACATTCTCAACCACACACTTGTTGAAGAGGGGAGGGTCAAGCAAGCTGTGCCCGTTGCTGTCTGCCAGTTGAGTATATGCAGAAGTTTGCACAGGATACAGCGCGTACCGCGACGTCAGCTGACAGAGCTGAACGGCATTGACCCAGTTCCGAGCCCTAGCCGCTGGTGCCGAACGGGAGGATCAGAGGACACCGCCAGAGAGGGACCAAGGCAATCAGTGCCAATCACCAAGAGGAGCCAAGAGCGGAGGCACGGTCGGTCGGCTGGCGGCGTGTCAGGGCTGTCATCCTTTCGGGGAAATCTAATTAGACCAATCGAACGGTTCCTCGAATGGCAGGTAAGTAGGTTGAGAATCGGGAGCAATGAGATCCAATTCGATACGGACCCACACTCGGCGGGATTCCCACAGAACCGCATGGAGTGGCGGACAGCGCGTCAAACGAAGAACTTTGGGTCAGCGAAAGGAAGGTATTTCATTTGAATACAGCAGTGTACAAAAAAATACAAGAGAGCAGAGACGACGGGACGGCTGCTCTTCTACGGGTGGTATGCATGCGGGCGCTAACGGCGCTTCCGCGAAAGAGAGTAAAGAACGTTGAGCAGGCAGCGAGTGAATATCATCACCACGCGGCGTTAGTCTGCCGTTGTTGTTGTTGATGATGAGAAGGATGTTGTTTCTCGTACGCCCAATTGGCACCCAAGTCGGCATGGGCATGGACGGGTATCGGGGCATGGAGGTCGTAATCGAAAGCGCGGTTGTTATCGAACGTCTCGTTAGAGTTGACGACGACCGTCGGCGATGAGGAAGCGTAATAATGAGCGGGAGGCTGTGGTGCAGATCCAACGTGCATTTGCGACGCGGCGACACGGCGGGCATACTCCTCCTGCGCCGCAGCATGCTCGTACAAACGGGGATCAGCACCCGCGGGGCCGTAGCCAGGATGACCATGACCATGATACCCCTCATGACCATACGGCCCATCGACATCCCCATCCTCCTCGCCCTCGCCTCCATTTTGGAGCATATCCTCTGGCTCAAACTCGAGCTCCCCACGAAGGACAATAGCGAATGCATCCCCACGCAATGGCTCCTCGACAAATGGCACCCCGGCACGAGCACGCCACTCATTCAGCTCGTGGCGCAGCGCGTCAGCCTCGTGCTTCATCATCCGCAATTGCTGCGACGCGAGGATTCGGTGTCGACGGGATGCGTTGAGATGCGCGATCGAGGAATTGACGATGGCGGATTTAGAGGGTCGGCGGATTTGTTGGAGGTTGACGAGTAGCGCGGCGAGGTCCTACATTCACTTTATCAACACTCAAGCCAAGCTTCGATAAGAGAAATAACTCACGAGGAACCGCCCGTTAAGCGTCTCGCGGCGCTGGCGTTCGACTGCATTATGCGTGGCGCGGCGCTCAGCAGAGTTGATCCGGCGATTGGATTTAGCGGTGCGCTTGACGCCGCCCGAGGACAGGCTGGCGATCCCCTCCTCGCCCGTGATATTCATGAACGTTGGCATGGGAAGCGGTAGGGAGTTGGAGACCGGAGTGCGCGGGGGTGCAGAGCTGGAGCTGCCGTCCGAATCGGAGGAGCCCGAGGGAGAGGAAGGCGCGTGGTGGTGGTCGTGGGGCATTTTTGAGGGATGGATGGAAGGATACAGAAGTGTGGGCGATACAGAAGAAGGGGTATGTATTTGTGTGGCAAAGAAGCCCGGTTCTTGAAGAGTGCGTGTGCGTGCGGAAGAGAGGATGCCGAGAAGGGTCGCGAGATGCTGGTCACATCAGACACAAGAGAAGAGAATCGCAATAAAGTAACGCACCTCAGCGGTATCCTATACTACGACGAGGTCTTGGAGGAAGTGAGGAGAAGAAAACTGGGGATCAGATCATAGGGCGGAGGAAGGCGGCCTTGAGCCAAGGCCTTAAGAACCAAGCGATGTCACCTCGTCTTCTTTCGGATTCGGAATTTGATTGATGACCTCTGATGACTGATTTTGCAATTTTTGGACACCTCGGTGTTGGGTAAGTGAGAGAAAGTATCCCCTTTTGCCATGTTCTCCAAATAAGCAAACAGCGGTGGTGATAGGATGTTGGCGTCGAGTTCCGTCAGATTCAGAAGGTCCGACCAACGTCAACTACTGCGTCGACATGAGAATCTGCATGAAATTCATGAAACTTGTTGAATGTTTCCAGTTATCAGATGCCAGCCTTTTGAAATTATCTTTAGGCAACATCAAGGATCGACTGATGGTGTTTCCGTTGAGCTATTGCCGAATTCAACCGAGTTCTGATCGGATTGCGAAGCACCGGAGACGGAAGCAAATCGTGAAGGCCAGTTTGGACTTGGATCCGAGGGCGCGCTAGATCAGACTGGACTGAAAAGAAGATGATATCACCAAACTCTAAAAACAATTGTATTGAAGGGGATTGCCATGTGCGCGGACTTGTGCGGGGTATCTTTTGTTGGTGATGATTGCATTGGAAATCGGAATTCGGCGTCGACGGTCGACCACGTTTTCGAGTCGAGTCGGGACGCCCAATACTGTTTCGATGTACGGTCCGTTAGTGCCCGGACCTGTTCATAAGTAATAATAAGCACTTGCCTGCCCAACCACAAATTAGTACGTACGTACGTACATCTCCACGAGAATTTTCTGGACCCGTTTGCAATTGGAGTAACAACTCTGTTCATATGAATATCTGAATTGACTCGAGAGTCGTGAGACCGAGACAGACGACGATACCTTCGGTAGCAATTGAGAGAGAACCCGTCCCGTCCCGACCATACCTGACAAGAAACGGAGATCTTCATATGAATGCCGTTACACCGCAGGCAAGTACTGCCAAACATCGGTGGAATTTGGAGACCGTCCAGGGCCAGAGGTTGGCGTTACGGTGTGCGATTCCAGGTCGGACATGAGAACGCCGTATGTTGTGGGTGTCAGATCACAAACTTGAGATTCTACGGGAACGAGTCACCGAACACACGCGAGGGAGAGGAGTTGGGCGGCCATGCGTGTCCGGGGTGCTTGGAATATAGCGGGACGCTGAATAGTATTAGAACATCAGGTAAAGCACTCGCCAAAGAAAACTGCACGAAATCATCTGTGGGATTCTACTCGCACCGTACGGCCCGGGAGCAGGGACGATCCACGAGGGACCGAGCCAGAAGATTTGTACCCGCCATACATAGGCGGCATTTGGCGCGGACATCAAAGATTGGCGGCCTCGGACCGTCGAGACGGGCAGGCCGCCGAACGGTGACGTCGAGAGAGAATATTTTTTTTCGAAACAGAAAAATGTGTTTGCGAGGGAAACACATACCTGATGAATCGATATCTTCCGGTTCTTTTCCGAGGCTGCTGAAAACTGATGAGGCACGACTTCGGGACGCCAGGTGGATGGATGTGTGAAATTAAAAAGTCGGCTGAAGAGCATAGCCAAAAGTTGAGTTGTTTTGGGGTATTCAACTCGTAAGTTGGATCCGGATAACCAGAAGCGTCACGAGATCAGAAGAGGAAAAGAAACGATGACGCCAAGGACGCGAGAGGATCAACAAGTGGGTCGCAAAAAAACCGCCTGGTTTACGTTGCCTCGGGGACGACAGTCAGCCTCCAAGTAAAAAGGCGTTTGGAGCATCATGGGGGCGGCGCAGGTATCACGGGACGTCGGTGTTGCGAGCCCAGAGCTGCGCGAAGATTCTATTTCGTATGTGGGTCCAAGAAATGAACGGTAAAAGGCGGAGAAATATTCTTGAAGCCGAGTAAGCTGACGAGCTCGGTCGTCGGGGGTGCACGGCGTACACAAGCCGATATGACCGTGAAACTGTGAAAACTGCGTCGGTTCGAGTGGAGACTGGAATGAATTACGGATCGAGCCGAGGCACAGGGACTAGTAAGACAGCGGCAGAGAGCCTGAGAGAGTCTGAGGCTACGCGTGTCGCGTGGTGCGGCAGCTTCCGAGATCGGCATATATATGCCAGTTGACAGCTTGTGATTCAATGGGCGAGTCGGATCCTTCGTTGCAGGCTTGAAGAGTTGTCGCACAGCGTCGCCAAAGCGTCGCTGGATTGAGGAGATGGTGGTGAAAAGAAAGAGATGTCAATCAATTGATCCGCAAGGGCGGACTTTGGAGGCTGTGCTCGCTGCCTTTCTCTCCTGACGCTCACGCGTCTTCCTCCACCCGGGCCACGACCTCCGAGATGAAACGAATCCACGCCTGACGCACGACTGAGGGTCGCACTGCTCGTGGACACTGCGGTTTCGCTCCTATTCGAGACACTGAAACCGTCACTTCGTCATCCTTTTTCCTTCCATTGTCCGACGTCCTCTTTTGTGCTCGGTTCATACGTGTCTTTCTTTGTTCTTGGATACAAGGTTTCGAAGCGCCATTGTCCTACCACCTTGACCGCCTCTCCTTTTGTCCGAACTCTCACTTGTGAGCGATTCATTTGTATTTCCGTCTATACTACAGCCTTTCCAGACCAGTCATCAGCCGCTCAATCGCCGACGGCGCTGAACATACTGCGACGGGTTGAGCGGTATAGGCGCCGGCCGTCGACGTCGACGTCTGTCATGCTTTCAAACTCGGCGTCACACTGACTCTTCTTCCCAGCAATTCCGTTCCCGCGTTTCCTCGGTGCGAGGGTATCCCTTTGTCGGTGACTCGTTCCTACGCATGCTTAACAAGGTGAGTCCTTTGTTCGTTTGCTAATCAGACGATATCCCGTGTGGCAACCCCTTGCGCCCACTCAATGAACTAATAGGCGCCCAAGGTCACCCGAGTATAAAGGCACCTGATCTCCCCCAATCTTTTCTTCCTCACCACCACCATCTCCCCCAAGTTTTCGACTTCTGTACAATGACAGAATCATCCTCCACCTCATCCGCCTCCGATACTCGAGAAAAGACTCCGATCGCGCCCAGATCCACGGCGGTGGCGATGGTGGGCGTGTCAGCCATCGTCCTGGCATTGGCGTTCTACATGGGGTGGGGAACCCCTGCTCTGCCGTCCAACTACTACGCGGTGTGCTCGCACCATCAGGCCGTATATACGGTCGACGCCACAAATTCACGAGTCGAGTGTCTCGTCATCAGGGACTCGTATATCGTGCAAACTGGATCGCTGGGTACGTGGCAGTCAGTCACATCCGCTCTGGCGCCACCGTTAATCACCCTGTCCGTCAGCGGAAATCCAAACGATACCCAACGTTGCTATCCGCTTCATCCCGACAGATGCTATCGTCGTCCCTGGCCTGAGTGGTACGTTTTGTTCTTTTCACTGACATCCGATATACATGTGATTATCTACAGATTCACATGGCCATCTCCTGGAATACGGCGCCAGCAAGCAGCTTCCTCTCGAAGGGACAAATACAGTTAACGGTCAGTTTCCCTCGTCCGTCCATGCTCTTTGTAAACCAGATTTATCCCGTCAGATACCGTCGCTCGTGTACGCGAATACATCCTCAGCAACCCTTCAATCCTCAACAATCCCGAAGCATTCATCCGCGGGGGAGGGTGGGATCATACGAGTTGGCCCGGTGAGGCGTGGCCTACAGCCGTGCGTCCTTGTCTCTCTAGAACTTTTCGCATGGCGAATTCCATTCCACACGCTCCGCCTGCCTTCTATTAAGCGCCCACTAATTCATTGTGTACTAGGCCGATCTCGAAGCGGACGACATCATACGTGGACGCCCTGTGATATTGCAGTCGAAGGATTGTCATGCAAAGTGGGTATCGAGGCGTGTGCTCGAGTTGAGCCCGCCGGTGGAGAGTACTACAATCGACGGTGGCGTCGTCGTGATGGATGAGCAGATGGGTGTACCTAGTGGGGAGTGCCCTGCTTTCCAATATTATCCTCGGTTGACGAGTCCCCAGGCGTGTTCCTCGATAAAGCACAAGACCTACTGTACGAAGCGCCGTTGACGGAGGCGGAGCAGGTTTCGAGATTTACGAGAGCTGTGAATGATGCACTTGCGTATGGGCTTACTTCGGTGCATGATGCGGGCTTGGATCCCGAGTCGATGGAGTTTTTCATTCGGTGCGTCTTTCGTCGTGTCGCAAAAAAAATAAGTCGTTCAAGCTTGGGATACAGGCAAGCTGAGAACGGCGTTGACATTCCTGTAAGTCTGGGCGGTTTACAGGTGGCAGCTCACTTGACCTTTGGTAGATTCGCATCTACGCTATGAGGGCGTTCAACACGACATCGTCGTATTGGGGGAACTCGACCAGACCTTTCGTTGGTGTGGCGAATGGCCGACTCACAGCGCGCAGCGTCAAGATCTTTGCAGATGGTTCGCATACGTCCCGATTTGTTTTCTCGGTGCTTGAGTCTGACAAGAAGTAATCTAGGTGCACTTCGCACGGGCGGCTCTGCGGTATGTGTGGGATTCTAAACCCCGGATTTCACCTGTTAACAAGGTTATCCAGCTGCACGAACCGTACGCAGATCATCCCCACACTCGAGGATTCATGCTCCTCGATCCAGAAGTCCTGTTTGAATTCATACCTTGGTTCTTGCGGGATGGGTGGCAAGTGGTACGGAACTCCCGCTTCATAACTGCATAAATTGTTGATGAATCTCAGAACGTACACGCTATCGGGGACCGCGCGAATGGAATCGTGCTTGACGCATTTGAAGCAGCGCTCGAGGGTGTCAATGTCACGGCGCTGCGTCCACGATTGGAGCATGCGCAGCTCATGACAAGGGAAGATATGGAGCGCCTCGGGAAGCTTGGAGGTGTGTTGTCTCCTGTTTCGTGCGATGTTGCGGCCAACTCTTGTTGCCAGTGATTGCAAGCGTGCAGCCCACACATGCGTACGTTACCTCCTCTCTACTTTCCCTCCGCTTCCGAATCTAACCTGGAAACCCAATAGCATCAGCGACATGTGGTATGCTGAAGATCGCTTGGTATGTTACTCTCACAACACCAGCACTATTTATTCCGACAGTCAATTAATTAGGGCCCCGAGCGCGTCAAGGGCCTCTACGCCTTCCGCTCCCTTCTCTCCAGCGGCGCGAAGATCACCCTCGGATCTGATTTCCCGGTAGAAGATATGAACCCACTCACTGGTTTTTATGCTGCTATCACGCGGGTTTCGTTTGACGGTAATTCACCGCATGGGCCTGATGGCTGGTGTGTATAATGCCTTCAATTTCTTGGAATCTTGAGTTGAGATTGATGGGTAGGTTCCCGGAAGAAAGGCTTACAAGGATAGAAGCTTTACGAGGTACTTCTTATTTTCCCTCCCTCCCTTTGTCTTTCGGTTTACGCCCCGTAGGAATGACGATCGACCCTGCATATGCCTCGTTCACAGAAACGCAACTGGGATCACTCGAAGTGGGCAAGTTTGCGGATTTCGTGGTTCTGGAGCGCGATATCATGGAGATTGAGGCGAGGGATGTGCTGAACACGAGGGTGTTGGCGACGGTTGTGGATGGGAGGGTGGTTTATGGGGCGTTGTGAGTTTTTGCCATTTGGACAAATTTTCGTCTCGCGCCAGCCGTGTCTACGCATACTCATAATTGCAATGGATGGAAAACTGGCTGTTCTGCTCACGTGAGTTCGGTGCTTCGATCCGATCAGTTCATCAAAACGCCTTTCTTCTGTGACCACCATCATGTCAATCCACGACCCGGACTCTGTGCTAGTTTTTGACCTCGATCGCTCGCTCTTCGCACTCAAATGCAAGCTCAAGCCATCGTACTTACTTTGGACGCACAGCAGTTTGTGGCGGATGTAGTCTACAGCTTTCCAGGGGCATCTCTGATGCGGCAGCGGCGTCACAACCAGTGCCTGGGTCCTGTCAAGGCTTAATTGACTCGCTATTGCTTTCTGCCACGTCTGACCCCCCATAATTTGCCTCCCCCATGGCTACCGCCAATGACGCCGCCTCGGTGAGCACCAACAGCACGAAACCCGACAATCGAGAGGGTACCGCGATTCTCAATCAACATCGTGTCGCTGCGCTGAATGATGTGGATAATGCGGCTTTCAGGTGAGTCCCCTTCGAGCTCTCCCCGGCTGAACTGACGAGTCTTCTCCAGCTTCTTTCATGTCAAGGTCGTCATTGTAGCCGGGATCGGTTTTTTCACCGACGCGTGAGTGTACTCAGTCGGCGGTCGCTGTGATTTTCATCCTGCTGGTTAGGTACGACCTTTTTGCGATTAATCTCGCCTCCATCATGCTGGGCTACGTATATGGGACCGTACCAGATCGGAACTGTGCGCGCAACCGTACATTCCTTCGTTTCAAACTCATTCCTCTGAAGGCCGACCTATGCTGAGTCGGAACGAGAACCTCGGACTCAAGATCGCCACCCCAATTGGGACCCTTTTTGGGCAATTGTTTTTTGGGTGGCTTGCGGATATATATGGACGGAAGGCCATGTGTACGTCACCCGTCTTGTTCTCGAGGCTGTCTTGTCCTAAATCCCTTCACAGACGGTGTCGAGCTGATCGTCATGATCTGCGCGACGTTTGGTCAGGCCACGGCAGGCGGAGGAAATGCAATCAAGATCCTCAACATGCTCACCCTGTGGCGGCTCATTGTTGGGTTCGGGCTGGGCGGAGATTATCCGTTGAGCGCGACTATTGCGTCTGAATTCGCAGCGACCCGTATACGCGGACGGATGATCACGACGGTGTTTTCAATGCAGGGATTCGGGACTCTAGGTGCGTGCTCCTTGCAGTCCTCGGCGCTTTCTATAATGACGTCCTCTCTGCAGCCGCATCCATTGTAGCACTCGTCGTCACTTCAGCATACAAGACTCAAATTGATCGAGACTTTCCCTACGTCTCCACGAGTATCGGCTACACCTCTCCAAATTGCAACTGCAGCTTCGCAACATCCCTCACCGCTGCTCTTGATCACACTTCCTCGACCGTTTGCCCGGGTGTGAATGCGGTGAATCACGTCGACTTCCTCTGGCGTCTCCTCATCGGAATCGGTGCCATTCCTGCGGTCCTGGCACTCTACTTCCGCCTGACTGTGCCCGAGACGACACGTTTTACGCTGGATGTCGAGCGCAACGTCTTGCGTGCGCAGACTGAGATTACTGCTGCGCTGAATGGGCAAGAGCCGACGGATCAGACCGTACAACAGCGTGCCGTCGCACCAGAAGCCACGCGGGAAGATTTCTTCCGGTATTTTGGACGCCGGGAGAACCTGAAAATGTTGTGTGGAGCGGCGATTTCGTGGTTCTGCATTGACGTGCGTTGCCTTCCGAGACGAGGCTGTCCGATTAATTCTGTTCACAGGTGGCCTTTTACACACTGCAATTCAACTCGTCCGCCATTCTCGAGGGCATCGGATACACTGACACCGAGGATGTGTACCAGACATTAAGGCAGTTGTGTATCGGAAGCATCATCCTCGCGGCTGGAGGTCTCATCCCGGGCTTCATCTTCTGCTTCCTCCTCATCGACAAGATCGGCCGTAAACCGATACAATGGCTGAGCTTCGGTGTGCTTACAGTGCTTTTCATCATTATGGGTCTGTGCTGCTGTTCTTTCTTTTTTTGAGTCAAAGCTGACGGGACGGCAGGCACATCGTTCAACAAACTCATCCCGTTCAATCAAGACGCGCGCGCACGAGGGCACACGCCCAGAGCGGATTTCTTCTTCTTCCTATTCTGCTTATCCAACATCTTTCAAAACTTTGGTGCCAATACGACGAGTTTCATTATACCCGGTAGGCCACGATCCAGATCCGCAGCTGCTCTCCAAACTTATAATGTCTACCAGGCGAGATATTCCCGACACGGTATCGGTCGACAGCGCATGGCATCTGCGCAGCGACAGGCAAGTTGGGTGCAATCGTGGCGCAGATCATGTTCTTCTATACCGTGGACCCCATAAATGATCCCGAGAAGTTCATGGGTCATTCGTACGTCTGATCTACTTTGCTCGTTCGGCTGACCATATGTGTTGCGTAGTTTTGAGATCCTTGCGGCGTTCATGGCTGTGGGTGGCGTGGCGACGATATTCGTGCCCGAGACGAAAGGAAAGTCACTCGAGGAGCTGTCGGGAGAGAGTCAAACGACCTTTGTCCACGGTGCGGTCATTCAAAGATGGGCTTTTCGTTTATTGATTGGATTTCCAACTCAGCCCCCGAGGAGAATGTCTTTGAGTTGCGTTATGGAGTGTTACTTCCTGTCGACGGGCCTCCGCGTCTATAAGATATAGATAAATTCCATTGGATATTCCGTTCCATGTGTCCCATATATAATTATACCACTCTACAGTCCCCACTGTTGCTTAATCAGATCGGCAGCCCGCTCTGCAACAACGTATGTCGCCGCCTGCGTATGCGCTGCTGGAACAATAGGCTATAATCCGTCAGCGACGTTGTTTTTTTCCAGAGAAAGAATTCCAACTCACAAGCACCGACGCATCGACAACACGCAACCCAGCGAATCCCTTAACCTTGAGGTCCGGATCAACACAACCATACGGCGCGCCTTGAGGCGACATCCCTAGCGTCCCAACCAAATGATATCCTGGCCCCGAAGCGCCCCGGACGTAAGCCACCACTTCGTCTGGTGTCATCGAGGCAATGTCGACGGACGGGGCGCCGAGGTAGCGGTTCTCCTTCCAATTTGGGGCTCCGACGAATTTGAGGAGGAGTTGCAACCCTTCGGCCATGGCGAGGGCGTCGAAGTCGTTGGAGAGGAGTCCGGGGTCGATGAGAGGTGCTGAGAAGGGGTCGGTGCTGTTGATGAGAACCGAGCCGCCTGAAACAGTGTGAGTGAACAAACCAAGACGAAGTGATGGTGTGGATACGTACGACTGACGGGGCTGACCATAGCCAGTACGAGAGAGATCGTGGGCGAGTACGGACCTGGTCCGAAGATGTCTAATCCGAATGGCTTTCGAGTTGAAACCGTGAGATTGAATTCAAAGCTAAAATATGTTGCAAAATACAGACCTGGAATAGCACTTCGAAATGCGGCGCGTCAGGTCCGGGTGAAGGGTCCGCATGGACCTTGAAGGCAGGCGAGTCTGGAGCGAGGCGAAGCCACCCTACCATCGTCCCCGGAGACGTATCCACAAATGGCCCAGTCTTAGTCTTATTCCACTGGGCGAATGCCTGGTCGTAGAGCGCGGGATTCTGGAAGAGTGATTCGACGGTCTGGTTGGAATTGACTGCCCAGCTGAGACCCGAGTAGGCGTGCTCGGAGGCATTCTTGCCTACACTCGGGAGGTTGAGGACAGTGGGGATTCCGAGCCTCTTGAGTATGGTTGCATCTCCGACGCCTGAATGTTGTAATATGGAGGGAGAGCCGACGGGGCCCGCAGAAAGAATAATCTCTTTAGTTGCGTTGGCGACGAATAGTGAGTTTCCTATGTCCAAGATGAGGGCCGAAAGCATCGCTGCAAGACAAGGAAGACGCACCAAATCGGAATTGAACGCCTTGGAAGGTCAGAGGCTCACTGGGTGCCACCCGACTCTGAACCGGATTGACCAGTTTCGAAACCTGTGCGTGTAGCAGGACGTGGAGATTGGGGCGGGAGAGGACGCTTGAAGTCAGATATCCCGTGGCCGACGAGCTTCGCTGACCACCGCCAATAGTGAACTGCATCCAACCTGGCCATTTTTATAGTCGGTTTATGCAAAGATCGTGGAGACTCACCAATTCCCAACGGCGTGCCGGCGTTGTAATCTTCTTGAAAGGGGAACTCCTCGGAAAGCTCCTTGGTCGTTTGCAGCACATGTCCTTCGAACTCGGACCATGGATACCCGCGGACGCTGACATCGATCGGACCCTGCGTTCCATGAAAAGCAGGGTTGAATTGCCCTTTGGTGTCGTGGTTGTCTGCTGGTGCGGACCATTTCTCATTCTGTGGATCATCTCAGAGTCCGCCTCTGCGTGAGTGATCCCGGGACGGACCTTGAGGAAGTAAGGTAGCATGTTATTCCAAGACCAGCCGTCGTCTCCTGTGAGATTCGCATAGCGATCGAAATCCGAAGCGGCACCTCTGGTATAAGCCAGCCCATCTGCACCGGATTCAGTCGGTGCTTCGGGGCAATGCGAGGAGATACGGACTGTGCGCACTACATCCTCCAAGCATGTAACCTCGTAGGAATGGGAACGCAACCCCATTCGCTCCCACCTGCGGGGTTGTAGTGTAATCTGAGCCAACTCATCAGGACAAAAGGTTCCGACCCAAGAGATGAATACGATGAATACGAACTCCAGCTGAATTCTGTGTCGGTGGTTGAAACTTGCTGGGCGAAGAATGGCACTTCCGACACCAACGCCCCAATGCTCCTGCGGCGGGCTTATTCGTGCCGAAAGAGGAATTGAACAGAATCTCACGTGGGTCCGGCCTCAAGTACCAGGACTGATACCTTGTTGTTCTCCGTCAGACGGGAAGCCAGTACGTTCCCCGCAGTCCCTCCTGCAAATAGATTTTGAATTGTAAGAAGTATTGCTATGCGGAACGGACATACCTCCGACGATGACAAAATCATATTGAAGCGTCGGTAGCTCAGCGACGTTCTCGTATAGCTTGCAGAGGCCGACGGTACTGAAGAGCGAGAGAACGGTCAATGTGGGGGCGAGCATTGCTGGGGAGCCGTCGGATGTACGACGCCCTCTTATGTGCTTCTTAAAGCTGCCGCGCAAGTCATCGAGTCCGAGGCTTACGAGAAAGATGTGCTCAACTTACGTTTTGCGGCCCTGAGCGTAATGAAACACTGCAAAGGACCATTCGAGTCCGCCGAGGTGTGCCGATGCTTTGGCAAGAGCCGGCAGCGATCGGCACGCCCCGGCTAGCCTGCCGATGTCCGCCAAAATCGCATGTCCGAGACATCAGCAACGGTCGGCAAATATGAGTGAGAACAAAGTTCCAGTTTGGTGCTAGTGCATTACCTGACGGGGCTGTGGCCCCACAATGTACCTGGACGAATGTCGAGCTTTGAATACTCGGGGCCCGCCAAGGAAGTGGATGTGGCGGAGAACAGGGCGATCAGGTACAGGGGAAAGGTATTTTGGGATCCCGGTCTGTTCTCCGCCGGGGTCTGCGCGGGATCTCAATCAGTGCCACGCGGAAGGTCGGGATTGTAGGTGTCACGGCTTGCCTGGCCTGACATACTCGGAGTCGAGAGCGTTGAATGCGTTGGGATCAATTTCACCGTTCGAATGTCGAATCATGTACGCGAAGATTCACAGATCTTCATACATACTTGGATAATTCTATTGAGAAACCCCGGTTGCGGGCAGAAACCCCCAGTTAAAAATAGATTCTACATGGAAACCCGGGCTGTGAGTTTCGGCAGCGGTGTGGCAAACTTTGATGTGGCTGCGCATGCCGAAAGTTGCCGAACAGGCCATTGGACCTCTCAGTCGGCATTAACAAGATCCTCATATGGATGTTTCAAGTCTCGAGAGCAAGATGTGCCCCGTGCAAGTATGTACGTCTAAGACTCAATTGAGAGCCGAGACGATTGATGAGCCCTGGGCGACGCACGTCGCAGACTCAACGGCGCAGACTCATTGAATCCGTGATGGCTGAGACACTGGCATACCTTCAAGTCTCTTTTTTTATTCTTTCCTGGCTTGCCAACAGCATAGTACGATGATTAAAAACAGAGTCGTCACAAGTGCTGTGACAGCAGGTAAGGCTGCAGGGAGGAGCCGACGCGCGACTGATGCGCCATCAACGCGCCCGCCCGAGCCATGCCAACCTCTTGGGTCGCAACTCCTCCCTCTATGATCAGGAGCATCACGACAATCATCCAGTGTTACTTACCTACATACAAAAAGAATTAACATGGACTACGGTGTTTGGACTCATGAGTAGAATTGGTATGCCATGCCGAGACATGCCGCTGGCGGCAGAGTTGCCGATCAAAATTGATCCAATCGAAGAAACCCCCCTCAGAATATTTTACAAATTTGGGGCTTCTATATACGGGGGGTTTCTGCGTGCACCCCGGGCTTCTCAATAGAATTATCCTACATACTTACATACATCAATTCCCCATACTTACACCCGAGACGGCGAGGGATAATTCTATTTGGTACACACAGTGTGACCGGTCCACGCCGCGGCGAGACCCTGTTCAAATGACAATAACGTAACGATTATACCCCTCAACTCGGCTGCTCCTGAGTCAATCCCAACTTGGCATCTTCCATCGAGTGCGTCGAGTGCGTCGAAGCGGGCGCCGCGAACATGCCAGTGACCTAAGCGAGGGGCATTCAACTAGGGGTACCTAAGGAAGGAAAGGAGGAAAGGTACACCCACATCGACACGCCGCGTCGTCTCAGTCTGCACCTCAATTCTGCCGAGCTCAATGTCGTCGTCCTTCTATTTGCATCAATATGCAGACCGATCAACCAGGGAAAAAGGCGAGAGGAGAAGCAGGATACGCACATTCGACCTTGTAGGCCCGGGCCTGCGTACAGCAAACGACGGTCCATCGCTCCCCGTCCCACTCCCACTCCGACTGCCAGACATCTTGAGCCGCAACGCCCTCCGCTGATTCAGAGTATACATCATCGAAATCGCATAAACTTTGGGCAGAATCTGGTTGAATGCAATCTCGACGTAGCCCAGGAGTGGGCGGCTGGTGCGGTTCATTTGCGAGAAGACGAGGTTACACAGAGCGCTGTGCAGTTGCAGTCAAGTTGGGCGTGCAGAAGAGGGAGGAAAGAGAACGCACATGACAGCAGCGGGGGCGGCGGTTTGAAATGTCAGCCGTATCAAGGACTCGACTAGGTCTGAAGTTCGCGGGCTGATTGCTACTTTTTTGTTCTGGATGAGATGGTACGCCATGACAGTGGTGAGAAGGGTGTCCCCGGCTGTGGGCGTTCAATCAGAGTTTGCGCGTCATGGGAACCGGAGGGGTAGTATACCAAACACCGAACCAAGATGCGCAGCGACTGTGGAAATAGATGTCAGTCGTCGATGTTAGGCCACAACAGACGAGCCCTTACACCAGTTGGTGATTTGCTCATTTGCAAGGATTTTGATGTAGTACGTCTGGGATAGTTGATCAAACGCCGCGCGGAGGAAGAAGTCCGACGACATACGCAGACGCACATTGCCAGTAAGGCAAACAAAAAGATGCAGAAAATCGGAGCGACTATCCACCCTTTCCGGCAGACAGACCATAGTCGGGTGCAGAAGTAGGACTGCACGTAAAAGTTGAGGATCGCAACCTGTGTGGATATCAGACATAAGGACTCTGCGGGCGGAGGTGTTACACACGATGAGCGGATTTCCCGTGTCCCACCAAGCTTCCGAGAAGAAAAGAAAAGAAATATTAGCCAGATAGCAGAAAGAAAGAAGGAAGGAAGAAGGGAAGGAAGAATGAGATGCTTTGTATCTATTTGTGATCGGGATCACGCACTTGTGATGCTCATTTCCAGCGCAGTATTGATGTCTCCGTAGTGAATGATGAAGAATACCCACAAAGACGCGCTGGAATGCAAGTATCGGCGGCGTTCGAAGCAGAAAGATAAGGTACACACAAGCATTCGGCGGATTTAAGCAAATTGAGGATGCAGAGAACTAACACCGTGGCCTTGAGAAGACGAGTGTCGTCTCGGTACCAGTTGTAATAATTTACAAACTGTTTAATTTTTGTTCAGCGGAAGCGAGTGGAAGCGTGGATGGAACGCACTTGGCAGCACAAAACACCGAGAAGTATGAGCTCCAGGCATCCGCCTATCAGCTAGTAGCAGTTTCCACGCATCAGTCGTCTTCAGGTAGACTGGAGGTATACCCACCCATGGGCCAAGGAAGAATCGTACTAAGGAGTCTTGGCTGGACATGGGAGGGGAAATCGGTGGCACGGCGACGGTGTTTTAAGTCGCATTTGACAGTCCGTAAGATATGAATCAGGTTCCCCTGAAGACGTGCCACAGGGCGGGGAAAGCGTGTGACCGAGGGCGTAAGGTGAATAGCGATTCATAAGTTGTGTGGTCGATGGCCGACGCAGGATTGCTGTGAAGGAGTAGGAGTGTTCCGGAAAATGGGAGCCGGGGAGCGAAGGATGAGCCGCATCGAGTGAGAAGACTCGTCGCCAGGAAAACATGTCTCCGATGAATCTAGACCATAATGGTGCAGGAGGGCACGAATGGAGGTATTTATTCCTAGCAAGCATGACGTGGAAGAGACAGGAGCTCTCATGCTCGCCGGCGGACGGTCAGGGGATCTTGTAGAAAATTACGTCCGAGGTCGAGTGAGCAGCCAGTTGGATGAACGATACATGACACCGGGGGCAAAGTCCGACGCATGTCGTTTTGACATGCCTCGTATGCATGTCTCAACGCATGTCTCCACGCATGCTGCTAAAGTACAAGGGGTGTCATGATCATACCCAGTGATTGCCGATGCTGATCCGGTGGTTATTCCCTTCGAAGAAAGGTGTCAGGGGTGGTGAGCAATTTCCCAAATTATATCGGATTGAATTGATTGCGTTGGGAGAAGTTCGGGAGAACGGCATGTTGAGCATCGAGTTGTTTGAAATTTGAAGGAGCGTAGGGCCTGTTCAGTTTCAACTTGAAACCATTCCACACAACCAATTGCCATGCTCACGACACCCATGATCAAGACCAGGGTTTCCCGAGGCTGCCGGCTGTTGGCCGAATCAATGGCAACGCTGATCCAGATCCAAAGACTCGAATGCCGAGCGGTGCTTGCCTTAGCTTCCGGCTCCTCAGAAAACGGGTACTCGTGTTGATCCGCAGGCTGACTGCCATCACCCGTGGACGGAAGATTGCACCTCCTCATCTATGAACTAAATTGTATTAACTGAGGTCACATACATGCCAAGTTGTACCTGTCGCAATGCCGCGCCGCGCCGCGCCCGGCAAACCCGTCACACCTCCCAGAATGGTTCTCCAGGGTTCTCCTTGTCCGTTGGGACATGCGTCGGCACATGCGTCGGCACATGCATACGAGGCATGTCAAAATGACATGCCTCCTACTTTGCCCCCGGTGTGAGGGAAGAGGACAAGAGTGGTCTGATCATGATTGGATCATGATCAACCCATCTAAATCAAATTGATGCTCGATCGATGCTCGATCGATGAAAGTGAGCCTGCCGCTTTGACTCCATTTTTCATCAACTGTGAGACCCCTTGCTGATTCCCAGGTTAGCCTTCCGCTCCGATTCTATTGTTTCATCTTGGTTTAAGTCGCATTTGACAGTCGGTAAGAAGATCAGTTTGACCCTAAGACGTGCCACAGGGCGGGGAAAGCGTGACCGAGTGCGTACGGTGAATAGTGATTTATAAGTTCTGCGGTCGATGGCATGCCGCAGGATTGCCGGGAAGGAGTAGGATCCTTGGGAAAATGGGACTCGGGGAACGAGGGAGGGGCCGCGGCGCGCGGGACTGACCACTCGGGAGAGGACTCGTCGCCAGGAAATCATGTCGCTGATGAATCTAGACCATAAGGGTGCAGGAGGTCATGAATGGAAGTATTTATTCCTAGCTCGGAGTCGCATGACGTGGGACAGGAGCTCTCATGCGACGTTTCCAGCCGGCGGACAGTCAGGAGAGAGTGTAGACAATTGCATCCGAGTCGGAGGTCGAGAGAGCGGAGCGAGTTGGATGAACGATACATGAAGAGGACAAGAGTGGTCTGATCAACACAGCCATTCAAATCCAACTTGTTGATGCTCGATCAATGAAAGTTAGCCTCCCGCCCAACTCCCGCCTTGACTGCCAACTGTGAGACCTGGTTCCCAGGTTAGCCTTCAGATCTTCAGACTATATTGTTTCATCGACCGTGACTCACCCGTCGCTGGTTCCTGAGATGATTGCCGATGCCGAGGGAAACAACGGTTATGTGAGCACTCCACACAGATCCTGGTCAGAATGTGTCGTGCTGTACGTGAATCAACCAATTGAACAAGGAATTCATCACACTTTCAATCACGCCGGCCCTTGGAAAGAACATCAAGCAGACTCGGCTTGCTTTACATAAATTTCCGCAGGCTGTTAAATTCCAACAATAAATTCAGACAATAGCCTCGACATTCTTCAGCTCCCTCCTCTTCATCTCAACCTCCCCATCCTCCGAGTCCCAAGATCTCCTCCCAAACTCACTCTCACTCTCTTCCGAATCCGCCTCTGCCTGAGAGGCCCTGTTGCTCACAGCAAACCGAATGGTGCTCATAACTCGCCTATTTCCGAGTCCCGGAGTAAATTGGATAGTCCCCGCTCGCTCCGGGCGAGCCGAAATCTGCAGCGTGCCCACGTACTCTGTATCGTTTCCATGCCCATCAGAGTGGTGGCTGATAAGGAGGAGTAGGGCGGGGGCGCATGCACCAGCGAATTGGATGTTAACGGGCAAGACAATGTCGTTGAGCGTGCCGTGGGGGAGATGGACGAGTTGGGATATTGTTCCGAGGACCTGTTGAGATACTCAAATTCAAGGAGAAGGAGGCGATGGAGTTGGTTCGTACGTACCCCCGTCATGCAGTACAACACCCCCGATTCGATGAGTAGGGCCAAGACTTGATTCACCCTCGACCGTTTACGATCTTCGAAGTTGGTTCGCATCGCTTGACGATGGCGCCTACGAACAGGTGAACGAATCGTTCCCGCCTATGGAGGGGATCTAACCATGCCGTCGCCCCTAGGAACCCCGTCGCAGAGATATTGGAGAGTAATGACGTGGTCATATTCTGGAGCTGCAGCACGTCGATGGCTCGAATAAAGCGCTTGTCGCCCCCTAGACTCGAGTCGGGGATGTCGATGCTTCGGAAGACAATAAGCGTAGATGTCGATACTAAAATGTATTATTTGCATGTTCCGAGGGTAGTTGAACGACGCACGCATTGTGAAGAACCAGAATACGAAAGGAAGCCATATCCATCCCCGATAATGCATCCGCGAAATGACCCAGGCACGCCAGCAGACGATCCCATCGCTCAGCACAAACTACGTACGCGTTATCAGCTGAAATCGACCAACAAAAAAATAACGCACGTTAATGAGGACAATCGCATTAAACGATGTAACGATGGGGACACCCTGTCATTAAATTTCGCCCACTCGACGTTCCCTGGGTCGATGTAGGTTTGCATGTTGCCCACGATGTATGCTACCGAGAAGCCCCAGAATGCCGAGGAGATGGCGTACATGAGGAGGCCGAGAAAGAAGAGGGCTTCCAGGGAGCGGGTTTTGAGGCCCCGCGTTCTGCCAATGGGTACACGATGAGATGAGAGGACGATGAAGGGTGACTACTCACAGAAGCATGCGTGTCGAGATGAGGATCAACACCGAGTATCCACCTGCCAACCACCGAGTCAGGTCAGAAAGACAAAAGGATGAGACCGACCCCACCGAAGAAGAACGTCTGCACCACCAGGGTAAAGGTGTGATACAGGAGACTTCCCCCTTGAATGAAGTAAGAAGTGGAGGAAGACATTGAAATATGAAAGTAACGAGTGGAAGAAGGAGAGAGGGTGAATCCAGCTTGAGGCTAGCTCAAGATGGGGGAGCGCTGAAAGAGCGGTGCGCTGATCTCGGCCGGTCTGTCTATCTTTTGATATCGTCTCACTCAAAATAGACGTTGATTGAGGTGAGATCACGGGTGGGAAAGCTTCGGCTTTTGATGAGAACCGCCGACTTGCTCGCTGTGCAGGCTCTTCGAGTTGCAAGTTTGAAGTAGGAGGTCGATAAAAAGTTCAGCCTGAGGCTACACTTTGCTCATAGCTCGAGCTCTCCGCATACAGCTAAATTACAGAAGCACTGGAATCAGCGCTGTGATTGATTGAGCGCACAGGATGCACCCAGATGTTCGGAACTTGTGGTGGATCCTGAATCAAAGATGAAAATATGGGAGCGTCGTTCTGAGGCATTGACCGTGCAAGGCGCCCGGAAGCGCCCGCTGCATGATAGTTGGACATCAAACATCGGAGAGTCGGAGGTTGAAATTTGAGTACTAGATAATCCATCAGTTGCCACTAACTACCCTGCGCGATGTAGCTGCTCATCCCTATTGCCTTTCGGCCCGACCCAATGGTCTAGAGGTATGATACACCCTTAGGGCGTCATTGTACTTTGGGTGTGGCCCCGCGTTCGATTCGCGGTTGGGTCCCTTTTTGCTTGTCTTTTTTCAACAATTGACAACTGTTGTTGTTGGCCTGCTAAACTCAGAATATTACTGACATGTTACACTATCCCCTACATTCCCCGCCCAGCGCAGAGGATGTCGCCTTTCAAAGTCCTTCGATAGGGATATAACACTTGTAGCGCGGGTCTTTCGGACCTTTCCAACCGACTGAAAGAACATGATTCGCACAAGGCTACGGATGAAGATGCATATATACTCACCACACTGCCAGCAATCTAAGAGATGCTCGGGGTCGCTATACACCGTCAAGCTTAAGGTCAAACATGGGGTGCAATTGATCGAGACTCACTATTTCTGCTTGATAGCCAAGAGACGGGGGTAGTTTGAGCCCCAGAAGGATTCTACAATGGGTCAAAATCATGCTTGAACTCTCCACCAAAGAATGAGTCACCAGCGAAATTAGGTTCGTAGACGTCAGCTTCGTTCTATGAAATTGCGGCGTGAGTCTCAGAACACCCGAGGTAGGATCATAGTTACAGGATATGCCCCGGAAGTAGGAGCGAGTTTCCTGAAGGGTTCGATTCCGGTGGACAAGTCTTGGTATATTGTCGTCAAGGAGGAGGCGGTCTGGTTATAATTCCACGTGTTTGCAATGGCCAACTACGCAACGATTGGTTCACGTCCGCCTTGGAAGACAATTGAAGAATTACGTACATGCCACAGGGAGTCGTACCACGCCGGGTTTCTGAGAGGACGGACTGGTTAGTGCCAGTTGACCGGGGGGCCATGCTCATTTCTTACACGCTGGTATTGTTCGTGTTGCCGTGGAAGAAGGGAGCGACGCCAAATGCAATGGCGACGGGCGCCTCCTTCATTATAGACGTCATCGCCGACGCGATAGCCTGCCGTCCAGCAGCGGTTTCAAAGTTTTTAGCCGGCATAAGACGAGAGCTGATCGTCATAGCGAAGCCGACGGGCTGGAAATCGCGTTCAGTATCAGTCTCAAATCGAAATGTAATGGAATCGATGCACGCACGACAGGGATCCGAGTAACATACTTGGGGTAGTACGTCTTGTAGTTGGGCTCGAGAGTCATCTCCCAGGTGTTGGTACCGGTAAAGTTCTTGGTCACCAAGTCCATAAGCGTTTTCACCGAAGCCTGGGCCTCCTTTTCGCTCAGAATCGTGTTGGACATGGAGATCCCCGGTAAGGACGGCTGGAGAGTTATGTCAGCGAAGAATCAGACCGAAAGCAAGACAGTTACATAGACTAGTCGGTTACGTTTGCGTTATTTCAGTTAGATGCCTGGTTAAATGGATAACACACGGTAATATCCCCACCCTAGCATGATGTTGAATAAAGAAAAGCCAGAGCCCGACAACGAACGTACCTTGCTGCGCATATGAAAGTGCATTATCCGTCATGAACTGGAAGAATTGAAGTAGCTGTCCGGGTACACTTGGATCGATCGTCGCAAAGACGCTACCAAGCCCTATTCAATGAAAGCCAACGGAGAAATAACACACCACTGACGCATTGACCGTAGTCGCAGGGAACACAAGCGTCGTCATCTTGAGGGTAACACCAAAAGTCCCACCCCCGCCACCGCGCATAGCCCAGAAGATATCGGTATTTTGACACTCGTTCGCAATGAGATGGTCACCGCGTGGAGTTACGACCTCGATTTCGATCTGCAAGAACAAGTTGAGTCACGGCATGGGATTGTTATTCAGACTAACCACGCGGTCCGCAGCGAGTCCGTGTACGTTCGAGAACATCGAATGTCCTCCACCCTGGCAACCCAAATGTCAGTAGACACCACAAGCAGACAGAAGACGAACCTGTGGATATCCCCCCGCCGCACCGACAGTTATACACCCTCCAGCAGGGATCGTCAGACTATTCGCATCAGCAAAGTCGACAAGTTCCTCATACGCGACTCCCGCCTGCCATGGTTGGTTCATCGACGGCACAGCATAAGTTGAATGCACGCACCCCGATCGTCACCGCGTTCCTCGTCGGTGTCTTTTTGGAACAGCCAGTCGGAATGAACTTTGGCTCGTGAACGACGCCGCCGAGGTTGTGCGTCTACGAGGTCGGAATAAAACCATGGACAAGATCGAACAGGCTTACCCATATCGCCAGTGTCCCAGCTCCGCCACTGCGGCCTTTGTAATCATGCTGTCTTCCCGTAAGGCGCGTAGTTCTCATATCACAATTCACACATACCCCGGTGCCTTTCACCACGAGCGGAACACCCGTTTCTCTGGAGAACGTAAATGCAGCTTTGACATCTTCCGCGGATTGTACGTTTACCTGGGAATAAATCAGCATTTAAGACGTTGATAGACTACTCGAGCACCTACGCCGAAATCCGGGACAGACCCCTGTGCACAGATTCCGCCGTGAGAGGCAATCGCTACGGGGTCTGCTGGATCAGTAAAGTTGAGCAAGCACTGCTCGCTCGTGGCTTGGCAAGTCTCCCATTGCGTCTAGATATGATAGAGCTCTTCGAGTAAACCCACAGGGTACGCTGTGCAACTTACGTTGATGTATGCGCCGAGGCTAGTCTGAAGAACCTCTGAACAATGTATGAGTGCTCGTCGCGCGCGGGCATAGGACTGAATTCTGAAACTCACCAGGAGTGACATAGGCTGTTTGAACAGCTTCGCATTGAGCCTTGTTAAAAGAGCCCGCGACGCCGGCACCAACGTGAGGGAAGCACGCGCGCGCAAAGGGGACGCCCTGGACCAATCGACCGCTGACAGTCCTATTCAGCTCGGCCCACGCCGATAACCTCAAACTGGTTGCGAGGAGTGGAAGGGGCGCCGCCGATAAAGCGAGGATGGACCACACGGCGGAGAGCATGACGGGGTACTGAACAAAGATCATCAATGTTCCGCTTTTTTATAGTGCCAGCCAGTCCAAAATTGGGAGCGTGTCGGAGCAGCCGCGTTAATTCTTCTGCATGCGAGTCCGTGGAGAATAGATTGGACCTCTAGACGCTATTCTGCCATCGCTCGTCGTTCGGGTATTTCTTGATATAGTGCCTGGCAGAGATGAGCCAGCATGGCAACCTCGTGCATATTCCTCCTGCCATGAGCTAACGTTCAATCGCAGAGCTTCAAAGAGGAAGCGAGTCTTGCTTATTTTAAACCGCACGCACCCCGTGCTGATGTCCACAGATGGTACACCACCCGCACAAACCCATTGCCAAGGCAGAAAGGAAAGGATCGACTGGATTGGACTGTGTCAAGAATCTGAAATCAACAGATTGACAACGAACCTAAATTAAAAGAGTTTCAGCTACCGGGTTGCCCAAGGCTCTCATCCTCGGGGTCTGTCAGTATTGGGGAAAGGAGGAGAGACGACACCTGGAGGACCTGTTAATGAACGCTCGAAGTGACACGATATGATACGGACAGCCGGTCCAGTTAGAATGGGCCGTACACACAGAAGATTTGCAAAGAGAACATATTCCGTGAAACTCCGTCCGGGAATTAAAAGTACCGCAAATAGATTGCGGCTTCAATCAACAGAGAAGGTACGCCGAGAAAAGGATGGGTAAAGTTCCTGAGTGTCCCTGACAACAGCCCACGGTGATCCGCTTGAGATGATATGTCTGGGCGAGAAGTTTGGAGCTGGCGGAGAAGAACGGACCTCCCATATAAATAAACACGAACACTTGGATACGAGTGGTTTACCCAGCTCGACGCTAGAATGCAGCTGGAAGTTATTCAGCCTGGTCAACAAGAACACGCAATCGAGTGACTTACGACTTGCTTTACAAATGTCGCCCCACAGGTAAAACTCCAACTCACTTTGTCCCCGCCAAATCCAAAATCACTACCCTCCCCCTCCCATCCCCTAGCCCGACCAGCCCCGCCACTTCGAGATAATCCAACGCCCGCCAGTTGCTCAAGGGTTCGTTCAGGCGAAGTATCCGCGAGTGAGTCGTCCCGAGCTCGCTGTCCCCATTCGCCGGTGCCCGGATCCCCATCCCCATTTCACCGGAACCGGGGCCACCTCGAAAAACCGCCCCAACAAGCCTCTCCTGCCTCCTCAGCCACTCTGGCGCCCCAACAACATACGCATCAGCCACCAGCCCAGCGGAAGACATATCCCGCGGCTCGATCCATACAGCCGTCCCGTGCCGACCGAGTCGAAGCGTACCACAGGGTAAGTGTCCGCGGGCGCTGGGAATACGGTAGAGATGGGTGGGTGGGAAGGAGTATGTGTATCCCTGCGTGGACGTTGATTCCAGGATGGACAAGTCGAGCGCGTATGCGTTGACATCGTTGATTGGAGCCCATGGGTCGTCAAGCTCGGGTCGGATGAGGATGGCTTGAGATGGCGCTGATGTGAGTGAAGACGACGAGATCGGTGCGACCGCAATATCGTCTACCCACTCGTAGCAGTGAATTGCAATGGGTGCCTGAACCGTGGGTGGGTCAGACAGGATGGGGTGCGGGAATAGAGAGATCGAGCGGCCCCGGACGATGAGGATACCAGCAGGGTTGATGACTGCTTGTATGAAGTTGTCGGACTAGGCACATGAATAAGCGTGAAAGATGCCGGACGAGAGACACACTATGGGGATTCCCGTGCCGGACTCCTGTGCGCGCCGTAGAATGACCGAGGCGCCAGTTTTCCAGTTCATAAGGACGGAGAGGTACATGTCGTCTGCGAGAACGAGGAGATCACCTTGAAGATACAGGTGATTTAAGGACGTGTTAATCGTGTGCAGCCCAGGATGCGTTTTCGTGTCTATCGTGCACAGCGAGATGAATCCCGAATTTTTGTGGATGGTCATGACTTCGACCTGATTCTTCCTGTATAACACGGTTATTGAATCTTCACAGGAAGCCATATTGTGCGTACTGACTCGGCATGAAAAGAAACCGCCAACAAAGGGTCCTGAGAAGTATCGCTCAGAACCAAATTATGGATGATTCCACCCCGTCGGGACCATTCAAAGAGCTTGCGGGCAGGCCTCGCATGGACATCGACCTCCCACAGCGAGAGGATTGACCATATCTGCTTCGACACGACAATCACCCACTTGCCCTCACGTCCAGGCACAAAACGGAGGTCATAGATGGGCGTCCCGTTCGTCGCATCGAATTCGCAGAGCACGGAAGGGGAGGGTGGGTCCGGGGAGAGCCAGCGTGTCGCAAGAGTGTAGGCGCGTCGTGTGCGTCGTTCGAGGTCTGGGATGCTGACATCCGTGAGATCGAACGTATCACCGTCGAAGAACGGGTAGTTGTGAGCTAGGACGCGATGTATGCACGCGTTGGTCCAGACGATCCGGAGGCAGGAGATGGCGTGAATGCGTTTGCACACCTGGATAGATATGTGAGCTGTGGGACATGAAAGCTAGCCACTGACTTGTCGTAAACGCAGGATCTCGGGGATGTCGAGCAGAGCGAAGAGGTAGACCAGGAGATCGTCTGGGAGCTGGTCCATGGCCGGGTGAGGTGAGAGCGGAATGACGTACTTGATTGCCGAAACCGAAATGGCTGTGCTCGCTCCTTGTCCCGAACCACGATCTCAAATCGCTCGCTCTGGGCTCCTCGTATCTCAGTTTTTCGCATATTGTTGTGCACGCGTCTCCTGGGTTTCTGAGAGATGTACACGCAGCGGCTGTTCCCCAGGTGGGACAATGGTTTCTCCGACTCTAGATGCCTCCACGATGCAAGTGCCATCGGCTTCGTCTTGCTCTCCGAATCTGTTCACGCCGCACTGATTCACCTGAATCCTGATCCCTAGCGAGCTCTCATCTCACCGGCTGGATAGGCCCGCCTCTGTCTCAATGTCAGTCTTCCCACGCGAACTAACCAACGATCCTTGTGTTATGTTCTTTTCTGTGAGTAGCAAACACTCGTCTTGTTCCATGGTTCCTCCGTCGCTTGTGAATCCTCTCAAGTGTCCGGCCGCACTGGAACCTTGCACCCATGTGTTCCGCGGGCCCACTCACCACTGAGCACGCCGTGCGTCCTGGCCGCTTTGGCAATCCTCTGCATTCAGAAGATTAATCCGCCCACCGCTATTTTTCCGCCACAATCGGTAAGCTGACCATTCCAGACGCCCATAAATTAAATAGCTGGCAGCAACCTGGCAGCCCCCATGCCCTGTGGCGGCTGTGTCTCTATAAATGGCACATCCGACATCAAAGCGCCACGTCGACGTTGACGCACAGCTCTGCATCTTCCAGCATCGTCTTGCACTCTGAAGATGGCTTCACACCGCGCCAACCGAAAGCGAGACGCCCTCGTAGACAACGCAATTCCTCTTCTGGACTTCGCCGCTGATGCCCTCGACCTTGTCCCAATCCCCGGTCTTTCTCTCATCGCTCAAGGGTTGTCCCTCCTCATCACCAGAGTTAAGGTAAATGATTACTTCGTGTCGGCTATTGTGTGAACGCCCGTTCTAGGATACTCGCACCAACGATGACGCCCGTCGTTTGTTCCTGGCCGAAGCCCAGCTGTTGTGTAATACGCTCACAAAAATGGCCACGACGGCCAAGGAATCTATCAGCACCCTCGACGACAACGATGGGCATACAAAACAGGCAGTACTGCACGGAATCGCGCAATCCGAGGACCTGCAGCGTCGCGTGGAATCGCTGAAGAGGTACGCATGAGACCAAGTCCCGGAACGAACAGAAATAAAATACAATCTCTCTTCAGTACCATACAGCACCTTTGCAGCAGCGCAGATCATTTGAAAGTTGGAAAGGGGGCTTCTGGGTTTTTGAAAGGCCTTGTATATGCGTCCGGGAACGCGGCCTTGCTCGCAGAGATGAAGGAATCGTTGGCGAAGGCAGTGAGCAATTTTCAGGTATGTATATCCAGTTTTCTTTTCTCATGATTTCGGCTGAGCTCCCACCGAGATGGAAGGTCAAATTTCAATTGAGAATGTCCTCGCGGAGGTCATACAGAGTGCCAAAGACATCAGACGGGCGCTAAAGGACGCAGGTGAGTCAGCTAGTTTTTTCTTTTGTCAATTTTTGATTCTCATTGCTTAGAGGAACAAAAAGTACTCGATTCAATTCCTCGTGCCGACGCCGGGTATCGCTGCGTGGACGAGCTCAAGAGCGGGTTCTTTCCTGGCACTCGTCAGGAACTGTTCAAGGAACTGAATCAATGGCTGGATGACCCCGATCAACTGCCAGTCTACTTTCTCAGTGGCGGCGCTGGTCTAGGCAAGTCCTCCATCGCGCATCAACTATGCACGCGGCTCGATTCATCCGCTCAGGATGGGCCCAGTCTCGGTGCATCATTTTTCTTTGTGCGACGCGGCGGCGAGCTGGAATCTGCGCGGCTGTTCTTCTCTAGCCTAGCGCACCAGCTTGCGATATCACAGCCCTTCCTCCGTCCTTATATCATCGGCGCTGCCCGCGAATACCTCAACCGCGGCTCCCGCCAGCAGATGGGATACACCTTCCATGAACTCTTCCGCCACGCCTTCGAACGGGCTGTTCTAACATTTCCGAAATCCGTTGTCGTCGTGATCGACGGGCTCGACGAATGCGGAGAGCGTGGTCTCATTCCGGATTTGTTGGAATTACTGCTCGAGCTACCCACCATCCTACCCGGAATTCGAATTTTCCTCACTGCGCGCCCAGAGCCATATATCCAATCGGTTCTGACTTCCGCTTCGGCTCTCCCAAGAATATCGCACCACAGTCTTAATGATACGGTGTACAATTGGCAAGGAGATGTCCGCCTCTACCTGGAGCAGACAGTTCCCAAGATTGGCTCCTATGGCGACTTTCTTCGAGACAATCCTGGCCAGCTTCAACGTCTCATCAAGCGCGCGGCCGGCGTCTTCAACTTTGCCCGAGTCGCCGTAGGGTTTCTGGATGCATACCACGACCACCCAGAGGAGCAATTCGCGCTTCTTCTCTCCGACCTGGGCACCGGCCTCTCTGCTCTCGACACCCTCTACCTGCAGATCTTGTCGTCGGCCTTCCCACCAGAAGGTTGGAGTGTTCCTCCACGCGCCGCACGCCTTCGCTTCTTTCTCGTCCTCATTGGATTAGCCCGAGAGCCACTATCACCGGAAGCCATGGCATTCTTCAGACTTGAAACCCAAATCAGCAAGGCTGACATTATCTCAATGAACGACCGATTGCGTTCAGTCCTGCTCATCAACTCGGATGGCAGAATCATTCCCCTCCACGCCACCTTCACAGAGTTTCTACTCGACTCTCAACGCTGTGTTGATAGACTCTACTACGTCGACCGGGCTGCCGGTAGCGCACTCTTGGCATCCGCGTGTATGGGCGCGTTCACGTTCCCAACAATCTCTGACTACATAAAGGGCGGCGAAAGGAGCCCAATCCGGCAGTACGTACGATATGCCAAGACGCACTGGTGTTCCCATCTCGCAGCAGCGCAATTCAACGGGTCACTGAAAGGAGATTTGAATCACTTTGTCAACCACCAGATACCGGTGTATACGCGGGTTAACCCAGCATGGTACCGTGAGACTGCATCCGGGGACTTGGAGTGTTGGTTTTCGGTGAGTGGACTCCACGATTCACTTTCCTTTACTCAAGGTACGGGCAGAAGGGCGGGGAGGATGGAACCCCCGTTATGATCGAGCATGCCAAATCAGAGGCGTACCATAAGTTGATGTGGATTACGTTCAGTAATTCTAAAGCTAAGTTCCCGGATGTGAGCGCCGCGGATTTCACCCGGCTATTACGGCGGAAGAAACATGAAGAGCTCGCCGTGCGACGTGGCGTGGATCTCACGGTTACCGGCGCGGATCTAGTGCGGTTTCGAGCTGCGCATGATGCGTTGATGGACCAGATCCGGGCTGCGGAGTCGGAGTGCGTGTGGTTGAATCCCGAGCTGGGCTGGAGCGCTTCATTGGGCAACAACTCTACATGATCACCGTCCCATTACGTCCATTAGATGTGGTTTTCTTTCTGTATAACACGAACACGGTTATTGAATCTGCACAGAAAACGTTGTGGGTACTGACTCGGCATGAAACGAAACCACCAACAACACATCTTTCGAAATATTGCTCAGAACCAAGTTATGGATGATCCCACCCCATCGCGACCATTCAAAGAGCTTGCGCGCAGGCCTCGCAAATCGACCTCCCACAGCGAGATGATTGACCATATCTGCTTCGACACGACAATCACCCACTTCCCCTCGTGTCCAGGCACGAAACGGAGGCGTCCCGGCACGAAACAGAGGTGTCCCGTTCGTCGCGTCCAATTCGCAGAGCACGGAAGGGGAAGGTGGGTCCTGGGAGAGCCAGCGAGGTCCGGGATGCTAACATCCGCGAGATCGAACGTATCACCGCCGAAGAACGGGTATTTGTGAGCTAGGACGCGATGTATGCACGCGTTGGTCCAGACGCTGGGAACTGGTCCATGGTGAGAGTTGGGTGAGAGCGGAATGATGATCACTGTCAACCAAAGACAGCCAAATCAATGGCTGTGCTCGCTCCCAACTTGAAACCACCATGATCTCAAATTGGCGCTCGCGACTCGCTGCTCACCGCACTCCCTCTGGTCTCAGCCTCGTATCTCAGCCTAATGGTTTCTCCGAGTACTCCAGCAACCCTTGTGATTCACTCATCTTCGAATTGCTACCGCGGCGATCCCATGGAAGCGACGTCTTCGAGGATCTGAATCGATCCCGACTGAAAAGACTTGCCAGGATAATGACTCGGGCATGCATCTACGTGGGCGTGACTCGCAACTCGAAGGTACGGCTTCAAACACATTGAAACCAGAGACATGAAAGGCAGACCCTACCAAAATAACGGCCAAGCCTATTTGATCGACAACTGCAGATGTCGGCCTCCAAGATTCTCTGGGACTCTGGAACGACGGTAAACGTATAGACCGCGACGAGTGTCGAGTACATATTGCGCAAAGTCTCGGGAATTCGAACTGCCGACCCGCCTACGTCCAATCTATCTACGGAATATGCAAGGCTCAGAGAACACGAAAAACGTGATTCTATGCGCTGGCGCACTGAACACGCCCAAAATCATACTCGAATTGTTGAGTGGTGTTGGTGATCCTGCGGTGCTCGGCGGTGTCGCTTAATTTTCAATGCTGTTCCATGTTTTCTCAGCGGGGCACATCCAGCCCTGAGGAATAACAATCCTCACGTCTAGAGCTCAGGAATCAAGTATTAGATTCTCGAAAACCATGAATGCGTTCCTCTCAGTGAATCGCCGATCATGACTTTATTCCGCCGATGTCGGGACTCTGCATCCTCTTCCGCCTTAACCACGCTACATGCTGTCCGTCAATGAGGTGACAGGCTGTGAATAGGCACCAATGGTCAAGCTGTGGAATCCGGTGCGTGTATTCTCGCCGTACCTTTTCTTCCCTACGCTCATGTCTCGCAAGACCAGCAAAGCGCCTCGAACCATCAACATAAATGGTAGGCCACCCCCGACCGACGGACATGATGTCCTGATTCATCCATTTCCTCAGGCGGTCACGGTGGGCCCGGTGGTCGCGGCGATAACCAGGGCGGAGAAGGCGGCTTCGGGCAAGGCCCCAGGGTCAATTTCTACGATATCACTGCCAGATCCGTTACTATTCGCCAACAAATGTGCGTTTCTCCTTAATCGGATCGCTGCCTGGGTCTGATGTATTGAAGCAGAGCAGGAGCGACGAGTGAGGAAGACAGAGTACTGGATGCCATTCCTCATGCCGACGCCGGGTATCGCTGCGTGGACGAGCTCAAGAGCGGGTTATTCCCTGGCACACGTCAGGAACTATTCGAGGAACTAAATAATTGGCTGGATGACCCCGGTCCACGTCCAGTCTACTTTCTCAGTGGCGGCGCTGGACTCGGCAAGTCCTCCATCGCCCACCAACTTTGCACACGCCTCGACAACTCAACCGACGGGCCTGGCCTCGGCACGTCGTTTTTCTTTGTTCGCGGCAGCGGCGACCTGGAATCGGCGCGTTTGTTCTTCTCCAGCCTGGCGCACCAGCTTGCGTTATCACAACCCTCCCTACGCTCTCGTATTATCTCCGCTGCCCGGGAGTACCTGAAACACGGCTTGCGCCAGCAGATGAAGCACTCCTTCGAAGAACTCTTCCGTGGCCCTTTCCAAGGGACTGTTGTCACGCTACCGAGTTCAGTCGTCCTCGTCATTGACGGACTCGACGAATGCAAAGATCGTGAGCTTATCCCGGATTTGTTGGAGCTATTACTTGAGCTGCCCACCATTCTACCCGGAATCCGACTCTTCCTCGCTTCGCGTCCGGAGCCGCATATCCAGTCGGTGCTCACTTCCGCCTCGACGCTCCCAAGCATATTGTACCGCAGTCTGAATGACACGGTGGCTCAATGGAAAGACGACGTCCGCCTCTATCTCAAGCAGACAGTCCCCAAAATAGGCCCCTACGGGGACTTTCTTCGAGACAGTCCGGACCAGCTTGAACAGCTCATCAACCGTGCGGCCGGTGTCTTCATCTTTGCGCGAGTCGCTGTAAGGTTTTTGGATACATACCGCGACCACCCGGATCCCGGGGAGCAATTCACGCTTCTTCTTTCTCCGGGTGGCATCGGTCTTTCCGCTCTAGATGCCCTCTACCTCCAGATCTTGTCGTCGGCTTTCCCACCACCGGATTGGAATATTCCTCCTCGCGTTGCACGACTTCGCGCCTTCCTCGTCATCATCGCACTATCCGGCAGGCCACTACCACCGGAAGTGATGGCATTCTTCGAATTGCGAAACCTATCAGTCTAAGAAAAGCTGATATCATCTGGATGACCGATCGGTTGCGTTCAGTCCTGCTAATCAACTCGAGTGGCAGTGTCATTCCCCTCCACGCCACCTTCAGCGAGTTTCTCCTCGACCCTCAGCGCTGCGTGCACACACTCTACCACGTCGACCGGGCTGCCGGCAATTCACTTCTGGCATCTGCGTGCATGGGCACCTTCACATTCCAAATCATCTCTGACTACCTATTCTCCGGCCAGGACGCCCCAATCCGGGACTACGTACATTATGCCAAGTCGAACTGGGATCTCCATCTCTCGACAGCGCATTTCAACGGTTCATTGAAAAGAGATTTGATTCATTTCGTCGACCACCAGATACTGGTCTACATGCGGGTTGACCCCTCGGTCTGGTTTGAGACTGTCTCCTGGAGCTTGGAGCAGTGGTTTTCAGTGAGCATAGACTCCTCCAATCACTTCATTTCACTCAAGGAAAGAACAGAAGGGCGCGGAGGATGGGACCCTCCTCATTATTGAGAACGCCAAATCGAAGGCGTATCACTGGCTTATGTGGGCTGTGTTCATCGAATCCAGAAGTCAGTTCCCGGACGCGAGCGCCGCGCCGCCGCCAAATGGATGCGGCGGCACGTACATGACGAATTTGCCGTCCGATGGGATGCGGATCTCACGGTTAGCGAAGCCGACATGGCGCGATTACGATCCGCGCATGATGCGTTGATGAATGAGATCCGGGCTGTGGGACCGGAAGTGGAGAGTGCCTGGTTGAATCCCCACATCTGGAACTTGCTTTTAGTTCCCTAGAACTGGCCGTTCTACCTAGAAATTTGACGTAGGCGTATGGCGCGTAGAGCGCATAGAGCCGCCTACGACGATGTTCGACAGAACCATTGCAACGATTCTGTATCCAATTATATTTTTTTGTATGCCATTCTATGTTTACCCATGCACCTATGATGTCAATGGCGCTGACTTCTCCGACTTTACCCTACGCGCTCATCTTTTCTTTTCCCGACGGTATGTAGTTTTCTCACTCACACGTCCAGCCATCAACCGGAACTCGGCGTCCCTCGTTCTATCAGATTACTTACGTAAGTAGACCGTCTCAGTAGTATATAAACCGCCTGTGAAGTAGTTAGTTCTTCGGTCAATCGTACAGTTACGCCAGTCACTCACTGCGTGCGACCACCCTTGTGCCGAGAACAGCCTAGCTCCTCGTCACAACCATGCTGTGAATTGGTCCCGAACGACAGCGAACGATTGGCGAATGACCTCAACTACTTGCCGAAGTGCGGCCGACATGCTCATATGCAACCATCAGCTCCATCAGACAGCGGGCGCCAGATGGATGCCGTGGTATAAAGACGACGCCCTTCATCGAAATCCCCTTCGCCTCTCCCTCTCTCTCCCTTCCGTCTTGTCTCCGAGTCTTCTGGTGCTTTGTCTTCAAGTTCAAGGTTCAAGACCACCTTCAAGAATCACTACATACCATGCTTTGCTTCCCCTTGCCAACTCTTCGGGCTTCCCCTCCAATCCTAGTGCAAGTTCCGCGGTGGCCGACGACTGCAAGACATGCTCGACTGTCTTGACTTTTTTTATGTCTGTTATGTGCCTTGTATATAAATAGCTGTGTTTCATATTTGAATCTCATTCCTTTCCACGTACTTCTGTGCAGCGTGCGCCGAGGCAGCCCATAAATGAATACCCACAATATGGCCGAGCAATGGCCGGGGGAAGCTGGCAATGGCTGCGACGGGGCCATCAGATATTCCCAATGCGGTTTGCTTGAGTTAAGCGGGTGCCAATACGCGGTTCTAACCGATTCTAACCGAGTCTAGGGAGAACAGGCTTTCTCTGTAGAGCCCTACCTTGTACCCGTCTACGCGGTATAGCCGCTCTCCCTAGGCCCGGCTAGAACGACCGGATTTTCCAGATGCAGCTGCCCAAGATATTTCGTCGTGGAGTTCCGCGTTTCGGTGCGGTAACGGACACTGTGTGAATGTATTTCTCATGCCGACTGTAACTGTTTGTTCCCAAACAGTTCGGTCGAATGATTTGAATCCCGAGCTCAACCCTAGCCGCCCTTAGACTGCACATCACCAAAATCGGAGAAATCCCGTATTCCCTGCCATGATCCTGTCGGTCACGTTTCATTGTCGAACGGTATGAGCATACTAGTAAGCCTCGAAGAAGCATCGAACCGGTTGGAGCATATACCGTGGGCGCTGATGCTAGGCTGTGTCACGGCCATCACCTGTCCGACGCCCATCACCTGTCCGACGCCAATCAATTTGAAATGATCGGATTCCGCGCCTGACCTTCTAAAATGAGTCCGACTCTTCGCTCTCGCCACCATCCACCGGCACAGTTCGATGCCCCCCGGACAGCCCACTGGGTTGGAGATCCTCGTCAACCGCACAGTCGCTTCAATCAAGGCCGTAGTGCCCCTCTTGGATGAGCTGCACGACGGGCTGGCACCGCCCTTCGTGCAAGCCATCGCGCATACGGCCCTCGCTTTGATTGCTGGTCTCCAGGTGAGCTCAATTCAACTTGGATCTGGATGGAAAGACGTCAATTTGGAATGCAGACGGTGAAGAAGAACAGGGAGCAGTGCGCACGCCTCTCGGAGAACATCCACAGCGTCATGCACGCTATTGCGGAGGTGTACTTGCGGACAGAGACGCCTGGGTCGATTCCCCCCGCGACGATGAATCAGGTGGCGAAATTCACTGGGTAGGTCGCCTGCACACTTTTCCCCCCTCTTTTCTTTGATCTCCTGGGCTCGCAGGACGATTCACAAGATCCACGCATTCGTCGAGGCACAACTGGATAAGAGCAGGATAAAGCACTTTTTTCGACAAAGTGAGATGAATGCTTTGTTGGAAGAGTGTCGGGATGGGATGAGGGATGCAGTCGATTATTTCGGGGTACGTCTCTACGCCAACTCTGTGTTTCCTACTCAGTGCAGGGCAGCTCAACTCCGCGGCGAATTTGGTGGAGAATATAGACGACTTCCAAGAACAAACGAGGCAAATGCACAAGGAGCTGCTCGAGTTGATGTCGACCCTCTCGGATGCTTCGATTTCGCATGCGGGCTCTTCTGTGCGTCCACCTGTCATCCCACCTTTTTTATTTACCACTTTCTCCCAGATATACCACAATGACTCCCAGACGAGGTATCCACCCCTCCTGGACGTATAAGATAAATCTAACCCGTGTATAGTTCCAGGTCCTTCTCCCTCCTTCCCTCCCGACCACAAATCTTCTACGGCCGCGACTCCGAGCTCGCCCACATCGTTCAACTCCTGCGGCACGCACCAGCGGCTAGGATTGCCATTCTCGGCGCTGGGGGTATGGGAAAGACAAGCCTCGCACGCGCTGCGTTGCACGATTCCAGCCACGCTGATGTGTTGTTCATATCGTGTGAATCCGCTGTGAATAGCCTGGATCTCGTGCGTCTCATGGACGAGTATCTGGATTTGAAGCTGGGCTCCGATCCAAGGAAGGGCGTCCTTCGGACTTTGGCTACAAAGCCCTCGTGCTTGTTGGTTTTGGATAATTTGGAAACGGCGTGGGAGCCGCTCGACTCGAGGTCTGGCGTCGAGGATCTGCTCTCACTACTCGCAGAAATGCCGAACCTCGCACTCCTGGTAAGTACTTCTATTCCGTGTCGACGCTGTACCTTTATCGAAACCAGGTTACCCTACGCGGCAATGAGCGTCCGTCCGGTGTTCGATGGACACGCCCATTTCTCCCACCTCTGGGTCCTTTATCAGCCCATGCTGCCCGGCGCATGTTCACCGACATCGCAGATGAGGGTCACGATCCACAAGAAATCGACCAGCTTCTCCAATTCACGGACAATATGCCTCTCGCAATCGACCTCATGGCGCACTTGGTTGCCTATGAAGGATGTGCGGACATCCTAGCCCGGCTGGAGACCGAACGCACCGCACTGCTCTCCGGCGGTCAAGATCGCCGTTCCAGCCTGGACGCCTCAATCGCACTCTCACTCTCAAGTCCGCGCATGACCTCCCAGCCAGGCGCAAAAGACCTGCTAAGTCTACTCGCCATTCTCCCCGACGGCCTCTCGGACGTGGAACTCGCACACAGCGACCTCCCCATTGACAACATCCTTGCCTGCCGCACGGTCCTCCTCAGCACGGCCCTAGCATACTACGACAACAGCAAGAAACCCAAACGCCTCTGCTCTCTCGTCCCCATCCGCGAATACATGCAGCACTTCCACCCCGCACCGCGTCCGGTCGTTTGGTCCCTCCAGCGGCACTTTCATCGTCTGCTGGAGATGTACAAAACTTATGAAGGGTCCTACGAGATTCCCGACATCGTATCCAAAATCAACGTCAACTTTTCGAATATCCACAACGTTCTGCAGCGGAGTGCGAGTCCAGATCTGACGGACTTGATCACTTGCACATATGCACTCGGGGCGTTCAGTCTGTCGGATATGTACGGCGCGCTTGGGAACTACTACAATTGGTTCACGAGCAATTCTGCATTGGGGGTGGAGTGTTTTGAGAAGGCTTTGATGCGCGCAGGAGAAGTTGGCGGGGAGTTGACTTGCAGCGATGCCGGTGCGAGATTGGAATTCTCCTTATCGGACGAAGCTGGCGGGCTGGCCAAGCTACACACACGGTTAAACGCAGTCCGCGTCGAGGCTATGCGTTCCGAGGGGCTGGGTGCCCTCAAACAGACTCTCGCACTCGTCGAAACTGCGCGAGATTACCTGGATTCGTGCGGTATGGCTGGCGATGCTCTGAAGATTCAACTGCGGATCACGGAGGCCGAGGCGTACCTCCAGAAATCCGAATACGCCGAGGCGAGGCGGGTTCATACCCAAATGGTGTTGGAGGGCGAAGATTCTGATTCTGCTTTCATACTAATGAACCTAGCGTTGATCGATGTGGAGACCGGTGCCAACACCCAAGACGTCCTCGGGCGGCTCGAGATGGTGCAGAATATGTTGAAGAATGTCGCTCATTTCTCCGGCTCTCGCCTCACGGATATGATACTCGCCAGCCTCCGCCTCCGAGAACGTCAATTCGACGACGCGGCGATGTTGTTCAAGGAGTGTCTCCGCTGGGGGTGGACCCAGTGCGCGCATCCGGATGTCACGTCCTACTGTCTGGAACGCATGGCGGATGTCGGGCGTTGGCGTGCGGAAGATTTCGGGTGGACGTCCACGACTGCCTTCGTTTATTTCGCTTTTGCGAAGAAGACGAAGATCATGTTGGCGCTGTACAAAGCCATCTGTTTCATGGGCGACGTGTTTCTGGCTGGAGATGGTGAGGGGGATGAGGAGACGGCGGAGAGTTTGTTCGTGGTGGCCCTGGGTGCGTTCACGTACATGGATGTTCATCGGAGTCGGGGTGAGTGTATGATGAGGCTTGGGGATATTGCTTGGCGGAGGGGAGATCGGGAACGGGCGGCAGCGTATTGGAGGGACGCAGGCCCGTTGTTCGTACGTGCGCAGCGGATGGAGGATGTTGGGAGGATTGAGGAGCGGCTGGGCCGTTGCCAGTGAGTATTCGCATAGAGTATATCGCATTCATTTGTACCTAGAAACTAGTTGCCAGTGAGTATTTACATAGAGTATATCGCATTCATTTGTACCTAGAAACTAGTTGCCAGTGAGTATTTACATAGAGTATATCGCATTCATTTGTACCTAGAAACTATTAGCACTACTCCTCCAGCAGAATGCTGAAACGACTTGAGAGTTATACGATCGACGTCTTCTGAGTGCGAATACCAGAGTGAGGATTGCTACGGGGTGCGAAAAGTCCAGGCGTGTTCATTGCCAGGATAAAAAAGGAATTCATTGGATCTTCATGCTGCCCCAGCCCGGCTCGAACGGGCAGCTCTCGAAGACACCAAGTAATGGATCGCCAACGTAGCCATCAAGGGTCTTTGTTGTCTCTCCAGCCAACATTGAGCACCAGGTAGTTGGACGAGTTCTTCATGCGAACCACTAACGGCGATTCTGTCACCTTTATTCAGTGCATGTGGGACGGCTACTTCAAAGGTTGAGCGTTGAGCGGTCTCACTGCGCCACTTGCAAGGCTCATACAAGTGAAAACCAAAGAGAAAAAAAAATCCAGGATGAAATCCTCCGAGCCCGGTTCGAACGAGCAACTTGAGAGCTGATTTTCTCGTCTAACGGACTAACGCGGGTATTAGGTGCTTGCAATCATCCGGTATTTTGAACCTGACGTCCGTGGCGAGGCAAAAGTAGCTAGGCCTAGTTGGCATTTCAGGATCCGAAAGACGAGAGGAGAAGCTGAGATCATACCACTCTGAACTCCCACAAGTTGGAATGGACAACTTCTGTTCAAGAACCCACACAATGTGGTTGAAATTGGGGCAGGCACGACAAAAGAAAAAATGCAGATGCGGAACTTCCACTGGACAGCTTCTGTTGTGGGACTTTATACTCGAAAAAAGCACCACCGGACGATTGGACCCAAGCCCGCTTCGAACGGACAACTTCTGTTTACTTTCTGAGTCGCTTCCATGACAACTGGGACGATTCATTTCGCTATCGGGTCTTCTTGCCTGGTGCACGACAGGATTAGGTTTGAATTTCGCATGGAGGACTAGCCGAAGAGACGGATCAGCCGCCGATGCACGATCCTTCTCGCATTCTGGAATCTGCCCAATGCCTGCTCAAACCGCTTCTGAAGAGGCGGCTCAATAGCCTATCAATGCGGGCTCTGAAAGGCCAGAGTCAATTCCAAATCACAGGCCGGAGCGATTTGCGGTTAGGCAGTTGAGTTGAACGGCTGATGCCGGCAGTCGATGTGGACTTGTTGTCCGATGTGATGCAGCTTCCGACTTGTCCCGAACTTCCAACTCCTCGTCGGCCGCCCCTCTGAGTCTCTGGGACCCGGTTCTGTTTCTCGGAGCTTCATTGTCTAGTCCCAAGGGAATGCATGCTAGCAGACTCCGACTCACTGGGACACCACATTCGTCGATTGCCTCTTGACTGCCTCTGCTCCGTTGTATCTTTGCTTCTGATAAATTCAAGAACCTCGTGCCACTCCCGGACTTGGCTATATTCGCTGCGGGGATATGCATTTGGACATGCTTATAAGTACTTGCATTACAAGTCTTCAGACTTTGGAACATGTGGCTGGCACCCGGGACGCCCATGGAGCCTTAGATCTATTCTGTGATCAAATGATTCCGATCCCACCTTAGAAGATTCCATTTAAGCCGGAACGCCACGTAACTAATATTGGTGAGCGTCATTTAAATTCAAACCATTCACGCAGCAACCATTTACAATGTATTCGAAGGTGTATGCAGCCAAGGCGAGTCATGACACGCTCAACGGCGCTCCCAACGATGAAAGTAAGTGTGCAAGCGATAACGATCCCGCTGTCCGTCTAACCCATTTCAGCTCGGTCCCCGGGCGGTAGACGCGGTTCTAAGCCGGCTGTCTCACAAAGGGTAAAAGAAGAAGTGGTACTAGCCCTCACTGCCTCCACCTGCCCACCAGGATGCCCAACTGTTACTCCTACCCCCCATCCCCAGCCCTACTCACCCAAGCTCGGACGCCAACCACCGCAGCGCCGAGGCACGCAGCATCGGGAGGGAAGACATTCGGGCGACCAGTGGATCGACTTCGCAGTTCCGTCGTGCGCGGAGCACGAAAGTGGCAGCGGCGTGTGAGGGCGGGGGAATCCAAAGGACACGAGGGGAACGAACGATCCTCGTCCGCCGAGTGGATTCCGCTGCTAACCAGGGACCAAGGCGAGCCCAGTATGACCCCATCCGTGCGGTTGGATGTTGGTCCACCGAGCATCGACAAGACTGGCAGCAGCCAGCGTATCTTGCGGTGCAGCAAATCAGGATTCTTCCGCCCGCCGCGGTCGAGGAGATGGCGCCGTACGCGCAAGTTTGCGAGGTTCCTGCTTGTCCGTGCACCCTTGATTCTCCAAGTATTCTCTTTGAATTCTTACCTCGCTTACTGTAGCGTGTCCTCGATGCAATCGCCTTCTTGGCCGGTCCACCTATCATATATCATCCCGACTACTGTTGTGAGTTGTTGTCCGCTGCGACGCTCATAAGCTGAAAGTGCCAATATTGTTCGCTAGAGGATCGGCGCGTCCGGGTGCTCTTGGGACGAATACTCTTGAGTGGAGGGTAAGATATGTAGGGTCATAAAAGCGATCGAAAAACAAAGTATATTCCAGGGACGAATCAAAATCCCCAAAGGAGAGAACTTACCAGTTTGCCGTGTGAAACATGCACAGTCCTCCCTTCCCGAACCAGAGACAACAGAAAAAGAGACATGGCTCGCATTCACTGTTGTGCACAACCCGAACCCGGTTGACATACCGCCTTCTTACATCGGGCACCATAAACTTGGACGAGTTTTTTTAGGCCAACCAAGGGAATGTCGATTATAATTTCTGCTGTCATCTCACCCCAGCTTCAATTCAGCTGTAGTTCACACACAGGATAGGTGTTCTCCGAAAGGTAGCCGTGTCAATTCCTCCTAAGTAGTTCAAACCCACAATGACATGGCTACTGAACACCAAAAAAGTGCATCAGTGTACCATCCAGATATCCCCCGAGCCCGATTCGAACGAGCAACTTGTGAAATGGCTTGTTTCTTCACACCGGTGGTTCGAGTGGAATTGTAGTCCTTCTCAACCGAGACATTCATGTATGCAATAGGGAAACCAAAATCGAGGAAAAGCCGACGCTGCCAGGCTCGCATCGAGGCTGCTCGGTAACTTTGTCGACAATGCCCAACCTAAGTAATAGGCCTTCAGTGTGCCAAGGGCAAGATTTTGTCCCGACTGCAACTGCAATGACAGCCCAAAAAATGACTCTTTCTTCTGCGAATGGACCGAGCCCGCTTCGAACGGACCCCCGCCCTGGAGCATTTTCGATCCCAGGTCCTGAGACAGCGCGACTACCTCCACCAACAGACTGCCTGACTCGACGGTGAGATGGAATGCCTCCATCGAATAACAATTTCAGTCGTCGTTCTCGGTGGTTGATCTTCATCTCTTCGTCTTTGCAAGGCAAGTCAAGACAAACGACTGACACCGGGGGCAAAGTCCGAGGCATGTCGAAACGACATGCCTTACACGCATGTCTCAACGCATGTGCCGAAAGTACAAAGGGAACCATTTTGAGAGGTGTGACAGGTTTGCCGAGCACGGCACGATGCGGCATCACATCACCGCTGATAAAACCAAGTACAACCCAAATACGAACTTCAATTCCGTCTTATGTATGTGACCTGGTGACTCAGAATAAGGATGGTGATTGTGTTGCCAGGCAAGTACTCGGCATTGGTTCGGCATGTGTATGATGATCCCCAGTTGGGTCTGGATCACAGTTGGTGTTGAATCGGGCAAGAGCCGGCACTCTCGGCCAACGCTTTCATCATGGCGGCGTGATTTGTGATGTTCGATTAGTTACTGTACGGCAGTGCACGGCCCACGGGCAATGCACTGCAACTGCACTTGATTAGATTGTCCCCGAATTCTGGATGTTTAACCAATGTTGGACACAAGTTCAACAACTGTTTTTCAACCTAATGAACCCAGCCTAATCCATTCAATTCAACTTACATGGTTGTAATTTCTGGAAGTGCTCAAAAATTCCAATTTCAGACCCTCTTCACCACCCCTGAGGCCGTCCTTCGAAGGGAATAAGCACCGGAACAGTGTCGGCAATCAGTGGGTATGAATGTGACGCCCTTGTACTTTTGCAACATGCGTCGGGACATGCGTTGAGACATGCGTGTAAGGCATGTCAAAACGACATGCCCTGGACTTTGCCCCCGGTGTGAGTCTGACTCTCAAGTGACTGTAAAATAATGATCACAATAGTAATTATGTAACCTGGCTTTCAGCTCCCGCATGGCAGAAACGATTCCGCTGTAGGTACCTAAATAGTAAATTGATACTTGACTGTGCTTGAATAAAAATTCATGGAACTCCTTGCTCAAGAGTTATCATGATGCCCGTTGCAGCCGACTCGGAGGCTCATCCGGATCAATGATAGAAGGACACCATCAGCGACCTAGCCTTCCAAATTCAACTAGATTTCCGTCCCCGACCAATCCTCGGACATTCGCCGGGGTTTGATCTGAGAAGGTTTGCGGCAGCCCAGTTTTCCATTGCAGTCGAACCCAGGGGATCAACGGAGTCTTCGGAGGATCAAACAACAATTATCATCATGATTGTTGATGCCTGTAATGCGTGCATCTGGCATCTGGATTCTGGGCCCGGTGGGATCATCCGGCACCCAGACTGAGACGGCTCCGAAGCGGATGATCGCCGGTAGTCTGCGGCAAGCGCCATCATGAACGAACCTTGATTAACACAGGCAATACCCTCGGCCCCGCTCGGGACGCCGTTGGTCCATCGTGTGCTCCGATTTCCAAATGGATATCGGGGATCGTTTGATGCCACAGGCCCAGGTTAAAAAGAACGATTCCTAAACGGGTTAGGAATCGTAATTGACAGTACATCGCCCAGCTGACATTCCAGACGCCTAAGGTTGGCCACGGGTCCGGGTCCGGGTGTCCACAGGCCAACCCGTACCCGAACCCGCCAAAACCGCACCCGTGGCGGGTCGGGTGCGAAAACCCGCACGGGTGACCCGCGGTTTCGCACCACACGGTCCACACCGCGGGTGGTTCACGGGTGGGCCTACCCGTCGGGTTCCCTCTGCATAGTCCATATGCGAAACGCAATCAATTTCATGAGTGCTGACTTTCAACAGGGAATCACCCATCCAACGAGGATTGAAGGGATTCGACCGAAACCTATCCTGCAGTGGTACAAGTTCACCCCACAATTTGAGCAGCATAAATTCGTCAACTTGTTCAACATCATGCGAGTTGTTGATCCTGATCTCGTCGACACGCTCTTCATTTTTATGCTTCGCGGGAGCAGCTTCCTGTTTGAAACCAGTAAGGGAAAAACTTATCATAGTGTGCAGGTAAGCCCATCTTCAGATCCTCTCTGCCCGCCTTGTACTGAATTACAAAACTAGGAACTCACGGATCTCATGTACCGCGCACACGCGAAGAGCGTTGCAGCTGCTGCCGCACGTGTCGGGGCGGCATTAGAGTTACAACAAAGCTCTGGTTTTGAACTCTTCTCTATTAGGAAATTGACGGCGCCGATGCATCTGAGCTTTGATGATTGGGACGATGATGAAGTTCCGGATCTTATGCAGCTGTAGTCCAGCCATCAATGAAAACATGATTATCAGCTCGGAAGCCGCCGCTCCGGCCAAGAAACCCGCGGCTTTGCGGGTCGGGTACGCGGTTTGCGCGGGTTCAACAGGGGGCCAACCCGTACCCGCACCCGCGCGCACCCCGGGTGCAAACCCGCGGGTATACCCGGGAACCCGTGGCCAACCTTACAGACGCCCTTCGCCGCCGTATACATATATTAAACTTGACCATGGCAGCCCCATGCCCCTGGACCTGTGGCGGCTGTGTGTGCCATAAATGGTACATCCATCACGGTGGCACGTCGACGCACGCAGCTGTGCCTCTTCCAGCATCGTCTTGCACTCCGGAAGATGGCTTCACACCGCGCCAATCGAGAGCGAGACGCTCTCGTGGACAACGCAATCCCACTTCCGACCTTTGCCAGCACCACTCTCGATCTTGTCCCAGTGCCAGGCCTCTCTGCCGTCGCTGAAGGATTGTCCCGCCTCGTCACAAGAGTTCGGGTCAATAATTCGTGTGACTCGTGTCCCGGTTATTGTGTTGACGCGCGATCTTAGGATGCACGCACCAACGATGATGCCCGTCGTTCATTCATGGCCGAAGCACAGAGCTTGTATAACACGCTCACAAAGATGGTTGCGACGGCCAAGGGAGCCGTCAGCACCCTCGACGACGACGACCAGCATACAAAGCAGGCAGTCCTGGATGAAATCGAGCAATCCAAGGACCTGCGGCTGCGCGTGCAGTCGCTGTTGAGGTACGGATGAGACCAATTGTCGGAACAGAAAGACAACCTCTCTACAGCACGATAGAGGTCCTTCGTGTTCGCGCAAAGGATTTGAAAGGTGGCAAAGGGGTCTCGGGGTTTCTGAAAGGTCTTGTACATGTGTCCGGGAATGCGGCCTTGCTCGCAGAGATGAAGGAATCGTTGGCAAGCGCAGTGAGGATGTTTCAGGTGCGTATACATGATTTTCCCTCATTATTGCCATTCAATTTTCCGCTCAGATGGAGGATCAGATGTCAATTGAGGACATCCTCGGTGCGGTCATAAAGAGTGCCAAAGACATCAGACAGGCGCTCAAGGACGCCGGTGAGATTGATAGGGTTTACTTGAATTTAAATACTCATTCCGTAGAGGAACAAGGAGTGCTCATTTCCATTCCTCCTGCCGACGCAGGATATCGCTGCATGGATGAGCTGGAGTGTGACTTCCTCCCTGGCACTGGTCAGGAGCTCTTCGAAATAGCACCTCAAACGATCAACATAAACGGTGGGCCACAGCCGGCCGACGGACATGAATCCCTGATTCATCCACTTTTTCAGGCGGTCGCGGGGGGGCCGGAGGTTGCGGCAACAACAAGGGAGGTGAGGGTGGCTTCGGGCAAGGCCCCAGGGTCAATTTCTACGATATCAAAGCACAATCCGTCAGTATTCGCCAGAAAATGTGCGTTCGCCCTCAACCAGTGACCGCTGCTGGTTCTGATGTCTTGAGGCAGAGCAGGAACGACGAGTGAGGAAGAAAGAGTACTGCATGCCATTCCTCATGCCGACGCAGGGTATCGCTGCGTAGACGAGCTGAAGAGCGAATTCCACCCTGGCACACGTCAGGAACTGTTCGAGGAACTAGCTCAATGGCTGGAGGACCCTGATCAACGTCCAGTCTACTTTCTCAGCGGCGGCGCTGGTCTTGGCAAGTCCTCCATCGCGCATCGACTATGCACACTTCTCGACACATCGACTGACGGACGCCTCGGCGCGTCATTTTTCTTCGTCCGCGGCAGTGGCGACCTGGAATCTACGCGGCTCTTCTTCTCCAGCCTCGCACACCAGCTCGCACTATCCCAGCCATCCCTCCGCCCTTATATCATCTCCGCGGCCCGCGAGTATCTCAAACGCGGCTCCCGCCAGCAGATGAAGCACACCTTCGAAGAACTGTTCCGCGGCCCTTTCGAGCGGAGTGTCCTAACATTTCCCAAACCAATCGTCATCGTAATTGACGGAATCGACGAATGCAAAGAGCGAAATCTCACTGTGAATTTGCTGGAGTTAGTGCTCGAACTACCCACCATTCTACCCGGAATTCGACTCTTACTCACTTCGCGTCCGGAGCCGCATATCCAGTCCGTGCTCACTTCCGCCTCGGCACACCCCAGTGTATCCCACCGCAGTCTCAATGACACGGTGGACAAATGGGAAGGAGACGTTCGCCTTTATCTCGAGCAGACGGTTCCCAAGATCGGCCTATATGGTGACTTTGTCCGGGACAATCCCGATGAGCTTGAACGTCTCATCAAGCGCGCGGCCGGCGTATTCAACTTTGCGCGAGTCGCCATCGGGTTTCTGGATGCATACCAGGACCACCCAGAGGAGCAATTCGCGCTTCTTCTCTCCTCGAGAGGCACTGGCCTCTCTGCTCTCGACGCTCTCTACTTGCAGATCTTGCTGTCGGCTTTCCCACCCGAAGGTTGGAGTATTCCTCCTCGCGCGGGACGCCTTCGCTCCTTTCTTGTCTTGATTGCACTATCCTACCGCCGACTAGCACCGGCAGTCATGGCATTCTTCAAATTTGAAACCCAAGTCAGCACGGCTGATATTATCTGGATGACCGACCGATTGCGTTCAGTCCTGCTAATCAATTCGCAGGGCCAGATCGTCCCCTTGCACGCCACTTTCACCGAGTTTCTCCTTGACCCTCAGCGCTGTGTGCACCCACTCTACCACGTCGACCGAGCTGCCGGTAACGCACTCTTGGCCTCTGCGTGCATGGGCACCTTCACATTCACAACCATGTCTGACTACCTACCCGGCGACACGGACAACCCATTGCGGGAGCACATCAAATATTGCTATTTGTTCTGGGAACAACATCTCTTCGGAGCGCAATTCAACGGTTCATTGAAAGCGGATCTGAGTCATTTCTTCAACACCCTGATACCGATCTACCTGCGTATTCGTCCAGGGTGGCAGTTTCAAAAGGTCTCCGAGAGATTGGAGTGGTGGGCTTCGGTGAGTCAACTCCTTGCTAATAGGGGAGGTCAGAGTGGAGGAAACACGGTCAATTCTGGATTGATTCTCATGTCGGAACTGGGTCGATTCTTGACCGAATTTCGATTGACTTTCGATTCTTGTTCCGAAACTGATGTAGTTCCTCCTCGGGAGGAGGAACACCAAATCTGTTTCAGAACTCGGAATTGATTCAGCTTGGATTCTGGCTTCAGAACTCGCGTTTTCGAGTATTTGGTCCAGAGAATCGAAACAGTTCCGAAGCCAGAATCGATGCGAGAATCGACTTGTTTTGTTCCACTCTGACCTCCCCTATTCCTAATCTCTTTCTGTTGCTTAGTCAAGGACGGCAGGGCGCGGAGGATGCGACCCAGCTCATTGTCAAGAGCGCGAAATCGTGGGCTTACCATTCGCTGATGTGGTCTGGGTTCCTCGCATCCAGCGGTCCATTCCCCGATGTGAGCGCCGAGAACACCGCCCAGCAGATGTGGAGCGGTATACATCAAAAATTAGAGGTCCGATGCGAGGCAGATCTCACGGTTAGCGACGCCGATATGGAGCGATTTCGAGCCGTGCATGATGGGTTGATGGCTCAGATCCGTGCTGCGGGCCCCGACGTGGAGCGTGTGTGGTTGGATTGCAACCTACCCAAATGATCTCGTCGGCGACACTTCACTACACATGTCGAGCCAACCTCGAGAATATTTCGGACATTCTATGTATGTATCTATTTCAACCACTCCAATTCTCCTCCTCCCCTTTTCTTTCGACCCTCTCTGCATTTGGGTTTTCTCTGACTTACCTGATCGAATAAAAAACCCACATGGCTACTGAAAACCAAAAAAGTGCGTCATCTTTCCATTATCCTCCGAGCCCGGTTCGAACGAGCAAATTGTGAAATGGCTTGTTTCATTTCACACCGGCGGTTCAAGTGGAATTGGAGTCCTTCTCGACCGAGACATTCATGTATGTGATAGAAAACCAAAATCGAGGGAAAGCCGACGCTGCCAGGCTCGTATCGAGGCTGCTCGGTAACTTTGTCGACAATGCCCAACCTAAGTAATAGGCCCTCAGTGTGCCAAGGGCAAGATTTTGTCCCGACTGCAACTGCAATGACAGCCCAAAAAATGACTCTTTCTTCTGCGAATGGACCCGAGCCCGCTTCGAACGGACCCACCCTGGAGCATTTCGATCCCAGGTCCTGAGGCAGCGCGAGCACCTCAATCAACAGACTGCCTGACTCGACAGTGAGATGGAACGCCTCCATCGAATAACAATTTCAGTCGCCGTCTTCGGTGGTTGATCTTAATCTCATGGTCGCTGCCTGGCTTCAGTGTGCCGAGGGCTCTTAACGAGGCACAGTCCTGACTGCCTGATATTTCACAATCGGTTGCCTCTGGAATACAAGTCAAAAGGCAGAATCCCCAAACGAGTGAGTCTAGACTCGGATCCGAAACCTTACGGGTCTCCACAGATGTATCGGATCTCATTTGAGCATTAGACCTGTACCCGGGCCTGCCGGTTGGCATTACATGGCAATGGTAATACTAATCCCAAAGACAAGACGAGCAGTTGACGAGCAGCTGAAATTACACAACTCTGAACCGTCAATGCATCAAAAATATGGCCGGGTGGTGGCACCAGGACTCGAGCCCGGTTCGAACGAGCGCCCTCTGTTCAAGATCAGACAACAGCGTGGCTGAAATTGGGACAGATATACGATTCAATCTGTTGCCATCGAGTCCGTTCGCTGGGTCAAAAATAACGTGAGGTGCGTTCCGCAAAAGTCCTTGAAATGCATATGCGAACATCCTGCACTCAGTTTCTGTCGTTGAACTCCATCCTGGTTCACCATCTTACCGTGTGCATCAAAAACAGTACCTTTCCCCCAGCAGACGCGAGCCCGGTTCGAACGGACACCCTCTGTTCAAGCGGCTCAAATTAGGAGAGACATGACACGACCGGGCTCCTGTTTACGACCTTTTCCTCGAGCATGTGTGACAGACGCGATTCATTTCGCCATCGGGTCGTCTTGCTCTGTCGATACCAGGACGAGGTTTGAATTCCGGACGGCGGATCAGAGCGGCACTGGTTGCGATGCCGGCATATGACTCGTGCAAGGACATAGCCGAAGGGACGGATCACCCGCTGTGTCCCTTGCTTTCTGCATGCGCCATCCTTCTTTCATCCCGCCTCGATGCTCGTTCACAGCCGGAGTCTTCTTCTGAACAGGCGGATCATTAGCCTGCTTTTTCCTCGACACGAATCCAGGTCGGCTGCGGAACGCCATCAACGCCAAGCACGTCGATCAGCGCGCTCGAGTCACGCACTGCACTTGCTTCCCGCCATCATGTTGTCCAAGGACGAATTCATGGCCAAAGTGAGTGGTCTGTCCTACTCTCAGCGCCATGCTTTCGCCGCAAAGCTCGCACTCAAGAAAGACCCCGGATTTGCGACACTCATCCAGGAACTGCTTGCGACGACGCCTCTTCCCACATTCCGGGACGATGCAACTGCTGCGACTTCCATCGATCTCCAGCAATTCCCGCAGACGACTGCATCTAAATCCTTCTCCCAGCGCTCACTCCCAGTGAAAAGTCGATGGGATCGTTCGCGTCGAAATTGGATGGAATAGTGCTGCTTGGCCGCGTGAGTGTTGGTTTGAGATGATTTGAGTGGAATTGTGCATGGCTGTCACACGTCCATCTAGATCATCCCAATCAAACTCATTTCATCCCTTCGTCCCATGTGGTGCCTTCACAATTTTATGGTCATCCTTCCACGACAATGGACCGTCCCTCTATTGCCTGAATTCCTGTATGGACCATAGTGCACAATTGGGAGTGGTATGGTCGTGTTCTCTCCCCACCCCCGAGTAATCTGATGCACAGTAGTACCCACCAAATGTTCTGAGCATCATACAGTGCTGCTTCATCCGAGTCCTCGGTGGTAGAGAGGAAAGAAAGGCAAATTGGTAGCCAGGGTAGATAGATCATTGGAGTGTCGAAGAGTGACATGCAGACAGCCTTGGAGTGTTATGTTAGTCTAGTGGTAACCGTGGTTTCCTTTATTTCCTTCCCGCGCGTAAGCTCGTCCGTTCGATTCCCGTTTGATTCTGTACATGTGCAAGTCCTAAGTATGAGAAAAGCATTGTAGGTCAAAGACAAGTCACTGTACTGTAATGTAACGAAAGGTCCTTTAGAAAGGCAATGTAGGTAAGTAACTGGGCAATAACAGGATGGACAAGGGAAAGCAAGCCACGGGGGCGCCAGAAACACTTTTTTCTGCCCATGGGAAAGGTCCCAAACCAACCCTTTTGAACACTTTTGGGCACTGAATTGATAGATTGACGGTTGCTGCCAAGGACATGGAATGGGTTGGAATGGGATGAAATACACACTGGCACAAATCATCCCATTTGATACGCAAACGATCTTGTTTCTGACTGTCATATTTAGAGAGTCTGTGTCTCAAATGTGTTTGATTGCGCAAACCTCGGTAATGACACGAAATCACGCATTTCGACGCAAACGATCCCATCGACTTTTCACTGGGGCTCACTAGCCATCACCATGGCTACCGTCCTCGGCAAGCCCGCCCTCCCGATGCTGCTCGACGCCCTGCTCCACCCATCCAATGCGGGCAAGAACCGAATCATCACTGCGTGCATTCAGCTTGCCTCGGACGAACAGCTCCGGGGAGTCTACCACCGCTGTGTGCCTGCCGTGCAAATGGCGCTCAAGGAGAGTTTTCGTGCTGCCGATCGACGGGACCTCCTCGCTAGCCTTGGCGTCCCGCGTGAACCTGCAATGGTGGTGGAGCCCGAGATAATTGTGCTCGAGCGCACTCTGGCTAGCTGTCCCGAACATCGACGGGAGGAGGCTTGGAATAAGACGACGTACGTGGACCGATCTTTCTAACATCATTCATTCCTGGCGCTGATTCATGTATCAGACTCGGCAACGTTTGGCCGCATCTTCATCTCCGCGACCCTCGATACATCAGCCCGGATTCACCCCTCGATCTCGTTGAAACGCTCTTCCACCTCCTCGAGACGTACCCACCCATACGATCAGGTCTCAAATCCACCTACGCTTTGCCTCGCGTTCTAAACAAAAGACTCCTCTCCTTCCTTAAATCCGACCTCCCCCGTACACTCGCACTGATCAATAAACTCTGCCGCTGGGTCGACGCCAACGGGAAACACCACGTCTCTCTCCCCGAGGACCTTGGCTGCGGGAAATACTACAGGGTGTTCTGGCACGCCCTCGACCTGCCGACGCAGCGCACACACCTCGAACCCTTCCTCGCAGACCTAGTCCAATCACACGATGGCGCGTTACTCAAATCCGGGGCCCTCACGAAGCTTGGCGTGTTATACCAGTGTCGGTGGCAGGTCGTACACTCGATTGCGATCAAGGCTCTTGCGCTTATCGAGGGATGTGAGGCTGAGAAGGAGCGGGAGAATATTGTGGCGTTCGTGCAGAATGCTATTGCACTGCTGTACGAGCGCGTGACGAAGACCACGTCGATTGATGATGCTGGCAAGCGAAGGGCGCAGGCTGCGCTTGAGGGTGGTGCCAAGGATATTATTGAGCGCGCGATGAAGGAATTGTCTGCGTCGCTCGCGAAGAGCGAGGAGTCGGACGAGGAGATGGTGACGAAGCTCTGGGGGATATTCCTCACGAACGTTCTACAAACGTTGGATCACCATCATTCTCTAGTCCAGGTGAGCCTCGTTTTCGTTTGTATGCTCAAAATATTCAACGCTGTAGGTGGTCTTTGATTCCGCGCGGGGTGTGTTTGCCACGAAGAGCATTTCTTCCGGGCTGTTGCAGGGTATCGCAATTGACTTTCTGAATGCCTTGACGCCCAGCACCAAGACGCACCTTTATTCCAATATTCCCGCCGGGACCCACGACGGTGAGGTCCATCGTCTCTTGATTAATCTGCACCTTACTCACTGGGTACAGAGATGTTTCAAATCGCGCTAACCCTCTGGCCACCGAGGGAATACATCCCATTTTACACTCGATCCGCTTTACAATACCTCTCTCGCGCGCAGAAAGACGAGCTCTGGGCGCGAATCGCCGACCCCACTTACTTGATCGGCCAACTTACTCACTTGGATTCCCGGAGCATCGCCCTCAGCGCAATGAAAGCCTTCTCACCCTCCCCTGCAGCTCGGCATCACATAGTCCAAGCAGCGCTCGCTGCAGACGGGACGGATTCCATCATCCTGGATTTGTATGCTCTCTGCGATATCACACACCCCAATACGCGTGCTGCGTTGGAGAAAATGACCTATACACGTCTGTTTGAGGACAGGTTTGTTGTGTACAGGGCGCTCATGCATGCTACGATGGCTGCGGGGAGTGTCAGGGTCTTTGCTGACACGATGAAGTTCCTCGTGCGGCGGAGTAAAAATGAGATTCCTCCGGATTCGGAGCGAGTTTGTGGGCTTTTTGATGTTGGGGAGGTTGTGGGGTTGATGAGGAAGGCGACGGAGGAGGAGGGGAGGGAGATTGCCGAGGTGTATATGGAGTGGGAGAGGCAGGTTAATGAGGGTGTCTCGGGTGTGCGTAATTCTCTTTCTCTCTCTCTTGAAATTTGTGGCTGATTCTAAGTTCCTTTTTTGCAGCTGCCAGCTACGTCGGCCCACATCCTCGCTATCGCCAACCACTGTCTAGCCATCTTCGTCCCCGACCGTTCTGGCGTCTTCTTCCAAATGGGACTCCGAATCCAATGGGCACGCTGCGTCCACGAACACGGCCTCTCCAAAGCGAAAAATCAATTCGTAACCCGTGCAACAGCGCAGCGCGGTCTAGATATCCGGGACGATTCCGACGAGGAGGAATACCGCACCTTCACCTCTTCACTCAACGCCAACGTGGATTCTGGGTTCTATCGCATCCGACTTGGAGATGAGGCTGCGTACGTCGAGTTCCTGTATGCAGAGCATCGGCGGGTGTTTGAGCCTGAGGTGTTTGACGAGGGGCATCCGACGTATGGTTCCTTCATTGAGACCATGTTGGGTTGTTTGGGCGTAGGTGGGAGAGGGTGTCGAGGATGCAAGGGTATTTGGATTTTCAGCTCTCTTTGTTGAGAGCGGCGCGGGGGTCGGGGGACGTGCCGGCGGGTTGGAGTCAAGGCCCGCTGAAGGACGCGATGCAGTTTGTGCTCCAGCTGAGCCGCCTGTATCGCCGGAAGTTGGGCAAGAGGGAATTGCCGTGGTGGACCGAATTCCGCGAGCTGCGTCTCGAATCGAATTTCGGGCGCGTGGAGGCGGATCTTTGCTACTACGAGGCTTCTTTGGAAGCCAAGAGGCGCGTACGGACGGCCAAGGTGGATTTCCTCGTCGAGAGGTTGGTCGCCATGCACGATACGGCGGTTTACATCCCCTTCGTCTCGCAGCATATCATGGATTCCCGACAAGACCTTCTCTACGATCGATTCATCACGACGGGAAAGCATGGGGTGTTTAATCTGCGGCCAGTGGATTGGACGGAAGGCGACGAGAACCAGCCGGCTCGATGGGACTTTCGCACCGCTCCGCGATTCACCCCTCATCAATGTGGGGTTTTCGCGCAAATGTTCCTCAACGTCATCCGGTCGGATGAATACCCTCTCTACGAGCGTGTACGTTCAACGGAGCAATATGTCAAGCTGCCTACGACGACGATTCACGAGCTTACTGCGCTCATGGACCTCAACCCACGGATTACAGAAACCATACTCATGTTCTTACCCAATTTGGACGAACCTGCGGTGGGGATTCCGCTCTTGCTCGCGCCTGATGTCCTCGGTGGTGAACTGGCGAGGACGGCGGTGTATTCGCTCAAACGAGCGTTGGAGCACGTGCCGCTGGGGAACGTGCCGCGAATTTTGGAGAAGGTGATGGAGGGGCCGTTGAGAGTTGGGGTGTTCAAGGAGCTTGTGAGGATTGTCAGTGCGTACCTCGCTTTCCCTGAGATGCAGGATATGGTGAGACGGCTTTGGGAGAGGCCGGGTTTGCATCAGGATGGTGAGTGCATTTCTTTTTTGCGTCGTGTTGGGATAAAGTGACACAATGACTAGTCCGCATTGCACTGCTGCGGTCCATTCTCCCATCACTTGGATCGCCTCAGCAAGATCTTGCGTGGGATATCATCGACAAAGCCGTCGCTGAGATGAACACCCTCCAGGCCGATGAGTGAGTTTTTTTTTGCGAAACAAAAATCGAGGAAGCTTATAGTCTTGCAGCACTCTCTTCGTCTTGCTCGCCGTGGTCCCCAAAGTGACCTCCCGAATCCAAGACGATGTCTTACGCACATGGTTCCCCCGGTCTCCCGTCCTCACCGCTCTCGGCACCATCGCCATCCCAACCTCACAATGCGAACGCTACGCCGAGACTGTACTGTGGCCGCTCACGCAGATTCGCCTCAATACGAATCTCGCTGGGGCAATGAAGGACGACAAGAAGAAATCGTCTGGATTGGCAGCCCGTGTACCTAACATCCGCCTCGCAGCGTACCTCGCTTGTTTCCAGTCCTTCTTGGAGTCCGGCAATGCGTTGTCATTTGCTGAACGGGCAAAGAGAGACGCTCTGGAACTCGTGGATGCCGCATTGGAGGACTACAAACCCGAGGACCGCTTCCCTGCTCGGCCAGAAGAACAATTATTCGTCTACTTGGTCGAGTGCATCGGCCATTGTGTCGCCCACCATTCCGACGCGTGGAAATTCCTCATCGAGGTGATCGATTTCCTCGCTGCCCGAGTAGCGTCCCTCCAGCAGGACCCGACGCCCCAAGGCCATCGTGCGATCAAACAACTTCACGCGCTGCACCTCGCTGATAATTTCTTGTTCCACAATATCGAGGCACTATATTCCAGGGTGCCGCACGAGACGATGGAGCTGCTCGGACCACTCCTTACGCATGGTGTCCAGGATTTCTTCGCCACTACGTTCTATCGGCGGAGGTTCAGTCTGTATCAGCGTGTGGCGCGTGAGGCAAGGGGTGGTTCGGGCGAGGACATCCTACCCGAGGCTCGCGTGCTTCTTGCGGAGATCATCAAGCTCTCGGACGGGTGCCATACCTCCCAAGATGAAGCACTGGCGAAGTTGACGACTCTCCTCGGTGTTATTCCTGCAGCATCCCTGTCCGTACTGCGTGGCGAGATCATGGCTGGGGAGCATGACGTAGCAGACGCGCCGTGGGCCAACTCGATGCAATTCAAGACGCTCGAGAAAACGTATAGCTGTACTCCCACCTACGCGAGTCAACTGGCCCGCTTCCATACTCACCTCGGGACCAACGAACCGGCCTTTTACGCGCAACATCACAAGGAACTGGAATCTCTCATCCGCAAAGCCCTCAACGACTCGTTGGCTAGAGAGTCAAAATTGAGCTCGAGCGAGGCGTTTGAAATCCTCATCTCGCCGCTCCTCGCGCGTTGGCCACGGGAGGAAGAAAGGGACCTCCTCGCCCGGATTTTCAAAGACTATTCCTCCCGCTTCTTCACACTGGAACCGGATTACGCTGTGAAGATCGTACACGATGTACTCGCCCGTGCGCGAGTAGGGCATGCGGAGTCGATGGAACAAGCGAGGGAGGTTGTGGGGCTTTTGATCAAGCATGCCAGTGCGGGGATGGGATCAGAATGTTCGTTCCCAGCTGCGTTTTATCTCGAGGCTATCTATGAGGGGAGGGTCTCCGCACTCACTCTAAATCAGCTTCTCGATATCCCCTCCGCTGTGGAATCGGGGTTGTCGTTTCCGTGCGGTGATCCCAGTGGTGTGGATATCGAAAATCGGAAGAACAAGGCTACCGTGGCTCAGATTCAGGGTCTTTACGACGAGTGGAAGGCGCGGAATGCAGCTTCGTTGATTCGCGATTTGGATACCACGCCTGGGCCCACGTACTCTCCCAACGTCGCCCTCATCGTCATCTTGGACACCTACAAAACCACACCAAAACTCATCCTCGCGAATCCGAACCTTTTCCTCTCTTGCATACGACGCGTGTTGGGCGATATTGCTTTGAATTCGTATGCAACTCAACTGTTTGATTGTCTCCGGGAGGAGGTTTTAACTCCCGAGATGTCGACGAAGTGGGCGCCGCCGCTAGAGCTGGGGCTCTCATTTGCGCAGAAGCTGCTCGTGGAGGTTCCTGGGGAGGTCGTTTCGAGCGTTGGCTCAACGCAGAGTAAACTTGAGGGCGTGGAGTTGTTGAGGTGGTGGGGGGAGACTTACTTTTTTTCTCCCTCTTCCGGGTCATATAAGCAGCCTTTGGAGGCGGAGGGGAGGGAGAGGTTGGTTGGGGTGTATGAGGAGTTGAGGGTGTTGAGGGTGTTGGCTGTGCGAGATGCGGAGGCTGTTGTTAGGGTGAGGGCTTTGGAGAACCTAAGGATGGGGTCGGAGTTGGGGGTGGGCAGTCAAGTCAAGTTGAGCGGCTTCTGAAAAATGTATCCCAAATCTCGTCGTTTATTTGGAGGGCGAAAGCCTGTCCTTCTTAACTTCCACTGTCGTTGGTTCGATTCCTTCAAGAAGATAGGACTGCGTCGCTGAATTGTCCACTCTTTTTTGAGCCACCGTCCGTGACCTTGCCACTCAACCAATTCCGCCCGTTTTTATTTCTGAAAGTGCGGGGATGGGGTGGCTGTTGTTAGGGTGCGGGTTGGAGAAGCTAAAGATAAGGAACAGGAGGGTGAACACACCTCGCCCGGGGAGTGCATCCCGCTGCTAACCCAGTAGTACGACGCCGTCTGTGCCTTGGGATGTCGCTTCGCCCAGTGAATTCCAGCATGCCTCCTCCGTCGCCTCGCATCCACAAGACTGATGGCACCCAACCCACCTTACGATGCATCGAATCGGGCTTCTTGCGCCCGCCGCAGTCCAAGAGATGGTGCCGCACACGCAAGTTTGGGAATTCTTCCTCGCATAGATTCTTATTGTGGTTTGGTTTCTGACTTCGTAGATTACGGTCGATCCTCGCTTCAACTCGTCGTCTTCCCCGCCTTTCCAACCATAATATTCATACATCATACTAGTCACTAGCTGAAACTGTCCATGTTGTTTGGGGTCGTCGCTTACACCAACGGAACTAGTCATTGGATGTTTGAGCCTTGTAGTTAGTTGGTGGGAGGCAGCGTAAGCTCGAATGGTGGTGGGCGGAGATGTATTTTTTCCTCTTCAAGGTCCTAGAGGGAGTTCGTGGAGGCTGAGAAGAGCGAGCTTGGTCATGGTTAGGAGGGTATGAAGAGCGCAGGGTGTTGGCTGTGCAGCATAGGCACGGTTTTGTTGCGGCGAGGGCGGTGGAGAAGGTAAGGATGGGGTCGGAGTCGGGAGGTAGGTAACTAGTTTATTTGGGCAAGTCAATCCCAAATCCAGTCGTTTATTCGGAGTGGTGTCGGAAGTCTCATCCGACGCAGGGTCATTTTCTGCTCACTACCGACTTCCAACCACTGTGTAGGACGGGGCGTTCGAAACAGACAGCTCAATGTCGTCCCTTTCGCATCTCATCGCTTCCGATAGCTCGCTGGTTGGTTCGAATCCTCCTGAGAACGTATCTGTGAGGCGCAATTTTTCACGGAAAATTTTTCGCCGACAAGAAGTTCCACCTGCCGCGTTGTACGTGCTCCGTTGGATTGAGAATCCGTTTACTCAGAGAGCGCCAGTGTGTCATCCGACGAAGCGCTGTCCGCTCAACGATAAATTTCAACCACTCTGTGGGGGATCTTAGGATCCTTCAGGCCACTCCCAATGTCCAAGTTTACAACTGCCGCCCCTTTGACCCCAAGAAAGTGATTGGTTCGAATCCTCCCGGGAGCGTATTTTCCTTGAGAAGCCTTTTTTGCGTATTTGTAATTACCGGCTGATGCACGTGGCCTCCGACTTGTCCCGAACTTCCAGCTCCCTCTCCAGATGTGCGCTTGGTGCTGGCCCCCCGGTCTGCTCTCTCGGCTCTTCCTTTTCCGCTTCCATGGCAAGCTCCAATGCAGAAACACATTCGCCAGCTAGCAGCACTAGTGGCCTGCCATCGGACTCGCGACGCCCCCAAGACGCTCCCACCTCGCTTCAGGCTCAAGTCAAGCTCCTTCCCGAATCTGTGTATCGTCCTTGGCATTCTCTGCGGATGGAACGAATCTAGGCTGTCCTCAACGACGACGGGCGTCCTTGCGACAAACACCTTCCTTTGGTGTCCCCGAGACTTTAATGCCATTATCTGCACGTGCTGGCTCTGTACCTAAACTACATCGCACCTCGGAGCTTGCAACTTGCCCTGTTGTGCCGTCTGCTCGCTGATTAAATCGTTCCCGTCGAACGCATCGTATTTCCATACAGCGCGGACAAGTGCTGAGCAGATGACCTCGGAGCGAGCTTGGAACGTCACGTAGGTACGAAAGATATTAATGAGTGGGCGTCAATTACCCTTCCCAGTGACTAGGCGTTTGAAGACGTACGCCACCCAGTCCAAGCCTTGAAGCAATGAACGGCCGCTCGCCCTTACAAGCACTACCTTGGTATCGCTATCAGCCCATGTGTACGAACTAGAGAAGTACGTGCTATCCATAACGATCCAGCTATCCATCCAACCCATTTCAGCTCGGTCCTCGGCGGTCGACGTGCTTCTAGTCGGCTGTCTCTCAAAGAAGGTACTTAAAAAAGAAGGGGTGCGCCACTACCTCCCACTGCGTAGCGCAGCACTGACTCCGCCTGCCCCAGGATGCCGCCCTTCTACTCCTACGCACCGTCCCCGGCAGTCCTCACCCAACGTCGGACGCCAACCACCGCAGCGCCGAGATACGCAGCATCGGGAGGCAAGACATTCGGGCGACCGGTAGAGCGACTTCGCAACTCCGTCGTGCGCGGGGCGCGAAAGTGGCAGCGGCGTGGGGGCGCCAAAGGACACGAATCTGGATCGGTGTTCTACGAGCGCATTGTCGAGGCAGAACAGACCTCACCTGGGGAGTTCATGCCTCTTCTACCTTGGGATCACGACAAGCCCAGTAGTACGACTCCGTCTGTGCCGTCCGACGTTGCTGCATCGAGCAGCAAGCCCAACATGCCAGGGCCGCGCATCCACAAGACTGACAGCACTCAACGGACCTTGCGGCGCACTGAATCGGGTTTCTTCCGCCCCCCACGATCCAAGAGATGGCGCCGCACGCGCAAATTTGCGAAATTCCTCCTCGTGCGTGCACCAGTTCCGAATCAATTGATTCTTTTTTTCTGACTTTGAGCTGCATTGGCAGCGGATCCTCGCTTCGATCAGCCTCTATCCTTTCCCGTCGCCTATGATTTTGCAAGTTCATCCTCACTGCTATTGTGAGTTATTATCCGAATCCCATTCAAGGCTCATAAGCTGAAACAGCCTCTAATGTTCGGTAGAGGATCGTCGCTTCCAGGTGGTGCCATTGGGATGTTTGAGGCTAGGCGGATATTTCGAGTTGTTCGTTCTTCGAGTGTTAGTAGGCTCAAGGGGGGTGGCACTGCTTGTGCGGGAGGTTAAGGATGGGATCGCAGTTGGAGCTGTAGGTGTTTAGTTAAGGTGACCCGAATATTATGAAAATCAAACTCAGAAGCTTGTCATCCGACGAACTCCTCGTCTGCACACTGGCAACTTCCAACGGCTAGGCAAAGCCGCTCACCGAAAGACCCTGGTCGGGAACGTAAACATCGGTTGTCGCAGATTTTCCGACCAGTTTGTTGTTCGAGAGGCTCCAGATGACGGATCATCGGTTGATGGTTCATATCAATGTAAGGGCTGGCGGCACGTCTCGGTGGTACTCAGTATAAATAGTCAATCGTTACTCGTATGGGCATTCCCGTGAGCGACGGAGTCTCACCGGCTGAATCTCATCTCAAGTGTAGCCACCGGCGAGTATTCTGCGACTGCTCACCCGGGAATCCAATCAACATACCTATCACTTGCCGCGGCGTGCCCGATCCAATGCAGATCTCACGCGCATGAGCCGGAAATCTGGCGGGTCGCTGGCAATGAGTAAGTATATTGTTCCCCGTTGGCTGAGTGAGCCAACAAATTAGTACTATAAGTATACGCCTCATTCTGAAAGCGCCGGGCAGGCATGATCTGGACCTGGTGATGTGATGTATCGTGTGACACGTGGCTCCGACTTGTCCCGAATTTCCATCTCGTCGGACGATATCCTGCTGGACGGTGGCTACTGCCTAGGGCCCAGTGCTTCTCGGCGCTGCCTTGCCTCCGAGTCCCTCCATGTCGAGCTCCTCTGCACAAAGACTCTCCATGGTATGTCATCAGACTCGCGACGCCCCATCTTGCCGCACGGTCATTCGCGCGTCGCCACATCTGTCAACTCCCACCAATTCCCACCACACTTTCTGCTCAGGAGCTACTAGTATCCGGCTCCTGCTAGCCGCAACGGACGCTGTATATATCGATATCTTTATCTTGTGACAAAGACCTCTTGCGAGTCCCAGACTTTGTGGCGACATACAAATGCCTAAACTTGCATCGCAATTCTTTGGAGCTTGTGTCTGGCACCTGCGACGCCCATGGAGCGCTCCATTGAGTGATCCGGTCCAGCTACCTCGGACGGAACGCCACGTAACTGTGTAAGATAATCTTGGTGAGCGTCCATTATAATTACCCTTCACTAGCACTGATGTAGTTCGAGGGCGCATGTATACCAGCCAAGAAACAATTGAAACAATGAGCGGCCGCTCGCGCTCGCATGCTCTCAAATTGCTTCATATTCACAGCTTTGCGGGGGATCCTTACCGGTCCATTCGTAGAGGACAAAGTCTAGTGAGGAATCGGTAACGATCCCGCTGGCGGTCTAACCCATTTCAGCTCGGTCCCCGGGCGGTAGACGCGGTTCTAAGTCGGCTGTCTCGCACGCAAAGGGAGGCACTTAAAAGAAGGTGTAGTACTAACCCACACTGACTCCACTCTGCCCCCCAGGATGCCGAATTACTACTCCTACTCCTCCCCATCCCCAGCCGTACTCACCCAACCTCGGACACAGACCACCTCAACGCCGAGGCAAGCATCGGGAGGGAAGACATTTGGGAGGCCCGTGGATCGACTTCGCAGCTCCGTCGTGCGCGGGGCACGAAAGTGGCAACGGCGTTTGAGCGCGGGGGGATTCAAAGGACATGAGGAGAACGAACGACCCTCGTCTGTGGAGTGCATTCCGCTGCTAGCCATGGATCAAGGCGAGCCCGGTGTGACCCCGTCTGTGCGGTGGGATGTGGCTCCGCCAAGCATCCACAGCACCCAACGCACCTTGCGGCGGATCAAATCGGGATTCTTTCGCCCGCCGCGGTCGAGGAGATGGCGCCGGACGCGCAAGTTTGCGAAATTCATCCTTGTGCGTGCACCCTCGATTCTCCCACTATTCTCTTTGAATTGTTACTTTTGAATTGATTTCGGATTGTAGCGTATTCTCGCTGCGATCGCCACGTTCCCTGGTCCGCCTATCATATATCATCCTGACTACTGTTGTGAGTTGTTATCCGCTTCAACGGTCACAAGCTGAAACTGCGGGTATCGCTCGGTAGAGGATCGTCGCCTCCAGGTAGTACTGAAACGTTTGCAGCGCAGGCCAGGCAGATGTAACTGATGCGACTATAGTCTGTGGGGAAACCGAAGAATCCGAATCGTTTCACGTACCAGGGGAGCCTTGCATCGGAATTTTGGGACGTCCCTTTTACTGGTTACTGTTCTCTTGCCGCGACATGAGACATCAGTTGCCGTCCCCTATTCTCAAAACCTATCTTCCGCACCGTGTATCAGCCCACAGCAGCGCAACTGAAATCAAATCGACAACGAAAACCGGGTTCCATTTCTCGGAGCTTGCTCGGAATACCGGTGGTCTGCTTGGTGTCATCCACTTCGAAAACTCGTGTTTTGCTTCATTGGTTGCAGATATCTTGCCACGATGTGAGAGACATCGTTTTGATTTGGAATTTTCCGTCCACTTAGAATATTCCCTCTGTCCGTGCTGAGAATGCGTCAGCTTCAGGATTTCCCAGCGATGGTGCCGTAGATCAGCCCATCTTGTTGTCCCTCCCAGCGCAAATGTATATGAAGCACGGCAGGGAAGTGAGGAACAACACCCTTTCCCTGAAAAAAAAAAGGTTTGGGCAGTTACTCATTGAAGTGCACTACCTGAAAGGTCTGCAGAAGCATTGTTATATCCATGTCATCCCGACTTCGATCCGAGGCCCTCCGATCCCTCCGGGCCCTCCGATCCCTCTGGGCCCTCCGGTCCCTCCGACCTTCCGGCCTCTTCCATCCAAGATGCATTCGATCACGTCATATTGCACAATCTTACGTTGTTATATCCATGCATGTCCAACTCTCCCGACTCTCCCTTGGACCTTCCGACTGATCTGGACATTCCGACCTTGATGCATCCGATCTGTTCGTATTGCACAATCCTATAGGGTTTTCACGCAATGAAGTTCTTCTGAGCGTTTCCCTTATTGTGATTATCTTTATCTTCTTCTCTCTTATTATTGTAGTATAGATCTTATTGTCTTTCATACTTCTGACTCCATTAGGTCGTGTCATACTTACTTAGTATATATAGGCGATACGACTTTGATGTACCTCAGTAGTTAATTAACGTGTGTTGCCTCCGCAATTCCTCTGTGCCAATCTAGTCTCCGAGTACTCCTCTCTCGGAAGTCAAGTGGCTGGTGCGCTCTCCCTCCGAGTAGCGTTCACCTCATCCGGATCACCCTCGGTCTACGTCCCTCCGACCTCCGACCTCCGACCTCAGGTTCCGGCCCCTTTGTCCTTACCCTCCGGCACGGATATTACAAGCATTCCCCCAGTAGGCCACACCCTTTCCCTGCCATCTCAATCATGCCACCGGCCATTGCGGATGTCAACCTCACACTAGGCGAGCAGATAATACCCTGGTTGCGCAGAAGCCATACGAGCCATTGGATGGCTTTTTTGACGTGCGCGTCATATGGCTAATTTAGGTGGAAAAGCCATTCAATGGCTCCAACGAGCCAATTTTGGCAGAGTGGAGCCATATGACGCGCACGGCCAAAAAGCCATCACGTGGCTCATATGGCTTCTGCGCAAGCTCTCTAATATCAATATCGTCGTCGATCTCACATCCTGACCGTTAAATGTATCCAGGAGCTCTCCAAATCGGCGTCCTCCTATCCTACCTCCTCTTTGGTGTAGCAACAACGCAATTCTACATTTATCACACACGATTCCCGCAGGATACCTGGAAACTCAAGTTGCTGGTGTGCATTAGCGCCCATGCGACATTTTTTTTGTTCAGCTTTTAACTAGGTTGGCTTTGTCTGGTGAGCCTTGTTCACCGGCATTCGTCGAAGCCGACTGTGTCGTAGGACCCTGGAGGCCGCGCACTGTGCGGGTCTTGCACATTGCTTGCACACATGCTTTACTTCTATACCATTCAAAACTACGGAAGTCCACAAAGCTTGGAACTCGACATACCATACACTTTTTTTGGTCGCCGTCTTGTAGGGTGTGGTTTTTAATTCCCCAGCCATTAAAAACCGGTTTATAAACCTGGTTTGCAAACCGGCCCGTTTATAAACCGGTTAATAAACCAGCCCCCAGAACGCCCCAAAATGGTCTTGCACATGATTTTTTTGCTCGGGCTCTTCTCCACCTCCTCCCGTGGTCCTCTGTGCACATCCAACACCCACCACTGGCCCCCAAGAGGCCATGGTTGCTCCCAAAAGGCACACCAGGCGGTCATCAGGCCTGGATCAAAGCTCATTTGATCCGCCAGCGATTATGTCATGGCATTTATAAACTGAGGATTTTGCCCAAACATTTAAAAACCGCGTTTATAAACGCCGGTTAATTAACCGGTTAATAAACCAGAGTTAAAAACCACACCCTACCGTCTTGTTGGCAGGCATTGTAATTTTGTCCAGTACGTAAAGGAATAATTCTCATGACGAGAGAGGCTCAGATATGGCAGCTCAACTTTTTTTCGCCTACAGAATTTATGTTCTCGGCGACAAACAAAGGATCATCCCAACCATCCTGGGGTTCTTGTCGATGGGTCGATTCATGGCATCGCTTGCTCTTTTCATCATAGGTATAGAGCACAGGTCGCTGGTGTTGTTTGAAGATCAATTTTCTTGGCTGACGACCAGCCTCTGGGTTCTCAGCGCTGTGAATGATATCGGGATAACTGCCTCAATGGTCCATCTACTTCTCACTCACCGCAATGGAATTCATCGAAGGTGAGGCCCAATATCCCGATTTCTCCCGATCACTAACCATTTTTCTTCCAGAACTGTTCCTTTGATTGACAAACTGATCGGTTGGACAATCGGTGGGTCCACCCTGGTTTGGTGTATATCTATACTGAGTTGCCTTCCAGAGACCGGCATCATGACCAGGTAAGAAATCCAATGGGTTGTAATGCAATCTTTCCGTTCAATCCACCGTTCGACTTGATATAGTATTTGGGCGCTCTTAACCCTCATAGTGGTAAGCACTTATGTTCCATTTCACTTTGATTGTACTTCTCTCCTCCTCAAGTTCCGCACAATGGGGCACAACTGTATGATTCCCGCGTTACTTGAATGGGACTCAACTGATGAACTTTCAGTCGTCTGGATAGCCACATACACTGTTGGGGTCAGAGGTGAGCGAGAGTGGCTTTCCATTTTTATCTGCCCATCTTTCAACCTACAGTTTATTCCAACACCCTGTTGGCAAGGTGATACCGGGACTCAAAAAATCAACTGGTCGAGACTAACCGCCAATTGAGTTTGAATGGGCGGTCGACTCTTCGTGGTCTTCATGCTGCCGAAACCAATACACCGGTACCAGTGGTGAGATGGACCAATGCCGGACCGCGCTCCAAAATTCTGAACATCTTCTTCAATAGATTCATATTTCCGACCAAGCCATCAACAGCACCAAGAGTGATGGCATTGCGCTAGAGCTTGATTGACGCGGGATAGATGACTCTATGTAGCTAACAAGTAGTTGGGACATCTGTTCCGCTGCGCCATACGGCAATCCGAGTGACCACAAGCTAAATGGAAACAGAACCCTGATTCTACCTGAATTAGGGATGAGCACCGTCCCCGTCCCAAGCCGTAAGACGGCCGTCCGTACACGGTTATGGCCCGTACCCGTCGGCCTACAAGCATCCCATAAAGACGGGCGGCCGTCGACGGGTTCAACACGGGTTCAGCATAGGAAATGCTGATTCGCGTGCTTCTCCCTTGAAACCCGCTTGGAGCCAGTGTTGTAGATAAGTTGATAAGCCCTTATCTTATTAAGGGCTTATCATATGATAAGTTAAGGCCTTAACATGGGAGCTGGATGATAATAAGTTCTTATTAAGGGTTATTGTACTTCAATCTCCGCTGGTGCCGTGATCAGCCGGGCATCATACTTGATGAACATCACACAGGTCATCACCTTCCACTGTTGCCGATCACTGGTGGTTGCCTACCGAGCGGATGACAGTGATGCAATGATGATTGCACCCTCGGCTCATGCCCACAGATTGATCCTCCCGTGAAGTAGCCGCCACTGCTGGCGTACAGAGCAGGCATGCACATTTGGACTATCAAATGGGTTCATTTCTGTCCAATTTCTGTCCTCTGAGGTTGGCCGTCTCTGACCCGAGGTGCCCGGCAGGAATTTCCATTTTGGGAAATAACCCTTAATATGACCCATCCTTATTAACCCTTAAAATCAAGCTAAGCCCTTAATTTCAGAGGCCACCCTTATTAAGACCCTTATCTACAACACTGCTTGGAGCTCAAAGTGAGTGTTCAATCTAGGTAACTACAGTCTCAAAATTGTGCAAGCCACTTGGCACGATGCTCACCATTCGTTCTTTCCGATTGATGGGTTGATGTCAACTCTGATGCGATGTTTGATGTGCAAGAAAATGAGTGTTATTCAGCAGGTTGGTGGCGATGTGAGGTAGATTTTGTGTCCCAGCAACAATTGTTGCACCTTGGAACATCTTCTGGCAGAGGATCATCTGCTATGAGATGGTTGCACCAATCCTCGCCCGTCCCCGTCATTTCACGGCCGTCAACCGTCAATTTCACGGCCCGTACCCGTCTCAGCTTGGGCGATTGACGGCCGTCACCCGTACACGGACGGTGCTCATCCCTAACCTGAATTCTTGTCAAGGCCGAACCATTGAAGGCTGAAGCAGGGGGAAGCGACCGCCGGCCAAAAGCCCATCGCTTGCTGACCAAGGAAAAGGAGAGCGAAGATCGAGCTCGAGGTGGTGAGGACTTCAACATCGGGATTCGTCTTCTCCCTGTGTACTATGTAGCCGCCTCCGTCTCAACTTATCTTCGGCGGTAACACTGCGACAGTAACAGTCAGTTTTTGCTTCCGCCTGCCTCTCTCTTGCTGCTGCAAAAGTTGCATTCTGTCAAAAGTTCCCACTTCAACACCATAGGCCGCGCTCTTCGTTCTTATGTTCAGTGCGGCATTTCACTCCGACGGCATCGGCGACAGCAAACCAGTGCATCAGCACTGCCCCCAGTGACACTGTGACAACCTCTCTTCTTCTCGCACCACGCCAACGCCTCAAGCAGCTCTCGACTCTCTCGACACCCCTCTCTCTTCCTCATGTTCCATAATAACGCAGGCTTCCACTTCAGTGGTGGACGCTTCTACAGCGTCGCTGGAGATGTGAACCTGCAGATCAACACAGTTGCTGGCGCTGGCCACCCGGAGGAGCCTCGTACCATCCAGGACCGCGATTCTTTGGACGAAGGATTCGATGGAGATATTCAGAGAAGATTTGCGCCCCACAGCACCACATCCGAGCGATACTCCACGGCAACTATTCAGGCCGCCGCAGACACTTTCGTCCGACCTTGCCTCGAGGACATGGTACATATTGCGACATCGAATGTCAATCATATCTATCAGGCTACAGGTACGCTACCTAGTACCCTCATGCATAGGAAATCTGACAGGTTTCCAGGCCTCGATACCCTACATCGCCACGCTGTTGTAGAAGCCATGTACGACTCGGCCGAAAGCTTCCCTCAACCCCGATGCCATCCAGAGACACGGATAGAGTTCTTGGAGGACCTACTTCGTCGATTCGACGATCCGGACACCCGCGTTCTCTGGCTTCATGGACCTGCCGGTGCCGGGAAATCTGCCATCATGCAGAGTCTCTGCCAGCGTCTCCACGATGTCGGGCGCCTCGGGGGAAGCTACTTCTTCAAACGTGGTCATCCGAATCGTAGCAACGGCCGCTTTCTGTTCGCCACTCTCGCATACCAACTGGCGATCTTCGAACGATCTTTGAAATTCCCTATTTCGAAGGGTGTGGAGGCAAACCCGACTCTGGTCTCCAGTTCCATCGCTACTCAACTGCGGCAACTAATCGTCGAACCCTGTGGTTTGGCGTCTGGTTGCGGACGTCGGATACTTCTCATCGACGGACTCGATGAGTGCGATGGCATTCCCGTTCAGCAGGAAATCTTGCGCTCCGTCGGCGACATCGTTTGTGCTCACCATACCCTTCCGATCAAAATCATCATCGCCAGCCGGCCGGAACCCGATATCAGCGAGATGTTCGGTAACCCGTGCTTCGGTGACCTTGATACAATCAACATCGAGCAGTCGTTTGCCGATGTGGATATTTTCCTGCGCCGTGAATTTGCGCGCATCCACAAGGAACACCATTCGACCATGTCCACAATTCCTTTGCCCTGGCCATCCGACGATGTACTGTCCCATTTGGTCGAACAGTCGTCAGGATATTTCATTTACGCGGACACAGTCATCAAGTTTGTGGATGACAAGTACTTTCGACCCACGGAGCAGCTTGAAATCATCTTTAATGCCGACTCGGAGTGTGATTTGTCGCCCTTCAGTCCCCTTGACCAACTGTACCGCCAAATCCTCTGTCAGGTTCCAAACCGGTGTCGCCCACGTCTCTTCACCATTTTATCTCTGATCTTTCATCCCGGCTGGCCGGAGTATTTGACGATTTGTCATATTGCACAGCTTCTGGATCTCGAAGCCAGTGACATCCAACTAGCCATGCGGGGGTTGCACTCTGTTTTCGCCATCGATGCCGACTCCCAGCGTATCATCCTGCGCCATGCCTCATTTAGGGATTTTCTGATCAGTAAAGAACGATCCTCAGATTTCTACATCGGCAGTGTATCACATCGTCTGGATTCAGCCCGAGCCATGCTGACAACATTATCTTGCAAACACTCACCTCCCGCTGACCATATTGTGTGGTAAGTAATTCTGCCGCCGGATGCCAACAACTGTTGATACTGGTTTTCTCAGGATGGTTGCCCGCATTTGGATTGACTACATCACATCTCTCGAGCCGTGCGATGTTCTCCTTCCTCTGATCAGAGAAGTGAACTTCGATTTCTGCTTCTTGAAGGGGTTTTTGGCGGATGATGGACAACTTGTAAACTGGTTGGCGGTGAGTTTAAATTTTTTTATGTACTGGTGTCGTTAACCATTCTAAATACATCTCCTCAGAAAACGCGTGACTGCCCAAAGGACCTTCTTGAGCTCTGGGAGCGCGTATACCACGCCCGCTCTTACTCCTTGGAGCACCTACTCAATCGAAATGTCCCAGAGGGACAAACTCAACTTCGCCGGCTTCAGGCATTCACACATTTTCTCAGCATATTCTCCTCGGACCACTCAGATCCTCCCCCTGATCCGCGCCCAAAATGGGTTTCCTGCAGCCGTATTTTGATGGACATATCCTGGCCCGAAATGCTCGCCTCAATATGGGATCTACAGTTCTTTGATTCAAACGTACAACGTCGTTGGTGGACTGATGAGGTCCAGCTCCTTGATTCGGACCCTCAGCTGTGGACTTCAAACCCTCGGTGGACATCGGATGTCTACCGAGACGTCGCTGTGGCCCATGTTCGTCTATTTCGAAAGATAAGTGATGGCGAAATATTACTCGTGCCGTCAGTCTGCTCATTAGTTAGTTCATCAATATCCGACTGAAATTCTCGCAGGTTAATGCAAACTCGCTTCGGAGAAACCTTTAGCACACCTCTGAGTGGCTGTCCTCCCTCTAACCCAGATTTATTGCACGAACTGCACCAACTCAGCTTAAACTGGACAGAAGTCTCCGCTCTTCGTCTCAGACGGATGCTTACCGTGTCCAATGCACGCTGCATCATGGAATGGCTCCAGGTTTGGGAACCTCCACAGCGTCATTCGCTAGTACTAATTCAAATCTCAGACCTCCCCGACATGTCCTCCCGACTTGGTCCGCCGCTGGGAGTTGAGCGTGTCAGCGTCGGACGACCCGGATTCGGACAAAACTTTCACTATCCTTCCTTCCCCTCACCTTCTCCTAGTGACCGCCGGAGTGGAAACAAATTCTTGACTGAATCCCCGGCCTACGTGGCGCGTGTGAATCAGCTGTAGAAAAGCTGCTATGTATATATAAACCTTGTTCTCTGAGTAATCATGTGTTTTAGACAATCAGAAGATGAACACCGTCATCCTATTCGGCGCCTGAAAACACATATGAGCCCGCCTAATTCCATGTCAAAAAATACACAAATACCTACCTGCACATCCGCGCTAAGCTAAGAATACGATCCTGCTCAGGCAATTCCCCCACCGTCTGGCGAAACAGCAACCGCGTCTCTACGGTGGCGTTGAATGGAGTCTGGAAATCATCTGTGTCTCATCGTAACGGCAATCCGAGTGACGGTCACTCGGATCTCAGTGACTACAAGCTAAACGGAAACAGAACCACTGCATTCCGCGACCGTGTAGGCAGAGCTATTTCTAGCTGTGCCGACATCCGGCTAGGCACATCAATTTTGGCTGTGCCTAGCTGAGTAAATCAAAACTGTGCCTAGCTGTGCCTACCCTCTGCCTACGCTGTGCCTACACGACCCCCCTTTTTTGGTCTCACCACCTTTCTCGGGCTCGCTACGGCCTATTCACAAGTTCTGGGGCGTAAAACTGTGTCGCCTGTTGGTTGCCATGATCACCCATAGCCGAGAGTCCAAGATAAATCGCATAAATCGCGCCGGTGGTGCCGGAGGACCCCCGATTATAGGTGGGAAGGCCTGATTTTTTTGCGACAAAAAGTCAGGATTCATACAGGCCTTCAGAAATTTTTCGCTAAAAGTCAGGAAAACCGAAACAGGCCTCGATTTTGCCCAAAAAAGTCAGTTTTTTGCCACAGGCCTTCAGAGGCCTTGTTTTCGTCAGGAAAATCGATAATTTCAATAAAAACAGCTGCCTGAGCCTTGGAATGTCGCAAAACGGTCGCCTGTGGCCGTATTTAAAAGCCCCGCGCGACCTCTTGTCTCTCTTGTGGGCACAAATATGATTCGGATCAGGGGCAAAAAGTGGAGCTCGGCCAAATGAGATAAAACTCCGTAATCAAACGAAATTACTGGGCGATGAATCGAACTCGGGGACATCCCATCAGCTACAGTTGGTAGCTAGGGATATCCAAACCACTCCGCCACGGATCCACGTCAGGATTTCACGTCAGGCCCACTAGGCTGGCCCAAAACGTCAGGATTTCCGCACCAGGCCTCCCCAGAAAATCTCAAATTTTGTCAGGATTTCGTACAGCCCTACAGGTCAAAAATCGCCCAAATCGTCAGGAATCGCATCAGGCCTTCACACCTATAATCAGGGGTCCTGGTGCCGGTGAGCCTTAAATGCACTGGGAGCGCCGAAATTGACAGCCGTGAGATTAGCTTGCTATAAACTGAATTCCACCGAACCCTGGACGCATTCGAGTGGTTGGGGGACCTCCAGAACAAGTTCACGAGCTTTTCAGCCCCTCAGAGGCCAGATCAACGTGGAAAACAGGTAGGTTTGCCTACCTGTGCCTATCCCCATAGGCAAACCCTGTGCCTAGTAGCACTGCCTACACCCCGGCGGAGTGCAGTGAACGCTGATTCTACCTGAATTTTTGTCAAGGTCGAACGAAAGTTGAAGCAGACTTTTTAGGGGAGAGAGCCTTCCACTTCACTGACTCGATCAGCGGACCTGGTGCCCGAAAAGATGTGCATCTATCCGCCAATGAGGCAATGACGCCCCATCTTTCTATGAGAATGTCCGTGGTACTGCAGGGAGGTTGAGACATCGGTAAGCTACCTGGCCCATCGTACCCGGCGGTCTATATTGAGCAGAATTCAATCGAGGAGCGACGGCTGAAGTATATTTTTATGCATGAATCATTTCATAGCCGAGAGCAAGAAGAGAGCTTGTTTCAACTCGCCGGGAAGGTCTTCACTCACCGAACCGGCCCTGAACGTTGAACGATGCCAATGACACTGATGATCGTTCGACATTCATATTATGTACCCTGGGAAACACGCGATCTTATACACTGTTGGTTCCAAGTTGGTTCGATAGTTCAATTGAACTCTATTTTCGTTCATCGGTCTTAACCGAGGGGAATCTGTAGGCCAGCCGACGTCCCAATTGGCTGGCGGTGCATTCCACCGCCCCCATTCCACATCTGTTCCACCAGCCGTTGATCTGCGGCGCCACAACGCAGAAAACGCTCCCCTGGAGCTGCCGACATCTGCCGAAGTCTAATCCCCCTGCCAACGGTGCTCGACGCACACAGTGCGGCACAGATTAGTCCCGTTTGATTGCCGCTACTCGAAACAACTCCGGAGATATCAAATCATGATCTGTCTTTCTGTACACTTTGCTCATAACCACAAGCTCGGGGGGGCTAGAGCGCTTGTGTCGCTAGGCGTCACCCACGCTCTCTCCCCTTTCCTTTTCTTCCTTTTCGCCGCTGCCACGCCCCGCTTGTCCTAGAGACAATGGGCCTTACTTTCGTTTCTTCGTGGCTGGACCTCTTGCTTGTTCTCGGTGCTGTGGTGGGGCTCGTGCAGGCTGAATACGTTCCGCTTCTGCAGCCGGTGCGTCGCCGTCTCTCTGGCTCGGACCCAAGACGCTGAAATGAAATCGGCAGGGTTTTTTCTTCGACTACGATATTGCGTCGCAGCCTGTGCCGATTCCTATAACTGGTGCGTGGCCTTGGTCTTCGTCTGCCATTGCTCATCAGGAGATTTGTGACCAGAGCAGTGCGAGACGATTCATCTTACGTGGGGTCGGCGTGAGTCTTCCTGACGCTGAGGTGGTGTATGTATGTGTTACTGAGTGCGTGCTCCGCAACGTAGGGAATGCTATCGGGTGCGTTTATCGGGTTTTTACTGCCCTGTATCCTTACCGACTTTTGGCAGGCCGAGTCCCGTCGCACCGTATTCGATGGTCGTCTTCACATCGACATTGACCACGCCGTTTACCATTGGCACAGGAAGTGGACTCGCATTCGTGAGTCCCATACCTCGTACTTTCGATCGACGAAAATCTCAATTCACTTAGGATTGGCAAGTTCCCTTTGCACCCGGAACACAGGTTAGTCCCAACGATGTACTCGTGTCGTGGATCTGACCATATTTTCCTTGTAGTATCAAATCTGCATGGTGATTGACACCGTTTCCCGTTTCATCCGTCCAAGCTGACGATCCAGCAGTGGGACACCAATGGTGTTCCTGGGGGATGTCAAGCCATGTATACGGTCGTTCAGAACACGACCGTCACAACCCCAGTGTACGCCACAGAAAAATCCGGTATCGCAAACAAATCTCGATTGACAACATCTTGTTTCAGATGCCAGAATGTCACCTTCCCCGAGCGATTGACTGTCCAGGCCACAGTCCCTGGAGGGCCGATGTCACAGTATGGATTTATCGACCAGGTGCGTGCTGCTCTCTCCGAATCGAATGTATCTATAGCTCATAATGCGGTTCAGTGCACGGACCTCACCGTCACCCCAACATCCGGGAAGCCGCCGTTCACACTAACTGTCGCACCGCCGCTTCATCCGCCATACAACATCACATCTGATTCGATGGGTCCAATATCTTGGACCGTCTCCTTGGTGCGTAATTCTCTTTTTGACGCCGAGAGTCGTGATGCTGAAAGTCTGCTAGTCGTGGTCGTATCCATTCTTCCTCTCACTACAAAGTGCGGATGGGCAACTATGGTCGAACGGCCCATTACATGCGGGTGGTTTCGGACCCAATAATTGTTGTACGTCGCAGAGGTGTCTTCCATCTTTTATGTGCCTTGATTCTGATGAATCCTGTACAGTGGCTCCAGGGACGATGTAAGTTGCTATTCATATTCCGCCTTCTCACTGATCGTTCCTCGCAGACCGAAATCCCAAGCCCACGCAGTCGCAGCAGCAGCCGGACTCGGTGCCGCAGCTGGTGCAGCCATACTCGGCGCACTAGCCACATTCCTCTACCTCCGCCCACGAAAGCAGTCCCCTCGCGTCGACGCGTTCGACACATTCGACCAAGAGACGCAGGCTCCCACGCGTCCGGATTCCTTCCCCACACGACCGCGTGGAGATACGATTTCATCCGAACCCCCCTGGACAGCCGCGACCAACGCCACTGCCTGGCGCGCCTCTGCTCCGAATTCCGCCGCTCCGGGCCGTACACGTACGTATGTTCTGCACCACGATGCAGGCCAGGCGCCTGTGACCGTGTTTACCGAGGCGGATGCCGAGGTCGTCGAGTTGCCGCCGCGATATATCACCCCTGCGCCGTCCCAGGCGCATACAACCATGCCGACTATTCAGGAGAAGGGGGATCGATTGCCGCCGCTTCCTGTGGAGGAGGAGGGGGAACTGATTGCGTCTACGTCCGTGGCTTCGTCGTTCTCCTCGGCGACTTCACTTTTACCGTGATCTCTCTGTCTGTGCTGCTCGGCTTGTGGATATCATTCTTTGGGGTTTTGTGTTGTAAGTTATTGTAGATTTATGTATCCAGGCGAAGTCGCCACAACTAGCTCGGGAATTCAAAGCCTTGATATCCGTCAAGGGTGGAACTGAATACATGGCATGTGGTCCAATTACTCTTCACTTCTCCGATGCTCGGTTCAAGTTGCCGATAGGCGTGTGGTTCGATTCTCGCGGAGCATACTGCAGTGCCTAGAGTCGAAGCACTTTGGCCCGCTTTTGGCTTGGGAAGTCGGTGGATCGTCTTCCTAGCGAGCTGCGTGGTTCGATCCCAGCTGGTGCCATGTGACATTGAGGACATTACTTTTTTTTTCGTGCGAGCACGTCTTCAAGAAAATAAGTACAACTTGTGCTGACAATGTCTTGCCAACGGTTCAGGGTGGTTCGATTCCACCTGGCATTATCGCACATTCGGCATTTTTCTGGGTTTCGGAAAGTGGGACGTCATGCAGAAGACTTGGTGTTTCGGTGAGAATATGATGGAGTAGCGACGAGGTCTGGGACAGGAGATCTCTTCGTGTATCGGTTGTCGATGAACGTCCATGCTCCAATACTTATAGAATCACTTCCTTCTCAAGTCTGGATGCGCGGTGGGTCCACTTGGCTTGAAGACACTCGGTTAAGTTGTCGAATCGTTATCCAGGCTGAATGGATACAGACCAGTTAGTCTCTCAAAGTATCTCCCAGTCGCATGAAGTTCGAGTCGTGGTTCGATCCCACCTGGAGTGCATGGCGCACGGCGTCTGTGTAGCTTTTCACATTTGAAGAAGTAGATACAGTGGGGACGACGAGGTTCACGGTTTTTACGTACCCTATGAGTCCATCGCAGTAAGTTGGTCTCCTGTCCATCGAAAGTCTTGCTCTTTGGAGGCGTCAACAGGTGGTTCGATCCCACCGAGGATAGTTTGTAAGTTGTAACCCGACTTGTCCCTTTTTCGTGAGATGCAGTGTGGCGAGCAGCCAACACACAACCAACACATTTAACCGGTCATTCCGGGCAACCAATACATGAGTAGTATCCGCGCATGCAAACGAGAATTTTTCTGCGGTGGGCCACGATGGCGGTCGGCACCGCTGGATTGTCACCTTGGTCGACGCCCGCTTGGCTTAGAGGTAAAGCGTTTCACTTGTATCCCAGGATCACATGAAAAGATCAGTCGTTCGAATCGGCTAGTGGGCATTCCTTTTGCATCTGTGCGCCTCACTCTTTTTGCATTTCTTGTTCTCGCTCTCATCAGCCTTCTATCCAATCTGCCCAGCTTCAATGTCCTCCTGCCTCGTGTCTCCCTGGACCAGCCGTCACTCGCATTGATGCCAATGTTTGTAATCGTATGGCCATCAACAAACAAAGGCATCCTTGACCCCCAGTGAAAAGTCCGTCTGGGCATATCTGGGCATATCTGGCCATTTTACACCAGATATCCCGAGACAGGACCAGATGTGTCACTAGAATTTTGGCGCTTTATCAGGGATTTTCGGGAATCAATACAAATTTTGACATTTGTGCTACGAAAATTGCAAGAAATTGAAGAGGCCAGCAAAATCCCAGATTGATGAATTGATGGCCAGAGGAATATGGCGCTTTTCCACGATGAGGCCAGATTTGGCCAGATATACCCAGACAGACTTTTCACTGGGAGCTTGACCTCTCCGCTCATCATGCATCGTGTCTGTCGCACTTTGCACGTCTTTCGGTTTCAGCTGAAACTCTTAGAGGAAAGCACGCCGAATGGTCGGCAGCGCCACAAGACCGCAAGACCGGGACCACTGCTTCAGTTGCCGCGTCATCTGGCCTGGCCGCCTCGGAAGCGATGTGCCTCGCTACAGCCGCTACGCTGTCTCATCCCTCGCGATCCAGCGCGCCAGCACCACGCTAAAGGGAGATTCAGATGGTGGAGCTTTTACGTGGCGTGGCGTCTGGAGGTGCTGTAACGGTGCGGGGAGAGTGGCAATAGTGCGTTTTTAACTGTATCAGCGCCTTCTTATACGATTTGACTCAAGGCGGCTGGCAGGACCCTTCGTCTGCGAGAGCTGTCAAGGCAGACTCCTTTCTTCGGCCTCTGCAGCATTTGCTGTCCTCCTTTGGTCCTCCTAGTCAGTCGGACTGGAAGATACGGATCGTCGTCCCACTTTGTGTGACTGCGGTCTTTGGTATTTATGGCGGAAGCGGAAGCGGGCTTGAGTTCCCACAGTCTTGGAGGTTGGTTATATTGGGGCTGACGCCTCCCATAGCTCACTCCCTCCCTCCATGTCCTCCATGCTCAGAAGGAAACTCGTTATTGTCGGCGACGGGGCCTGCGGGAAGGTATGTAACGCTGAATGGCCCTTGCTAAAGCAGCGCTCGAATCTTGACGCAGACGTCGCTCTTAATCGTATTCTCACACGGAGCATTCCCAGAGGTGTGAATTGTACCTCCATTCTATCCGCCTGACTCTGAAATGTCTCAAGACATATGTACCAACCGTCTTCGAAAACTACGTCACCGACATCCAAGTCGATGGCCGACCAGTCGAGCTCGCGTTGTGGGATACTGCTGGGCAGGAAGATTACGACCGCCTGCGTCCGCTATCGTATCCCGACGCGCACGTCATCTTGATTTGTTTTGCGTTGGATGATCCGGACTCGTTGGAGAACGTCAGGGAGAAGGTGAGTGGATTTCTCGAGTCCCTTGGTTAGGAAAGTGACACGCAGACTTTTGCCAAGTGGATGCCTGAAGTACTGCATTTCTGTCCCCGCCTCCCTGTCCTCCTCGTTGGCTGCAAGCTCGATCTGCGGAACGATGCACGCGTTATTTCCGAGTTGGCGAGAGCGAACCAGAGTCCTGTGAGCTGCGAGGAGGTCAGCACCTAGCGATGTCTTCGCAGGAAACTCAGTCGGTTTTATTTAGGGACGAGTTGCTGCCAAGGCGATTGGGGCGTACCGGTATCTGGAGTGCTCTGCTAGGACAGGTCAAGGGGTTCAAGAGGTATTCCAAGATGCGGCTGCCGTTGCTCTCCGAAGGGACAGCAGACATGCCGGGACTCGTAGGCCGGGGATACAGTGTGTCGTGATTTAGGGTTTGCGGTGCGAATACTTGACGGAAACGGTCGTGGCGGATTCGACTTTTTAATAACATGCTGTGAGCCTTTGATTGTCTGTATCTTCGTCTCTAATTGATCCTTTGCGAAGAGTTCGGTCAGTGTATGATATCCCGATCTCTTGTGTCGTCCGAGTATGCCGAAGCGTGCCATCTGCGGCGGGGCATCTAATACTGCTGTGTGGATCTGATCCATCTTCGGACTTTGCTCTACGTGTACTTACCTGGCATAAATTCCATTCTGTTGAATCTTGTGCGTTTTTTGAGTCACCGTGTCTCTCATCTTTTACCAGAAATTATTCCAACAGCACCGCCTACTGTGCGCTAATCTACCAAGGCGCTGCACCTATTGTTTTTGGGACGACGTGAAGCCTGCGGCGGCGTCCTACCCCTAGCGGGATCGACGGCGGACAACAGCTGATATACAGCCTTTGTTCATCTCTCGTTCGATTAGGGACAGCAATATATATCGGGCTGGTGGGTAATCTTTCTTTTTCTCCTGCGAGTTCCTCTGCAGCTGGCTTCACACTACCGTCCAAAAGCAACGTGTCTCTAACACGTTTCACAGGTCCCTTTCACCGAGTCGTCTCGTCACTATCTTCTCATGATCCGGCGCTCGTTCGATTCGGGCCGGGACTCTGGTTCGCTGCCGATCATGTCTTTTTCTCATATGCATGTGAGTTCCTCTCGTTCTTCCCATCGAAAGCCAATGTTTCCTACCTTGGTTCGAATCAGAGTGGGTTTTGACGGAGTAAACATTTGCCTTACTCAACTCCGACTTAACTGTGGCCCGTGTGGGCAAGTCCGCCGAATGTTAGATTCGTGGGGTGAACATGACATACGCTCATCTCCCGTTCGATTCGGCATTATCTGAATCTGCCGTCGTCGTCTTTTGTTTTCTCGGGCGAGTTCTTTTGCTTTCACACTGGTACCTTTCCAATGTTCCTAATGGAATTCCGTTAGTCCTTTCACCGAATTCATGGCGGCGCTGCCCTCCTGTCCTCCCTCGTTCGATTCGGGGTGTGGTCTTATGCGGTTACGAACTCTTTTTTTTGTTCTCATACGAGTTGAATTCATCTGGATCATCGAGAGCAAAGTCCAACTATCACCCAAACACACGCATTGGCCTATTCCAACGACCTCAGCGCCATCCCAGGTCGGAATCTAGATGCCCTGCATCAGGATTTCCTTTTCTAAGACTGTCTGTGCCGCCGAGACCCGTTTTGATGCCATCCATGTCTTCGACGAGGGTGATTTGGAGGAAATTTCAATGAGCGGACGCTTAGACCTTGAAGCTGCCAGTGTGCCACATGCTCAGAGACTTGTACGATTCGAGGCGGGCTTCTGGTAATGGTAAAAATCTTCCCTACACTTGTGAGTATTCCCGCTCGTCCATGCAGTCTGGCACCAGAAATTAATCTGTTCCAACAGCACCGCTTACCGCGCGCCAATCTGCCGAGGCGCTGCACCCATTTTTGGGACGACGTGATACTGCGGTGGTGTCCTATCTCTAGCGTGGTCCGGTGGCGGCGGACAACAGCTCATATATACAGCCTTGCTGTGGATGTTCAAGTTTAGAAGGAAACTGGGCAAAGATATACGCATTCAAAAATACAGTCCACCATTGATACATGCAAGGTAAGTATAGATTACAGGTATTCTACATGCGCAACGATGCGGGGTATATCTACTCAATACACTTCCAGGTCCGGTCAGAGATAATGAAGGAATAAAAAGAAAAACAGTCCAGGGCATCGACGTCGATGTCTCTCACCGATACCTCGCCGGCTTCGTAAGCTTCAACTCCCAACACCCATCCGGTCTCATAGCGATCCCAGCAAACTGCGTCTCCCCAAGAAACCTATCCACCACCCGCCCACCCGCATGCCTCTCCTCCGCCACCCTCCTTGCCTCTGCTCGCTCATCCCGCACAAAGCGGTACCCGTTAACCGTATCAATTCGACGTTGGGTGTAGGGTACGGCGGCAGCGAGCTTGTCGACGTCGGCGTCAGGTTGGCGGAGGGTGTTTTGGATTGTGGTTAGGACGTCCCCGACTGTCACAGATCCGCCACCACCACCGGAATGCACGACTTGCACTCGGGTCTTATAGAGCCCGGAGGAGGCGGCGATACGGATGTCGAGGGAGCGGCAGGGGGTTGAGCATGCTGTGGAGGAGAGGAGGGCGGGTGTGAGTTGGGGGTTGTTGCGGAACGCCTCGGAGGGGAATGAAAAGTCGAGCAGGAGCGCGTGTTGTGGTGAGAGTGCAGGGTGTGGGTCCCCAGCGCGCGTGGGGGCGGCGGGTTTGAGCGTGGAACCGCCGATAGGTTTCTTGCTCGGAAGGGGAGAGGTCCAGGACTCGGGCGAGTCGCGAAGATGGTACTCTTCGACGGTTAAATTGAACCGGACCTGCTTCGACCTCGATGATGATGAGGATGCGGACGACATTGGATGGTGGGAAGGATTTGCGGAGGGCGATGGGGGCGGGAGGGATCTTATATGTCCGGGCAATTATAGGTAATGAGTCGGTACCGGTCGATACAGCTCGGGAAAGCAGTTCGATACATATGCGTCACTATCTCCAATTGGTGCACTGGGTTATAGTGGTTTAGGCGCCAGATCTTTGACAGTCAATCAAATTCAAGCTGTCCTCGAGCGACCGTAAGTACAGCATCGGGATTCCGACATTGTTCAAAATGCACAGCTCACAGTAAGCAACCCAAAAACTGTTCAATCGTGCGAGGAGACCCTATTACTTAGACGCTCACAGACGCTAAGAATCGACGTGACAGCTTTTGTGCTCGAAATGAGTGGACGTGAGTCATTCCGAACAGATTTTAGATTGCTTCTCATCGAGACAGGTTCCATTTCACGTCAACTTCCCGACGAGACCTTCTACGACCTTCTCTACCTAGACCCCGAACATCTCCGTTCTGGGGAGTAATTCAGACGAGGCTGTGGGTTGAGACAGCATAGTATGATGGCTACTTGCCCGGCGTCAGCGAATTAGACGCGCACGCCCGTCATTTAGCGCCCGGCCTTCGGCGGACGATCGGGCGGGGCTGAGTTACTGTTTGTCCGATGCAGTACCCGGGAAACCAAATTGTCAGTGCGCGATTGTTGAATTGTGCGTATACTGGTTGTATACTAATTCTCTGATGATATTACATTTCGGCTTGGCGGAACACTGATGACAACAGCAAGTCATTGATTGATCTCATCACACGCCAAGAAATCGGGGTTCCCACCCGCAGCATCGATGCCGACAGGGTCAACCGTCTTCGGTGCCAATGTAGGCTATCAATAATCGCACCGCTGGCGTTCCAACTACAGCTTTCGTCTCTGTGCGGTGGCGTGCACGTACGCGTGTAACCAAGGCCCGCTCTGGCCCGCTACGGTCATGTTATCTCCTCCCCCTGATCTCCACATGGCTTCCAAGCCTTCGCATTCCCCTTCGTCACAATGTTTCTCATGACGCACCGGCAAGAATCCGGGATCCCCAACTTGACAAATCACTCCCTGGCCGCCGATCCTATAAGTAAACAGTAAACGTTGGCAACAGAGTGTGGTTCCCTCGAGTTCATCCATGCGTCTCCTCGCAATCACCTCACTCGCGCTTGCTGCCGGCGTCAAGGCCGTCGTCGTCCCCGCTGTCGCACCCGCGGGCCACTCGCACTCGATGATCCCCGTTGAAACCGTCCCGCTCGGGAAGAATGTCACGATCAACGGCGTCCTCACCTACGTCTCGCTGCCACAGCATAAGGCGTTCGACCCGGAGGTTGCGATCCTCATGCTTACTGGTGCGCGGATTCATTATATTTGAAGGCGGAAAGGACTCATGGAACGTACTAGATGTGTTCGGGCTTCCGTCGCCTGATAATTTGGTGAGTCGCATGGGATTGTCGAATATCGCAGCTGACCTTTTGGTTTTTCAAGGTCCTTGTAGGTCTCCCACCGGCTCACAAGAAATCTTCTCACGTGCGAAAATACTAGGCGGACCAATGGGCGGCCGCAGGGTTCCAGGCAAGTAGCGCCACCTTTCGCGTCGATGTTGTTAGTCCCTGACCAAATGCCTCCAGACCTTCGCCCCAGACTACCTCAACGGCGACGCCCTCCCGATGGACGGTGACGTAACCACCTGGATCGTCAACCACGGCGCAGCCCAAACAAACCCTCCCCTCCTCGCAGTAATCTCCGCCCTCAAATCCCGCGGCATCAAACACCTCGCAGTAACCGGCTACTGCTTCGGCGGGCTCTACACCATCCGGCTCGTCCAAAACAACACAATAGCTGTGGGGACGACCGCACACCCGGCCTTCCTTACCGTCCCGGATGACTTCGATGTCATCAAGGCACAGTCGCATGTGGCGATTGAGATTAATAATGCGGAGCTGGATACGGGGTTTACGCCTGCGTTGGCGGTGGAGACGGATGGTGTGCTTGGAGAGGGGCAGTATCCGCCTGGGTATAAGAGGGTGCAGTTTGATGGGGTGGGACATGGGTTTGCGGTGCGTGCTAATGCGGTGAGTGGATTTTCTTTTGAGTTGATCACTTGGGATGGAATTAAGTTGCTGACAATGTGATAGTCGGACCCGGTGCAGGTTGCGGCGAAGCAGGGTGCTTTCGATACGTCGTTGGCGTGGATCAAGGCGCATTTGAAGTAGCGGGTGTTTCCAGAATGGGGAAGAACTGGATAATGCAGTGAAAAATACTAGCTGTATGATTACTGGAAATGACCCCTGCCGATTGAGAGTCGAACGAGAGATGTTGCCTGGATATGACCAGTCGACTGCACCACTACTTACAAGTCATGCCGACCTTCTTGCCTGTTAAAACGTTAACACATGTGTATGCATGCCAAAGGAATCTTAGGCAAAAAGTGAGTCATCATTCAGCATACGCAAGTACGCTCGAGGCTGGAATCGAACGAGAGTCCGGATCCGGGATGGACGGGCCTCACTCAGTGGAGGACGTTGTTCACAGGCGACACATTGTATCCCAAAGCCTGTTACCTCCTGTAGGGACCAAATGAGCGGAACTACTCGCCTCCGCCGACATCACACTGATTCATACATAGCCTGTGCCCCATTTCCGAACAGAACGAGCACCGGCGCAGGGATTCAGATGTCAGATCAAGGAAAGGGTCAAGATGTCCGTTGAAGGGAGTCATTGATCCAAAAAAGACAGCAGAGGTCCTTGGCCTTCTTGGGAAGGTCAGAAGCGCGGATCGAACGATGGCAGGGACCTGGGTCATGGCGAACACAAATTCAACTTAGTGAGTGATTGACTGACCTATGGGCTGTACTTATCTCCAGCTGTGCGAAGCCTTACCGAATCTCAAGCCTTGGGCCTCCGACGAAGGACACTATTCTGATCAGTTTGCTGTACGGCGTGAAGTACAGTCTGTCGGCCAACTGTCGGCGAACGTTCATGGCGAGTAATCCAGATCATGGATGGAGTTGTGAATGCAAATAAGGATCGCCGAAGGTCAGTACTGTTAATGGATTACGGTAAAAGGAGAGAAAGAACTGGAACTCCGAAGGTGCTGGATGCGCCGAGCCCGAATCGAACGAGGCCCATGTTATTCGCGATCATTAAGATAAAGGACTGGCTAATTCTAACTGTCGGGGTTCGAGCGTTTGAAATTGGCTCGACTCAACCACAACGGCTTCAGCTCCGGACCGGCTTCCCGGATCTGAACCATCAACGCAACATGCGCGGTTCGAAGCTGCACCATATCGGCGTCGCTAACCTTGAGATCCGCCCTATATCGGAGGGCAGATTTCGTGTTCACCCATCCCGCATTCCGCAGCGACTTGGCGATATCTGCGGCAGCGACATCGGGAAACTGACCTCTAGATTCGAACCCAGTCCAGATCATGCGATGGTACGCCTCTGATTTAGCGAGCGCCACAATGATTTGGGTGCCGTCCTCCGTGCCTTTCTGTCCTTTCCTTGAGTAAAAAGAAGCAATCGGTGGAGTCTACTGACTGCAAACCAACTCTCCAGGGCCAAGCTCCTGGACACGGTCCCCGCCCAGCCCCCTGGGTCAACCTGCATGTAGGCCGGAATTTGGTGGTGGACAAAATGCACCAAATCTCTTTTCAATGAACTGTTGAATTCCCCTGTTGCGAGATGGAAATCCCAGTGGATCGTAGAATATTTTACGTAGTCCCGGATGGGGGTACCCTTCGCGGCTGACAGGTAGTCAGAGATAATGGGGAATGTGAACGCGCCCATGCACACAGGGGCCAAGAGTGCATTGCCGGCAGCGGGGTCGACGTGGTACAGTGGGTGCACACAGCGTTGAGGATCGAGTAAAAACTCGGTAAAGGTGGCGTGGATGGGGACAATGCAGCCACTCGAGTTGATTACCAGGACTGAACGCAACCGATCGGTCATCCAGACAATATCAGCTTTACTGAGTTGGGTTTCAAGTTTGAATAATGCCATGGCTTCCGGTGATAGTGGCTCGCGGAACAGTCCGAGGAAGATGAGAAAGGAACGAAGCCGTGCGGCGCGAGGAGAAATATTCCAGTCCTGCGGTGGGAAGGCAGACGACAAGATCTGCTGGTAGAGGTTATCCAGAGCAGAAAGGCCGGTACCGCCCGGGGAAAGAAGAAGCGTGAATTGCTCCTGGGGATCCGGATGGTCGCGGTACGTGTCCAGAAACCTTGCGGCGACTCGAGCAAAGTTGAACACGCCGGCCGCCCGCTCAATGAGACGTTCAAGCTGGTAGGGATTGTCCCGAACAAAGTCCCCGTACAAGCCAATCTTGGGAACTGTCTGTTCGAGGTAGAGACGGACGTCGCCCTTCCATTGGGCCATCGTGTCGTTGAGACTGCGGTGCAATATGCTTGGGAGCCCAGCGGCGGACGTCAGCACCGACTGGATGTGCGGCTCCGGACGCGAAGTGAGCAAGAGTCGGATTCCGGGTAGAATGGTGGGTAGCTCCAGCAATAACTCCAACAAGTTCGGGATGAGATCACGGTCTCTGCATTCGTCAAGCCCGTCGACTACCATGACTATTGGTTTCGGGAATGTTGGCACAGCCCGTTGGAAGAGACGTCGGAAGAGATCCTGGAATGTGTGGTGCATCTGCTGGCGGGAACCGCGTTTGAGGTACTCGCGTGAAGCGGAGATGATATAAGGACGGAGGGATGGCTGCGATAGTGCGAGCTGGTGCGCTAGGCTAGAGAAGAATAGCCGTGTCGTTTCGAGGTCTCCGCTTCCGCGGACAAAGAAAAACGACGCGCCGAGACTGGGCCCGTCAGCCGATGCGTCGAGACGTGTGCACAGTTGATGTGCGATGGAGGACTTGCCAAGGCCGGCGCCGCCGCTGAGAAAGTAGACTGGCCGTGAATTTGCGCCGTCCAGCCAATGATTTAGTTCCCCGAACAGCTCTTGGCGAGTGCCGGGGAGGAACTGACTCTTGAGCTCGTCCACGCAGCGATATCCGGCGTCGGCACGTGGAAGGTCATCCAGCACTTTTTGTTCTTCTTCACTCGTCGCTCCTGCTCTGCCTCAATAGATCAGAACTAGGCAGAGGTCTGGTTGAGGACGCACATTTGTTGACGAATACTAACGGATCGTGCTGTGATATCGTAGAAATTGACCCTGGGCCCTTCCCCGAGGCCACCTTCCCCGCCCTGGTTACTGCCGCCACCACCGGGACCGCCGCGCCCACCTGAAGAAATGGATGGATCAGGACATCATATCCGTCGGTCGGGTGTGGCCTCACCGTTTATGTTGATGGTTCGAGGCGCTTTGCTGGTCTTGCGAGACATGAGTGTGGGTGGGGACGAAAGGGTCGTACTGTACTATTTCAACCGTAAGTTCAGTCACACGTCACAGCCAACCTTTTTTGATGTGTGCAAAAATCGCCATAATTCAAAAGAAAATTTTTCGGCCTTCTCGGTCGAAAAATTACATAATTTTGATGAACTTACGGTTGAAATAGTACAGTATTGCGCGCACCGCATTTCACAGCCTTGATGACACTCGATTGGTGCCTATTTACAGCCTAACACCTACATAGCATTGGACAGACAGCCTGCAGCTGTATGGTCCGATCAAGGTCGGATACATGCGCAGTCCCGACTCCCGACATCGGCCAACGGAAGACACGCATTCACAGAGACAACCGCATTTATTGGTATCCGAAAATCTAAGTTATTAGGAACTCCAGGAGAAAAGAGAGGATCTTCGGCGCTTAGGACCCCAGGCCGGAATCGAACGACGGCCGGACAATTGACCTATAGAACTCGTTAGAAAATAACTGTGGAACTTGAACCAATTAGGTGAGCATAGATATGATATGTGCCGGGCGTTGAAGCTCCCAGTAAAAGAACCTGTGGAAGTGGAACCAAGTAATCCCGTCATTAGTAAAAAGAATGGTGTGGACGCCCGAGCCTACGTTGGATCCCGAATCAATGATCAAATCTCAATCCGACATTGTGCAGACTTGAAAAAGAACATGGCTCTATATGAAGAAACTCAAGAACCCACCCCGAATCGAACGAGGACTGGGAGCACGACCCTGAGCAATTGCTGGTGGACTCGGTGAAAGGGAGAGAATCCCTACAGAACGCCACGTCGGTTTCGAGGTATTATATGTGACTGACCTCCCAGCCACCTTAGGTGTTTTGAGGAATTGGTAAAGGAATACGGGGACAAACCATAAGCTGGAGAGGTCTGGGGAGTAGCCTGGGTTCAGACGAGTCGGAGGACACCAAAACCGCCCGATTCTGTCAAGAGTCGGTGACATGAGAAATATTTTGCCAAGGCAAGTCTAAAAATGGGAAAGACGGCTGAGCCAGCCACCTGTGGAACTGAGCAGGATGGAGGAGAGAGATCAAGATAGTGGATGTGCAGGGGATAGCCCGAGGTCTGCCGAGTATAATGAGCATAGAGGTCGCAAATTGGTGGGGCCGTCGTCGAGAACGAGGCGGTGCAGTGTAAGCGATGAGCCAAAAGAAGAAAACGATGCCCGCCCCGGTTGTGACAGGCACAGCAACCTGCCAACGTCATGGATCGGGACGAAATTCGGCCTCAGACAGCACATCGACCACCTTTCCACTATGCCACAACAGCCAGGTAATATTCCTACTCCAAAGTCTTGTTTGAGGCAAGTGGCCGGACAGCTAGGCCGGCCGGTTGGCCAGTCTCTGATAATAAGTGTGAAACCAGAAGAACTCGAGAGAAAAGAAATTGTAATTTCTTCCCATCGAGCATGATCACTTCAGGGCAGTCCCGGGATCAAACGGACGCTGAGCAATATGGCATCTGCGTGGGCGCCAGGCAGAAGGCGCTGCAGAAAGATATAGAACATCCAGGTGCGTTTCGAAGCAATGAGAGAAAGATTAGAAGTTAGAACTGTCAAGTTTGAATCAACGATGTCGATGAATCGGGCATTCTGCGGGGCCAATCAGGCCCGCCAGTCGGGGTTAAAAAGAATTACTTACGCCGACACTTCATGAACCCATCCCGAGTCGAACGAGAGCAGATCCGCAATGTGGGTCTGTTTGTCCACTCGATTGCAAACCCAGCGGTAGGCTGATTCCGAGCCAGGCCGATCCATGTGTATGCTCCAACATCGGTTTTCAACGGATCGACCCAGACGGACTGACTCACTATATAAAAAAGAGGGCTCGCAGGCGCAAGACCCTGTCGCGAATCGAATCGGACGAGCACAGGGAGCACGAGCGTCGGAACGCATGACTTGGTCAATCTTGAAAGGGACTGTAGAAGTTATTTGAAGAACACACGATCACGGTAAAAAAACATCCAAACCCCTTCACCAACAAATGCTCTCCCCGAATCGAACGTGGAGATGATATGATGTGCGCACCACGCTTGCCGGGCGGTAAACTTCTGGGCGTAAGAAGGAATAGAACCAATTAATCCCGCTTGTTCGTTGGCAATAGGAACGGGCGAATCTGGACGCCCATGGTCCCGAATCAAGGATCAAATAAATTTCAATTTGGCATTGTTCGGATTTGCCAACGGTGAGATTCGTCAGTCAGAGTTGAAAAAGGGCTATCATAGCGCAAATTCAAGGAAGAAGCCGAGTCGAACGAGGGAAGATCCGATGGCAAGCAGCGTCGCATCCACATGAAGAGCGTCTAGACGTGACTCACCCGGCGTCAACTCACTTGGAAACGCAGCTTGGATGCTATTTGCGATGGGCCGCGCCAGAGAAGTCTACATGAAGAAAAGACAGTCTGCTAAGCGCGAAAGACCCCGCCGCGAACCGGAAGAGCACTGGGGGCGAGCCCTGCGTGACTTGGAAATGGTGAGAGGTCCCTGCAGACTTTATTAGAGACACGTTCCCTGAAGCCAGAAGAACTCACGAGAAAAAACATTTCTCTGCGCCAGCCAATGCTGTCCCCTGAATCGAACGAGAGATGAGCGTATATGCGCGATGCTGCCAGGCGCTGATCCTCTAGGTGAAAGGAGCTGCAGAAATACGTATAGGACACCAATCGAACTGGGCAAGAACTAGGAACTTTGGACGCACGAGTTTGAATCAGCGATCAATCCGGCATTCCTTGCCAACCATCAGAGCCGTCAGTCGGAGTTGAAAAAAGACACACAAATACTGTCTCAAGGACACACCCCGAGTCGAACGAGAGCGGATCCGATGCTGTTTGCGACTCGAAGCTTGAAGCAGCGTGGCATGTGGCATCCGCATGCAGATCTGCACTGCAGAGCGTCTGGAGTGTGACGTGGCGTGGCGTTTGAAGCGCGGATACGAATACGGCTACTGATCCGACGCGGAAGGTATTGACGAACAGCGTCCGTTTCAATGGAAGCTCTTTTTGGAACCCGAATAACTTCTCATCCCAGGATGACATGGGAAGCATCAGAGGGACAGGCCGCCGTGGTGGATACTCGAGGACCCAATATGTGGGGAGTGAGCCTGGTGGTGGGAGCGGAGCGTTGAGCAAGAGAGATGGCTATGAGGACCAGGGTATGGAGATGATGGTGGTTTGAGCTAAGAGGCAGAGCCAATTTAGGCTTATTTGTCAATGATCAGTGATTAACCAATGCATCTGCCAGCTGCCATGATGTCCGCCTTACGACCACGGGCGGTTGCTGCTTCTCACTGCCCTTTTGCTCCCAACGACGACGACCAAACTCCCACCCGTCCCGTCCGCGATACCGACCACTTGAACGATGGGCTGCGTGAACAGCACCCCGGAAGATGCCCAGGCCAGAGCTCGTGCGTCGACAGCCTACAGCTCATCCCGTCAATTCCTGATCCCGAGCCGCAATTACCCACAGGCAACGACGCCATTGACGCTGGCCTCAAGCGGGACAAGGCCCTCCTCAAGGTAGGTCGTCGTGGCGCCCTGGGCTCGCCCTCTCACGAATACTTATTCCGCAGAATGAAGTCAAAATGCTTCTCCTCGGTGCGGGGGAGAGTGGCAAGTCGACTGTGCTGAAGCAGTTCCGACTCATCCACATCGGCGGGTACAGCGATACGGAGAGAGAAGCGTATAGGGAGATTGTGTATTCCAATACGGCGCAGAGTATGCGGTGCGTCTCCTGCTCTTTTTCGCATTATTCCGAAGCTCAGAGCGATGTATGCAGGGCGATACTCGAAGCCCTCGAAGACCTGGGGATTGCGCTCATCCCACAGAATGAGGGGTGCCGTGCGACGGTGTTTCAGTTCCCTGCCTCGATTGAAGAGGATTATATGCCCGCGGAGCTCGGGGATGCGCTCAAGGCGTTGTGGAATGGTCAGTCCCCTCTTTTGACTCCCACTTGCTGTAAACTACAACACCGCCTCGCCACACAGACCCTGGAATCCGAGCCGCCGTCGACCGCTCGCGGGAATTCCAGCTGAATGACTCTGGTGCGTCAAACCTAACCCGGCACCTCTGCGTCTACTGAAGACAGGCATCACAGCTGTATACTACTTTACCGCACTCGACCGTATGACGGCGCCGGGCTACCTCCCCACGGACCAAGACATCCTTCGCTCTCGTGTCAAAACGACCGGAATTACAGAGACTATATTCAAGGTGCGTCCCCCTCTGCGCCCACTGATGAATTAACCCACTGACATCGGGCGGGTGTAGGTCGGGGAATTAACATACAAGCTGTTTGACGTCGGCGGGCAGCGCTCGGAGCGGAAAAAGTGGATACATTGTTTTGAGAACGTCACAGCGTTGGTGTTCCTTGTCAGTTTGAGCGAGTACGATCAGGTGCGTGTACTGCTTTCTTTTTTTTTTCTGCAAGAGAGCTGACGCGCGCGCTCTGTAGATGTTGTACGAGGACACAACAGTGGTACGTGCGCTCTCCCTCTGTTCGACACCCTCCTTTGACAGCGTCGTAGAACCGAATGCAAGAAGCGCTGACGCTTTTCGAATCCATCGTCAACTCTCGGTGGTTCGTCAAGACGAGTATAATCTTGTTCTTGTACGTGTTTCTCGCCTTTGGTCTATCATTTCTTTTCTCATCAAAGATAGGAATAAAATTGACTTGCTGGCGGAGAAGCTCGGAAGGAGTCCATTGGTGAGTCAGACAGGCGGGCGGGAGAAGGGGCGGGCCGCGTACATCCGCATCCGCTCCTCCATTCCATTTCCCCGCTTCTGTTCCGCTCTTCCTTCTCCTCAGAATCAATACTAACTCTCCCTCGTCTCCAGGGCGACTACTTTCCCGAATACACAGGCGGCCCCTCATACGACGCCGCATGCGAATTCTTGTTGCAAAAATTCGTCGGGCTGAATCATCGGGTGGAGGTGAAGCAGATATATGCGCATTATACGTGTGCGACGGATACGAAGCAGATTAAATGTGCGTTTTTCTTCTTTCCTTCCTTCCTTCCTTCCCCTTCCTTCGAGAGAGATGCTGATTGACGAACGAACGAAATAGTCGTGTTGAGCGCTGTGCAAGATATCTTGCTGCAGATTCATTTGCGCGAGTCTGGGTTGCTGTAGCGGTTAGTCCGTTCCATTGATGTTTTTGTGCGATCTGGCTGATGGATGTAGGCCTCCCCTCCGCCCATCGCCTCTCACCCCACCATGCGTGCTATATCCATATTCTTTAGTTTAAACACGGACAGATGGATGTTTCTTCGTCTTCTCGCTTGAGCTATATGTATGTGTATTTCTTGATTGGATGGATATATTGTGTATACGATACGAGTGTTGGGTTGGGGTGTAGAGTTTTACGTACTTACTTACTTACTTGCCTGCTTGCTTGTATATATCTCTTTTTTTTTCTTTCGAATCTTTGCTGGGCGGGAGATGATGACTGAGCGTCCAATGATTGCCGCTAATTGGTATCCCGAGGGCTAGATAACGACCCGGAGGATGACGTTCATTGCAATGCATTGTGGCGCCGCACCCAGACTGGGAAGAATGCAAGATCCTCCGGGTAACTACCTGCGTACATGTCTCATGATCTCATGATCGACGAGAGTCCTCGGATTTGCGTCGATACGATGCAACCACGGTCCTAATCGCGCTGATAGCACTTCGGGCAAAACTTGTGAGTCGATGGCTCGGTGTGATATGTAAAGGAGATTGAGATTGCGGGCTCGGAGGTGATGGTGCCATGGTGGGTTGACACGGATTGACACGGACTCTTGGGTGGGCAGGGCGTTGCAATTGCAATTCGTTGCATTTGAGGGACCCACATAAATGCGGTCAGTCCCAACCAATCCCAGCGAGAATATAAATTCGGCGAATGCAATTGAGTTGAGATCTCACTTTGTTTGTTAATGGTGAATTTGTTGACAGGGAACCAAACTAACCGAGTCGGTCGGCGAGTGAAACGATGGACACGGCGAGAGAGGTGTTGGTGAGTGAGTCCCGTACCCAGACTTGGTATCCAAGCAATAATCTGCTTGAAATGAATCTGATGCAGGTCGTCGTGACACTCACATTCACACTCGCTCACCAAGCCTATTTCCGTCAATCCAAAATAGATTTTCGTGCCCATCGAAACGTGGCGGCGCACTTGAATAATACCCTAGATGAGTTGAGAGTAAGTGCGTAGGTATGTATGTATGCGCGGATGGGTGTGATCGCCCACCCACCCTCGTTCATACACCCGAGATTGGATAAACTCCGTAGTAGGACTGCGCCGCAAGTGAGTATATGAAAGGGTGGCGGCCACGGGTCTGTGTCCATTACCTACCTGCCTTCCCCCGAATTCTCGAAGAGCGTAAGCTCGACAGAGGGGCATTATGGCCACAACGACGACGACGGCTCGTGAGCTGCCACCCGGTCATCGCCTCCGCCTGATGCGCTCCGCTCGCAAACTCGGTAACCTCCTCGGTGGCACACCATTGATAGTGAGCCCTTCCGACACCAACAAACAGCATCAGCGCGGCGATGTGCTATTGGCGGAGGAGATACGGATGCCGCCGGTCGATCCGGCGCTGAACCTCGTCGGTGAAGACCAGGCAGCGAGACCGACGCTCATGATTCACCTACCCAGCATCACATGCACACCAGCTCCCGAGACGTTGACACCCGTGAGCGTCTCGGTTAGTACACCACTTACCCCGACATTCAGCTTCATGCTCAACTCGCCGGTGATTCCGCCCGTCACGGTAGACGCTGCGCGCCGCCGAAAGACGATGGCCAAACTCGTGCGCACGCTGGGCGAGAATATTCCGCCAGAGTTGGTCTTTGGGCCGGACTCGGAATCGGATTCGAGGCCTGCACTGATGGAGAGGGGCCGACGAGCCAGTACCCGGAGCCTACCGGCCCTACCCGCGGAGTCTGAATCATCTTCTTTATCCACGACGACGACGGCTGTATCTCGGAACCAGAACACACTTGCATCGAATGCGAGCGTGGAGCACCTCGTAGCATCCTCACCGTCGACGTCACATACGCGCAATGAATCCGGTGACCCGGGGATGCGGCGGGCAGAGCAGGGATGGAGTGGCGAGTGGGGCGGTGGTCCAGGCCAGGGTGTCGAGAGTATAGCGGATGTTGTGCGTGGGCTCAGGCGGCTCAAGGCGAAATGAGAATGAGATGAAGATGGGTATACACGGATTCGGACTCTAGCCATAGCACTTTCCTTTCATTAATAGACATTAATCAGTTGGATACGCAATTGTACGCACATGAAGTAATTTGTATAATGTTTCCGTGTAAAGACGGTCTGTGAGTCCCACCAAACGAATCCCAGCCAAAAAGTTCGAGGCTAGAAGCATGGCAGAAGGATTGCACTCGACGCCGTACACCCAAGTTTTGTCGCCCAAGTTTGTGGTCAGACAAGGCGCAAGCGACTGAATATCAGACTCAGTTTGATTCTTCTCCAGTGGCTACCAGAAGGAACGCCGAAATAGGACGGTGCAAGGAGATGTGCCGAGGATGATGATGGTATGAAGAGAGGAGGGTCACGCCGTGACACCAGAATGATTGATTGATTCAATGATTTCAATGATTGATGCGCATTCCGCATCAATCATTTGGCCAAGTGTTTGCCAAGTGTTTGCCGGAACTTGCTCATCGGACTCTGCCTTCTGTCTGCACCCTTTCATCGCGTCTTCTTGAACTGGCAGTTACTTGGTTATACACCTTCACCCGCCTCATTTCTATTAGGCACGGGGTTCAAGTTTGAAAACACGGCAGCTCAGCACAGCAGGGCAGTCATGAACACGCGAAAAGGAACTGATGGCCATGGGGCAAGGTGCGGAAAAAAACCTGCCTGGCAGCTGGGCAGCGACGAAACCTATGCTAGTCTTTCTTTGCGCCTTTCAAGTTCCAGGAGAGCGGGCGAACTTGCTCCAGTTTCAACAGCAAATGCAGCGAATTTATCCGAGGAGGTAAGCAGAGCTGACCGAGGGACATTGCCTTTTCATTCGTGGGCTCCGGGAACGCTCCGAAATCAAATCACTGGGGACGAGCGGCGGGTGAACACAGCCCATCATCAGCGCATCATTAAATTCGTGTGGGCACTGCACGTGAAAATCATATTGAGTAGATGTCATTTTCAGCATGGGCATGCGCGCGGATGCACGGCTGGCGGGCACTCAGGCGCCCTCCGATGGGCGTCGCGGAGGAGTCAAAGTGTCGCAGTTGGGCAGTTACAGGCCGCTGTTCTCTTTGAACATATTCAATCCCCGTCATTCCTGTAGTGGGCGCGAACTCCAAAGAGCCTCTTCCGGAGGATCAATTGAATTTTACTGTTGTTTTTTCTCCCGCCAAAATGCCGAGGTGGTTTAGGTAAACATATTGAAACGGAGTCAACTGTAGTGGGCGCCGAAACCGAAGGATCCTCCTCTTCCGACGGATGATTGAAATTTAGACTCCGGTCAAACAGCTTGCTACCACTAGGAGGTACTTAAAAACCCAGGGTCAACCAAGAGTCAATCATCAACCAACCATGTATCCCTTCGACACAGTCCAGCGCGTCTACATCGCCTGCAACAATTGCCGCAGACGCAAAGTCAAGGTAAAGGTTTTACCTACCTCCGAAGTGAAATTTGTTCACGATGAATCAGTGCATAACGAGCTCCACCGAGTCCGCTTGCTACCGCTGCCGGAATAAAGGTTTGAAATGCGAATACGAGGCCACAGAGCGACAGGCGGCGCGCATGAGAGGGCCGGAGCCTCCCCCGCCTTTGTCGGGAGAGTATCCGCCCGCCCCGTGGCCGAATGCCGAGCAAGTCCATCCCAACCATCGACCCCCTCCCGCTCCTGCACAGGCGCCACCGAGTATGCCATTCCCAGGCCCTCCTCCTGCGCCTATGAATCCCTCCCCTGGGCCGGGGACGATGTACCAGCCTCAGCACCATGGAAATCCGCATAGGCATGGTCATCGGCACCCTCACCCTCATCGAGCGCCCCGCACGCCAGAGCCATACACTGCGCCGATGCCGCCTCAACCATACCCATACCAGTCTTACCACGGACCCTCACCCTACGATAATAATTTGAACGTCCCCGCGCAATACCCGCCTCCGCCCACCTACTCGTCGAACAGTCCCTCTTAGTGAGTTTCTTCTGCCTTGACTCTTTCGTTTGGAGCTGATGTGTTTGATTTACTGCAGTCCCTGTATTTGCCAGCCTGGCCCGTGCATTTGTGGCGGATACCGCTAGCCGCGCGACTATCATATTATTATACCAGTTTGGTTGACTTTCAGAAGAGATATTTATTTATATGTACATGATGGACTTGGAATGGACTTTCAGGGGATGGACAACTTATAGTATCCTTGTTTAATTTTAATCCAACAATTATGTTGATCATAGTATATCTCGTTGCCGCTCTGCGCAGCAAGTACTGTGAGGACAGTCGAAGGTAGACCCCACTTTCGGAGGCCACCAATCTATCGCTGAACTGTCGGCTCTTTTTTCGAACTCGGCATAGGTACATGTGTCAGCGAGCATAGCAGGTTTGTCACTCTGGATCGATATGCGCACTTTGTTGGAATCGCCGCAAACGCAAGACAAATTGAAACCTCTGCATCCCTGCATCAACGACGGGTCCGAGTCCGTTTGCCACTGTTATCGGGAGAAAGGCAGAACCCTTGCGATTGATGATTTACTGGGTAGCATTTCAGCTGTCCCACGCAAGTCCGAGCTCTCGCATCCTTCGCTGAATAAATGTACTCCCACAGATTGGCTTTATTCATCAGTGAATCCGCTCGCCGGCGGTGTGGGACCGCCGAGGTTTCAAAATTGAACAAGTGAAAGCGAGTTGACCAGAGGTTCACAAGTAAAGGAAGGCAAGTTCTGAAGAACTTGAAGATCCAAATTATTTGGGTGAAAAATTACCCAAATAACAAAAGAGCGGTAGACTGGGAAATGCTTTGGAAGGGAATCGAACCCATGGGTTTAAACGTGAAATGACCAGGTGCATGTCGTGAAAACCAAGCGTATGTAACTCCTCATTGACATTCTAACTCCCCATTCACAGTGGCGGTCCTAGATATATCTAGATCCCTGAGCCGTAGTTGTATTCTTACTATGGATAAAGGTGCTCTCACGCGCAAGTGATAGTCGGGACGGCAAGTCGGCATTTGTGATCGGAACGGTTCGAACGTTAATTTGCTGGGATTCGGTTGAATGAGAGATCACGACGCTGAGATGTGAATATCACCTGGTGTCCGTCTTCCGTGGTTGAAATTCACTCTAAGTACGTCGTCCTGCGGCGTATAACTCGAAATTCAAAGATAAGTACTTACAGCTGACTCGGAGCACTATACGGACGACACCAACTCCTGCCAGATACGAAATTCGAAGCGAGTGATAACCAAACTGATAATCTGTGGCGTCCGGCGCATGTCGGTGTCAAATTGCAACTGGCAGATCACCGACGCCATCACCATCAAGCGGCGGCAGCGGCATCCTGGTTGAACGGTGGAGCTGAACTGTCGGGCACAACTCTCTTCGAAAATCCTCCGTGAATTCCACCACAAATAAATGCAAACTCCGGGACCGCATCGAACCCTGCCGGTGCCGCTTACGGATCACATTCGCAAGGCAGTGCCTGCCATCAGTGATGTCAAGGCTTTCGTGAGCCTCCCAGCTTGCACCATACATACCGTACTTACTCGATGTCTATATGCATACAACCGAGCACGGGTCCACCGCGCTTCCTCGGCATCCGCCTTGGCTGATTGGATAACCTGCAACAGAGCTGATGGGCTACTTATCTGGGCACAGAACGCGGGTCGCGGTGACCTTTGGGTGACCTGGGACTTTGATTTCATGCAAAGGACTCCTACATACTCCACTCCACTCCGCCTCCGCGCCCAGCCTCGCTTTCCATTCCCCGGGAGAACATCTACGTCGGAGGAGGAGATCAGGGGTATGGAGACCGAGACCGGTGAGTGGCAGATCTCTTCTTGTCTTGGCTTCTACCGCACTCATGAACGTCTCTGTCATGCAGAGACGCCGTTTGACGATAAAATTACAGAGTTCGAGATGGATTCTGACTCGGCAGGAGGTGGGGTGGGATGGATTTGCAGGTGAGTCAGCGGCAGGGACTATCTTAGCACGGTCACTCCTGTAGTGGGCGTGAACTCCAAAGAGCTTCTTCCGGAGGATCATCAAATTGTGCCCTCCTCTTTTCTCCCGCCAAAATGCCAAGGTTGAGGTAAATATATAATTTAGACTGCGGTCAAACAGTTTGCTGAACTGAGAGGTACTTAAAACCCAGGGTCAACCAAGAGTTCATCGATCAACCATGTATCCCTTTGACACAATCCAGCGCGTCTACATCGCTTGCAAAAATTGTCGCAGACGCAAAGTCAAGGTAGAAAAATATTAAAACCTCCGAGGTGAACTTACTCACGTTGAATCAGTGCATAACGAGCTCCCCCGAGTCGGCTTGCCACCGCTGCCGGACTAAAGGCTTGAAATGTGAATACGAGGCCACAGAGCGACAGGCAGAGCGCATGAGAGGGCCGGAGCCTCCCCCGTCGTCGTCGGGAGAGTATTTGCCCGCCCCGTGGCCGAATGTCGAGCAAGTCCATCCGAGCCAGCTACCACACCCCCCTCCTGCACACCCGCCACCGAGTATGCCGTTCCCAGGCCCTCCTCCTGGGCCGTCTATGAATCCCACCTCTGGACCAGTGACGATGTACCAACCTCAGCACCATGGAAATCCGCATAGGCATCGTCATCGTCACCCTTACCCTCATCGAGCGCCCCGGACGCCGGAGCCATACACTGCACCGATGCCACCTGCTCAACAATACCCATACCAGTCTTACCCTTCACCTTATAATCAGAATAATTTGAATGTTCCCGCGCAATACCCGCCTGCGCCTGCCCTGCCCAGCTACTCTTCGTCTAACAGTCCCTAGTACGTTGGTTCTGCTTTGATTCTTCCGCTGGGAGCCGATGTTTTTGATTTACTGCAGTCCCTGCATTTGCCAGCCTGGCCCGTGTATTTGTGGTGGATATTGCTAGCCGCGTTACTGTCATATTCTTATACCAGTTTGGTTGGCTTTCGGACATGGATCATTCTAATGGACTTGGAACACCGAACGGACGGACGATTTATAGTTATTTCTTTGTTTAGTTTGGGTGAAGGGTATGTACATACTCCGTAGATTCTTCCTTGCATATATGGACTCCAGGCTTTCGCCACGCCGCTGACGAGCGAAGATGGACGAGTGAAATTTAAAGCCGTATAGTTCACCGGGTGTTCACAAATGGAAGAAAGTTCCGAGCGAGCAAGGTTCAACATGTTTGGCGAAAAAATGCAAATACTTGCTTCTGCCAGCTTCGGGGGATCGAACCCCGGCGGGTCAGACATGACACTCAGGCATGGCCGGGGATGCAAATTCAGGCACCGTATACTTACTATGCGGAGAGGCGAGGTCCCGTAAAAGGGACCGCTTACCGGGCATGCCAAAGCAAAACATCGCGGGACTAAGAAGACAATGCACCAGTACTTGTCGAGAGGTTATACCGCAAAGAACTTGGGGGTCTTGAGAGAGATTGTCTGCACTACAAAAAAAACACTTGATCCATGCGACAAACGAATTGCTGTCGGGGAATCGAACCCAAGACCTAAGATACGTAATTTGAACGCTAGGATGCAAAACAAGCGTATGTTACAATGGGTGACCCCCAGTCTCACGCTTTGTTTGTCAATTGAACTGTATCGCTATTCATTTTGTTGGAATCGCCGCAAACGCAAGAGCAGCGCTGAACCTAAAGTCAAAGCCGATAAAATCCCCGAGAAATGGTCTCCCTACGGCCTGCATCAAGTGACGGGCCCGAGTTCGTTTGCAACTGTTGTCGGGAGAAAGGTACGACTGTTGCAATTGACGATTGTAGCCAGTGTATCGTATAGCTTTCGCATCCTTTGTTGCATAAATGTACGCGGATCCGCTTTCATCAGTGAATCCGACAGTTGACTCGGCGGCAGGGTGGGAGGTTTCAAAATCGAACAAGATAAGTAGACAAGTGAAAGCTAGCTCACCAGCTGCAGGTGTTCACAAGTAAAGGCAAGTTCTGAGAAACTTGAAGATCCAAAATGTTTAGGTGAAAAATTGCGCGAACAACGACGCTAATGAATGCTTTGGAAGGGAATCGAACCCTGGGTTCAACGTAAAATGACTAGTTTCAGCGTCTGTTCTAGAAGCACACTGCTGATCAAGATTCTCAGTGCATCGACGAAGAGTCTTTTGTTAGGAGAAAGGCACGACCCTTGATGATCCGGTTTCTCATTCGCAGTCGCGGTCCTAAATAAACCTAAGCAGATATCTGAGCCGCAGTTGTATTTTCACCATGTATCAAGGTGCTCTCACGCGCAAGTGATATTCGGGACGGTCGGCATTTATGATCGGAACGGTTCGAATGTTGACTTGCTACATAATAAGATCGAGAGCCTGAGATGCGAATATCACCTCGTTCCAACGGTGTCCATCTTCCGTGCTGGAAGCTGCCTGGTTGCTCCAGAATTCGAGGAGGGGAGACTGAGCGAAACATTGCCCACGTACATAACAAAAGGATTTTGAAGTAGAAAATCAGAAAATACGCTTTGAGGGGAATCGAACCCCCGCGAGTCTTGGCGACGACTTGAAGTTGAAGTTGAATTGCCAGTGACCCCCAGGCGTGGAGTCATTCTTGTACGAACCCTGTTGAGAATATCTTGGATGGCAAGGAATTCGAATTGGAATTGGAAATTTCATGGGACCGCCGAGTTTTCAAAATCGATCAAGCTGAGTGAGAGTCAGTTCACCAGGTGTCCACAAGTAAATGACAGTTCCGAGGGAAGATCCAAAATATTTGGACGAAAAATTGACTTGCTGGCCCCAGAAATGCTTTGGCAGGGAATCGAACCCCTGGGTGTAGACGTGAAATGAGAAGATGCACATGGTGTGAAGCTCAAAGCAAGTGTCTGTTCTGAACTCAATCTCCTCATCTCAAGTGTCTCGTCGGGTGCACAAAGGCACCAGGTTCTCATTCGCAATCGCGGTCCCTAATAGATCTATTTACATACCCGAGTAGTTGTATTTTCCCTTTATGTACCAATGCGATCTCACGCGCAAGTGATATTCGGGACGGCACGTCGGCATCTGTGATCGGAACGGTTCGAATGTCGATTTGCTGGGATTCGGAATGAGAGAGATCGAGAGTCTGAGATGCGAATATATTATATCACCTGGTGTCCGTTTTCCGCGCTAGAAACTTCTCACTCTGCCTGGTCGCTCGCTTCTCGGTATCTGCGGACACGAAAGCTCCAAAGATGAGTACTCTACGGACGACACGAAGTTCTGCCAGATGCGAATTCGAACTTGCGAGTGATAGCGAAGCTGATAATCTCTGGCGTCCGGCGCATGTCGGTGTCAATTGAAACTGGCAGTGGCAGATCAACGACGTCATCATGATCAAGCAGCAGCGGCAAGAAGCAGCCTGGTGATGGTGGAGCTTTGGTAGAGCTGGAATGTCGGGGACTTGAAATTTCTTCGCCACGAAAATCCTCCGTGGATTCCACCGAACATGGATCCGGGAGCGCATCGTACCGGGGAACCCTACCTACGCCGGTTCCGGGTCCGCATCACACTCGCAAGGCAGTGCCTGCCATCAGATCCTTGTCAAGGCTGTCGTCACCCTCCCAGCTTTGCACCACCACCCGTATCGCGAGTCAAGTCTATGCATACTATTACGACGGAGCACAGGTCCACCGCGACATCCGTCCATATGCCCTGGCTGATTGCACCTGCAACTGAGGCGATTGGGCTATCTGGGCGCGGAGCGCGGTGACCTGGGATTTTGATTCCATGCAAGGGAGGGAGTACATATACCACTCCACTCCGCCTCCGTGCCTCCGTGCCTAGCCTCCGTGCCTTCCATTTCTCCGGGAGAACATCTTGTCATGCCTCCGCTAGTGTGCGCCCACCGGAGTCTTCACGTCGGAGGAGGAGGAGATCGGGGGTATGGAGACCGGTGAGTGGCAGATATCTCGTCTTGTCTTCTACCGTCTCATTGGAGGAGACCTCCTCCGCTTTCCACTGGAGCCGATACAGCTTCTGTCCGACTCGACTCCCTAGGCGTTCCTTGTTTCCGTGATGGTTTCGTTACGCTATTATTATCAAGTTCTTCAAGCAGAGACGCCGTTACAGAGTTTGAGGGGTATTCTGGCTCGGCAGGGGGTGGGGTGGGATGGAATTTTCATGGATGGATTTGCAGGTGAGTCAGCGTTAATATCTATCTTTACCCTCCGACCAAACATCCCAAATAGAGCCTCTTTGTTTTCTGGTTTCCATGTTTCAAGATGTTCCTCGGCCGTGCAGTGTATGCGGCCCCTCCGGCATACAGACAACTGTGCCACTGATCGTCTAACGACGTCTACGGCACAGCGCCCTAAATTCCGTGATGATGTGCGTAGGCTATATAGCTGAGCTGCTGTCTCGGTTTTTTATTTTAACTTTCATTCCGCAGGCCTTGCTCTCTCCGTGCCCGTGCCCGTGCGCCCACACCGCCGTTCGCCGTTATATATCTGCTAACGCACACCCAGGAGAGGCTCGAGTGTACTTTCGAATCCCCACTTCTACTCTCCCCCCACTGGGGAGTCTACGCCAACCACGGCCCCAATATCATATACAGTTTCTTCTCCCCGGACTGTCGCCACCCCTGGACGCACTACCACCCGCCACGTCGTTCTCTCCATTCGCACGAGTCCTGACGGCCTCCTCGGCGCCGAGCTGGGCGGCTCGCTCGGCGGCACAGCGCTCCTCGTCATCCTCCTCATCGCCTTTTACTTCCACCGCCAACGCCGAAGATACTCCGTGGCAGCCCGAATGCCCGTCCGGCAAGTCCCCGTCGTCCCCTTTGTCGTCACCCCAACGTGGGTCCCGGGCCATCCCAGTCCGAGAACGCCTCGCTCCCCTACTTCGGGGACGAGCTCAGGGGCTATCCAATCGAATCTCAGCCTCCCCGAACGTGCACATTCTGAATCCGAATCTCCCACTGTCCGCGTTGCACCACAAGCCAGTATGCCGAATTTGCGTACAGTGGGCGTGGCAGTGCCGCCACCGAGCTACCGTAACCCGCTTGTGGTACGTCCACGGGCGAGTACCGTTGGGTCCGAGTCCGCGTCGTCGTCCAAGGTAGTGGGGGCCCCACTTTCGCGGACCGTGACAGAAGGGTCCGGGTCGAGATTTCATGAATCGCGGGAGTTTTCTGGTGGTGGTGATACGGGTTTGGGTCCGGGCGTGGAACTCCCTTCCCCAACGCGGAACCGATCAGATTCGAGTGTGTGGCGCCCGCGGATCGATATACTCGGTGCACGGAGTCAACAGCAGCAGCGCGTGCGAGAGCGGGAAGAGTCATTTTGGGTGGATAAAAGTTGAATTGGCTGTGGTGCGTGGAGAGGTGTGGGGTGTGTAGATCTGTGTATATTTCGCTTGTATTTCCATCATGTATATTGTGTTGCCACCAAGTTGTGATGCGTTCCCCGGTCAAAGGCCTGGTGTCGTGACCTCACTTAATTTTATGCGGGACCGACAGAGGTTATCAGAGTCCATCGACGCCACGGTTCTGAAGACCAAATTGAGAACAAAGTCTCTGTGGCAACTTGGGTTGTGGCTCCTTCTGCGACACGAAGAAGAAGATTGAGAAGCAGACCTACTGAAACGTGGCGTTTGGAAGTGGGTACTTACTTATTTCTAGCCATAGACGAATGATGAAGATGAAGATGGAATGAAACCTGGTTTCATCCTCTGTCTAAACGAGAGTGGAGCTGGGACCTGAAATCGGGAACTGTTGTAGATCTCTCACTTAAAATTACTGTAAGGAACACAAGTCGAATATTTGTGTTGGATTTTCATCCATAGACTCAGAATGTATGGTCCTGCTTGCTCCCGCCTGTCGCGGTCCGGCATCACGCGCACGCTGTGAAATCGGAATTGGAACTTGGCAGCGTGGAAAGAGCAGAAGTCCAGCGAATCAAGTTCATCCCATGGCCAGTGTATAATTAATTATCCCTGGCCCCGGGGCCGTCGATATCACACCTATCAAGAGAAGGTGGACACAACGCCGTCCTTTGTTCAGTTTTCGTTGAAACTGAAACCCAAGGCTTGAAAAAATCTGAGAGGGTCGAATGATGTGTGTCATCTTTTCTTAGCGATGGTCTTGGAACCCTCCAACCAACCAATGGTTAGGTAGCGGCAACTGCATCAATTGGTTGACGGTTCCGAGTCCCGGTGTCAGCGCTTCAGCTCCCGTCCAACTCCCGTTGAAGCTGCGACTTGATGGATGTATCATATTGTATTGGAAACCAGGGGCAGAGGCCCTCCAACGAGACTGGAGCCGCAAGCTTGGTGGCGAATCGCGGACCCGGTCCCGGTACGGGTTGCAATTGAGTGAGCGGATCAGTTCGTGATGGTGTGTCAATCAGTCCATCAATATTCGCCAGTGCGGCCAGCTTCAAGGGGCGTACTGAGGCTCGAAAGCAATGTTTGGAGGATTCCGAACTTGAGACTTTGGGCAAAACGTTAACCTTGGATGGAAATATCGCATCAATTACATCAGATCACGATCGGCATGCAATTGGCATTAATGGCATTACTCGGCATGTTGCCATTAGGTTGGTTGTAAAGTAATATCCAACACCTCCCCTTCCTCTACTTCCTTCTCCATCTCCGACGGCTCTGTATCCGACTGCTGCAGCACGCACACTGTTGGTTCCGGCTCCGATGAAGGTGCCTTCATCTTGATTTTCTCCCCTCGACTGGGTCTCGGCCGTATTGCGGTACTCACAGCAGCCACATCCTCGGACCACTCCGGCGGAAAGTTCCACAGCGTGCGGCCGTCCCCGTAGACGAGGTAGAATTCACCCGCGATGAAAGGGTTCAGGGCTACGTACTATCCAGAATGTCTGTTCAATCGAAATGAGGGGAAGATGATGAGAAATGCTACGCACCGCAACCCCACCCCTCCTCTTCGTCTCTTCCTCATTCCGGAATATCAGCTCCACCAACGGGTATTCTCCACCCAATTCATACTTGAGCCCACCATCGGAGTAAATCACGATAAAAGTGCGTTGGACGCCCAAAGCCACTGCGCTGGGACGTCGGACTTGTAAACAACGCTGGATGTCTTCTTCCAAGCAGGGAGGGATGTTTTGCCAGGAGTACCCGGTCGGTGTGAGGGAGAAGAAGCTGTGGTTTGGCCCAAAGGTGGTGAGGGTCGTATGGGAGCCGGCTGTTGCGGCGATTTGGATGAATCGTGCGAGGCGGGTGTAGTTTGGGCCGAGTCGTTCGTCTGTGCTGGCATTAGTTTGACGCTCCGGGATAGAAAGGGAGAGGGAGGGAGAGAGTTGAACGCACCTTCATACCAATCCTCGCCCGAGGTGGTGCGCCAGGATATCGTGTAGTGTTCTGGTTCCATGGGAAGACCGACATCGTAAGGACAGTCGAGGTCCTCGTCCTCGAGAATTCGCACAAGGTCTGGTGGGAGGGTGTCATCGCTCCTGCTTGAAATCAGCCTATGCTGCTATATTCAACCAGACAGAGGATTCGCGTACCAAGCGAAAACGGATCCAGCCGTTACAAAGTACGAGCGATTGGGTCCAAAGGAAAATTGGCAGTTCATGGAATCCAAAGCGACACAGGACGACACGAAGCTATAAAAGAGGCAGCCTTCCTCTTCATTCAGGCACAATCTGCTACCGACCCGAAACCAAAAATATTCCCTGTGCGGCGCCGAACTTGCCGTAAATTTATCAGAATGAGTTTGTGGGTGTGTTGCTCGAGGACGTTGTAAATTCTAAATTCTGTCATCGAAACCATGACGCCACATTGGCTTCATTTTGTGGAGGCCTGGAAATATCGTCGAAGTAGGGGTTTGCCGGGGAGCCGGTTGCCTGGAATAGTGAAGTCTACTTTTAGTTCACTGACTTGGAGAAGCCCCAATAATCGTGCGGGCCCCGATGGAATGCAAGCGCGCCGGGATGCCGAGACGATGCCGGCGGGTACAAACAACTGTAAATGGAAGCCTTGTGTTTTTCTTTTCTGATTCGATCAATCCGCCCTTGTGCTCCTCTGTCATGACGTGTCTGCTTCGTCCTTCTGTGAACGCTTTTGTAGGACGTCCCTGCTCTTTCCGAAGCATTTCTGGCCTCCCTGGTGCCCTCAGTCCCTCAATCTCCCTCTGAGACTCCGCTGGCCCTCGACTCGCAGTGGTTGTTACTTATCTGTGTACTTCTTCTCATCAAGCGAAACGCGGAACTTCCAGTGCCTGTACCTGCTCTGATGGGATGCTAGTTTACCGAGAAATTCACTTGTATTCCCTTGTTCTCCTCGAGGATAACGTGCCCTTGCACCCACCGGCTGCTTTTGCCCGTTCCTGGTGTCAAGATGACGCGGCGGCCATGGACCTACATAAACGCATCTCTGGAGGGGCTCACCTTCATCCGGTCGCTCGCGGATAATCATGGTCGTCGTCTCCAGCCTTTTCCTCGCGCTCTGCTCTCTAAGCCTCCTAGCCGCCCACCCATTGGTGGTACGCGACGCTGTATCGGTGTCGACGCCATTGGGTACCGCTCAGGGCGTCGTGGGTGTCGACGGCGCAACCAGGTTTGCGGTGCGATACGCCAACTCGACTCGCTGGGCCCCATCTGCCATCGTCACCGAGTGGGCTCTCCCGTACGTCGTCTTCCCAAAACTTGGGTACCTGCATGCGATTATTCACGCCTTCCACAGTAACGATGCAGACGACCCGGCGGCGCTCCCGCTTCAATGCCCACAGCTCAACGCTGATGCTTCGACGTACTCGGAAGATTGTCTCTCCATGATTCTCTACGTGCCCGACAACATTTCTGTAGGCAGCGACGCTCCTACTTTGGTTTGGTGGGTGTTCTGCGTGTCGTTTTCCACTGAAAGTTGACGATGGCACGTAGGATTCACGGGGGCTCTTTCGATTCTGGATCTGCGACATTCCCCGGTTTGGACGGCTCGAACCTCGGTATTGCCACCGACTCAATCGTGGTTGTTATCCAGTATCGTCTCGGCGCGGTACGTTCTCAACCCCACAGTGTACGTTGGAAAGGCTAACCCCCGAATTTAGCTCGGCTTCTTACCGCCCGATGGGTCGACGAACCTTGGCGTGCAGGATACCATCAATGCGCTCACGTTTTTGAGCCAGGTGGTTCCCTCTTTTGGCGGAGATGCCTCTCGAATCACGCTCGCGGGGCAAAGTGCTGGTGCTGGGATGATTCGTGCGCTACTCGCTGGGCCTTCGGCCTCTTCGCTCTTCAAAAGTGCGATCATGCAATCTGATCCTACTGTTAGCATCTCTCTTTCGTGGTGGATACTCTGAATCAATTCATCGCAGGATTACGGCTTTACATCCCTCGCCACACAAGCGCTCTTCCAAAGCACCTTCAACGACCTCGTCTCGTGCTCCCCCTCCGACATCGCCTGCCACACAGCACTCACCATCGACACCATCCTCGACGCGCAATCCAATGTCGAGAACAACGCACTCTCGCTCGACCCCTCGGCAGCGCTCGGCGAGCCCCTACATCCTGTCCTGGACGGAACGCTCATAACATCCCCACTGGACTCCACCGCGCCCTTTCCTACCATCGACAAGCCGCTCCTTTTGACTAACGTACGCAATGAGAGCGTGCCGACGATATACGGTGTCGCGTTGCCTGGACCCGATGCGTTCCCCCCTGTGGTGTTTGAGTTGAGTTCCGATGCCTTTCTTGGGGTGGACAGGACAGCTGTGCTTTTGGCGTCGCCGTTCTACGAGACGGATCCGGATGGCGATTCAAGGGTGCAGCTTGAGCGGCTTGGGACGGATTATATTTGGCGGTCAGTCTCACATTAGTTGGGTGTGTGAACACTGATTGAGGGTTGTACATGTAGATGCCCCACGTGGACGTTTGGGAGGAATTGGGTCGCTGCTGGTGGTGGGAGCGTGCATGTGGGGATGTACACCATCGGCGCAACGTACCCGGGCAATGAAGAGATCCCGGAGTGCCTTTTCGACGGCGCGGTGTGCCATCAGGATGATATCATGATCCTCGTACGTCTCCTTCCCTTCCTTCCCTTCCATTCCTCCCCGCAGAGAGACTGAATCACATCGCAGTTCGGCACCACCTCCACCCCGACACCCGCCCAATCAGCACTCACAATTGAGATACAGGCGCGCTACAAAGCGTTCCTGGCTACGAACGATCCTAATGTCGATGGGCTGGATAACTGGGAGCCAGCGATGTCCAGCGACGTACATGCTATGCAATTTGGGGCGCCGGGGGAGGTCCCGGTGCTTGCGTGCGATCCGGCGTTTTGGGGTGCCGCGGTTCAGTATGATTATCAGTTTTTTGGGCTTTGATTTGAGTCTATCTGGGGACTAGGGTTCGAAATTGGGCCCGTTGGTTGAACGTTATTCGATTTCGGTGTTCTGTAGCTTTATTTCACAATCATACTGTATTGTTCTCCCGACGTGCTCGTGAGTTGCCTACATCCGGGGATGTCCACCGAAGTAATGGTCACCATTACTTCGGTGGACATCCCCATCTTTATTAGCCATAATTCTTATACATTGGGAGGCCATCACACAGCGGTCCGACAGTGACAAGACGTGACATCAGATCAGACGTCACGGTAAACTCCGCCAAACATCGCGCCTCTTGCCTTCCTCCTTCATCCCGCCCGTTCATCCATGGCCAGCAACGACGAGTTCACGTACGAAAGCGATTCTGGCGAGCGCGACAACCCCACTGTGGCCCATTTCGAGAACTTTAGGCCTGTCAAGAGGACGATACAGATACCAGCGGGGTGAGTACTTGCGCGTCGGGCTGCCCGCCGAGCGGGACTGACTGACTATCGCCTAGACATCGAGCTCTCAACCGCGAAGGGCGAGCTATCTGTCGGATAATGACCGCTCACGGGTGGGAACCTGAGGTGATAGGCAAGATCTTTGGAGAGGGCACGCGAGTGATCTCCAGGGCCGTGAGGAACGAGTTCTTCCCGGCGGACGACGTACGCGATGACTACGACCACGTTGGAGAGGATTTCAAGCAGGTCTATCCCCCACGTAAAGTGCGTTTCTGTCTTTTCGCATCGGTGTTTCTGCTCATCATGCTGCAGGACCTCGACTCGGATGGGTCTCCCTCTTTTGACTCGGACGATGAATCTTCTTCCGACGAGGTTCGTCTTTCGTCTACTCGATATCTGGCTCTCATAATCCTGAACAGTCGGCTCTGCCTTCTCTCACGAAATTCGTTGTCTGGGACAACCAAGATTCTTCGGATTCAGAATCGGATTCGGATTCCCTACCATCTCCTAGGAATCTCGTTGCGAAATCTCTCCGGCATAAAAAACCACGCGTGCGTCTGACCCTCTCCTGCCGCGCCATCCTCTCATCCTCGATGCAGTCTCGTTCTCCACCGCCCCCGAAAGTTACCCAGAAGAAGGACAAGGACTTGAAGGTGCGTCTCAAACTACGTCTCTATACGCGTTTACTGACGCCTTCGTCAAGGTCCTCACTACGAAGAAGCGCCCATTCCCAGAGTCGAGCAGTGTACGTCTCATCGTGAGTGTGGATGGATGCCCTCTGACCATCCCCGCAGTCCCCAGTGCGCACGGCCAAGAAGCCCCGTTATGAGAGTAATAATCTTTTGTCGACTGGATCGCGGGCGCGTGACTGTCTAAATTCGTCGGCGCTGATACTCATGTTGCACTTGCAGGCGAATCAAATGGCACGTCGGAGTGGGCCTGCGCCAAGACCGTTGTACAAATCTGCTGTAGTGCGTTCTCTGCTCCCATCTTCGGTCTCCCATTCAAGCCCTGATAGCGCTCCGAACCTCGCTGTCGCTCCCGCTCTCTCACCTCACGCTCGCGCTCCAACTCTGCATCCCCAGCGCCGATATCGAAGCCACGACCGTCGATGATGTCGATATCGAATTCGTTGAAACCGAGACCGAAGCCCAAGCCGGATGTTGAGGATCCTCGAGCCCTTTTCAATTCCCCGTCGCCCCGAGAGTCCACTGTGATGCACCGTCCGCGCTCGCCGCCTCTTTTGACCAAACCTGGCAGCGTTGTGGCTTCTTTGGGTGCGACGAAGAGTGGGACGCTCGTTTTGTCCAAGGGCGGCGCGGTGTCCAAGAGTGGTGCTACCTCCAACGGTGCGACACCCAATGTCACCACCAACACGAATGTGCGAGTCGTTACGAAACGTGTCGTCTTGGCTCCGGGTACGACTGCCTACAAGAATGCTGTTGCGGCCAAAGGTGTCGGGGCGTCTGTTGGTTCTAAAGTGACGTCCAAGCGCGTTGAGCCATCGCAGCCTACGAGCACGGTCTTCTCATCTCGGGTTGCGTTGGAGGGCGCTGTCGATGCTTCCAAGAACGGCGCGACGTCCAAGCGCGTTGATGGAGACCACGCTCCCGGGTCTTGCAATGCTCACGGTGTCGTGTCCAAGCGTGCTGGCCCGTCCCAGAGTGCGAGCACGTCTAGGAATGTTATGGCGTTACCGGCTGCGAGTCCATCTGAGCACGCTCCCCAATCCGAGGGTGTTGTCGGGGTGGATGTGACCAGGAGACCCGTCTCGCCCGCGTTTTCACTGCAGCCAAGGACTGTCGAGTCTGAGCTTCCGTCCAAGAGCGCTGGCATGGCGTCCCAGAGTATCTTGGTGGAGGACCATATCGTGCCCACGGCTTTGGAGAATGGTGATGTGATTCCGAGCGCGAGCGACGTAGCTGTCACGAATGACGTTGCACTCCCTCCTGGTCTTATTCCCGTCTTGCCCGATACCATCGCCGTCGACAACGTCGAACCCATCCCAGCGACTGATCCCATCCCTGCATCTACTCCCGGCACCCCAACAACCATCGAAACCTTCTTCTCCAACGTCATGGACCTCGACCTCTCTCGGTACCTCCCGCTATTCAAATCGCGCGGGCTTGGATCGATGGGTATCCTGCAGACGATAGCGGGCTGGGAGCATGGTGCGATGAAGGAGATGTTGAAGGAGCTTTTGTTGGTTGAGGGTGAGGGTGGGGTGTTTACTGGTCCGGTTGGGCTTTCGCCTATTGAGGTTTTGAGTGTTGAGAGGGCTATTAGGAAGTTGGGTGCCGGGGCCGGTGGGCAGGCGTAGGGTCCGGGGGAGGGAGATGTATTGTTATTGTGGTAATGGTATTTTAGATTAGATTTGTAGACCGATTTTTGTTGTACTAGGATAGATTTGTAGCGTACCTGTGTTGTATGTATCACTTTTTGGTTTGTTTCCAGGGACCGTTCGTGCTTGAAGTTCTCTTCCATCATCATCCCGTGGTATTGACTGATTTCACACCGGTGTGTTTCAACGAAGAATTCGTCGTTTTGATGTTCCGTCAGTAGAGAACGGGCGGCATCGAACGGGGAACATACATCAGAGCTAGTTTTCATCGATCACCGCTCATCTTCTCCACAAAAAAACGACGTCGAAACTCAATGGCTCCGAATGAGTCTCGGCTCGAGTCGAACGAACGAGGCAATGGTGGCTCTGATTTGGACTAGTCATGCAGGGACGGTCGGAAATGATTGGCCAGGAGGATATTATACGCACATACATGGTCGCCTGAGCTCAATGATCATGCCAGAGCTGGTGCAAACCTCGCAAAAGTTTAGACCTGATTTCCTGTACCTTTAGAGTAAGTATTTGCCAATCATACCAAAATCATACCTCTTGTATTCTCCTCTCGAAAGTTCATTCCATGTCGTTGAAAGGAGATTCTCGAACTGGCGAAGGAAAGGGCGGAATGACAAAAGATGTGGGCTGGGCCGATAGTGACAAATTCAGGGCCTGGGATCGAACCACGGACCTCGAATTGCCTTTGTCGAGTGCGTATGGAATCACCTCATCCTTTCTCCGCTGTTCTGTTATTCCCCGTTCTGCGGTACACAACAGGGCATGCTCTATCAATTCGGGGCCATATCCTCCGGTGAGAAATCAATCTACATACTTGTATCGTCCGATTGTCTAAAGTCTGTCTACGAGAGACGAAGATCGAACTACAAGCCTTCGGCAGGTCACGCATACGAGGCACTGGATGCAAGTTGACGGAGAGGACATTCAAAGGGGGCCAGTGACCAGTCTGTAGAAGTATTTGACGCCCGAATGGCTCTTCTCCTCGGGCGCGGCGCGCGTGACGCCGCGGCTTGCATTGCCACCGCTCATCTCGTGTTCGTGACCCGGAGTTGCCTGTATTGATTATGTTTCACTGAGAGCATTGCATGGAGGCCAAAAACGTGCCTTGACCCTCTTCTAATGGCCACCGGTGGGATCGAACCACAGGCTGGTGGCTGGCCTATCATGACAGGCCAGCTTGAGAAAGTTCAATTGTGCCTCACCGACGGAGGACCATGAGGTTCTACGCTTACAAGGCATTCCTCCGCTTCGCTCCGGAAGGTGCTGCAAGTGCGAGACGGAAATTCTGAAATTCAAAGAAAATCAATTCCAAATATGCGATACAGTCTACTGGAGCATTGAACTGTGAAGAAGAAAAGATTGTCAGATTCCCAAATGGATGCCCTTGAAGTTGAAACTTGAATCAGGCTCGCCGTCCAAAAATTGTGAAGAGACGAAAACACATACATCGCATCCGGGACCGTGCCTGCAAATGCTCAGGAAAGCTTTCGGACTGTACATGTGCATTGTTCCAGAGGGCGAGGACGTGAAAGACGGACGGAAGTGTGAGTTAAATCTAGACGCAGGGGGCAGCAAGATTGGAAGACGGAGCTCGCGATCGTTTCAGTTGGCAGAGGTGTGTGAGATAATTCAGGAGGGATGCCGAAGATGTGTATGGCGCAAGGAATCAATGCCGAGGGACGGGGCCAGCCTTAGGAGGACCCGCGAGAAGAGCATTCCCAGACGTTGCATTTGATGAGCTTCAAGCAACCATGGCCGAAGAGGAATTCAGGCAGCAGGAAAAGATCAGCTAGGAGTAGCAGAGGGATGACGGCGGCTAGCAGGGCTCTCAGACTCTACTTATATCTGCCGATGCCGGCGACGCGTCAGCTTTCGGCCAAGCTGTTGAGGTCCGTGCTTTGTCGCTGCGGTCTGACAACGAAGCTGTAGAAGCGTCAAGTGCTGTAGAGATTAATTAAAATGATTAAGAACCGGACGATAAGAGCACGGCAGAGGAAGAGAGAAGAGAGAAAGGAGTAAGAGCAAATGGGGATTGAACAAACAAAGACCAAAGAATTGAGAGCCATCTCGTTAAAGAACGGATAATCGTACGTCCTGGCCTTGTGGTTTGGTTCTAACTAACTGTTGTTGCAGTCGGCCCTGTATAAACAGATAGATGTAAAATATGAACAGCGATGTACACAACTAATTTATTTCCACTGATATCGAACCCCGAATTTGAGCGGTTGATTCAGATCAACGCCGACGTGCCGGGTATTTGGTCATAAACAATGATGCGCTTCTTGCTTCTGACCACCACATGAAATAATCCCTCTGCGTCTGGCCTTCCTCTGACTCAGCGGCGCTTTCCGGAACGTGGATAGCAAGCCGTGAGAACAAGACGCTCAAACTAGGCTTCTCTCTTCGAGCGCTTCCAGTCTTCGCTTTACTTTTGGTCTTTGGCATATCGGACCGGTGAACTGCAGGCTAACTCTGATACACTCTCGCCGCTGGCTCGGTTTTCCAGAGAAATGGCTCCGCACAATAAAGTCCTCTCGACTTCGTCCCGACATCGGGTCTTGCTGATCCCTGAATCCTCGTGGCTAGAGCGCAGTGCACTTGAGCCAACCCCTTGTTCATTTTGTCTGTCCACGAAACTGCCTGGTCTTAGGTTGTAAATAGACACCAATCGGAATTACAACGCTATGTGCGTGCGCGTGTCCTCGCCGTAACCACGACCCTTTCTCCTTACGCCCCTACCTCCATGTCTCGCAAGCCGACCAGAAGACCCCCTCGAAGCATCACCATAAACGGTGAGACATCACCCGGCCGACGGACATCTCCCTAATTCATGCACTTTTTCAGGCGGTATCGGTGCTCCTGGTGGTCCCGGCGAAAACCAGGGAGGAACCGGTGGCTTCGGGCAAGGCCCCACGGTCAATTTCTACGACAGCAATATTCACCAACGCAGGTGCGTTCGTCTTCGACCAGCGACCTCTCCCTGGTTCTGATGTCTCGATGCAGAGCAGCAGCCAGGAGTGAGGAACAAAAAGTGTTGGATGCAATTCCTCGTGCCGACGCCGGGTATCGTTGCGTGGATGAGCTCAAGAGCAAATTCCTCCCTGGCACCCGTCAGGAACTGTTCGCGGAACTACAGCAATGGCTGGACGGCCCCGGTCCATGTTCAGTCTACTTTCTCAGTGGTGGCGCTGGACTTGGCAAGTCCTCCATCGCCCACCAACTTTGCACACGCCTCGAAAACTCCACTGACGGGCCTCGCCTCGGCGCGTCGTTCTTTTTCGTCCGCGGCAGCGGGGACCTCGAATCTGCGTGGCTGTTCTTCTCCAGCCTGGCGCACCAGCTTGCACTATCACAACCCTCACTCCGCTCTCATATCATCGGTGCTGCTCGCGAGTATCTCAAAGGCGGCTCCCGTCAGCAGATGAAGCACACCTTCGAAGGGCTCTTCCGCCGCCCGTTCCAAGGGACTGTCGTCACGCTACCCAGGCCAATGATCCTTGTCATTGACGGGCTCGACGAATGCAAAGACCGTGAGCTTATCCCGGATTTGCTGGAGTTATTGCTCGAACTACCCATCATTCTGCCCGGAATACGGCTCTTTCTCACTTCGCGCCCAGAGCCGTACATCCAGTCGGTGCTCACTTCTGCATCGGTGCTCCCAAGCATATCGCACCGCAATCTCAATGACACGGTGGTCGAATGGGAGGGGGACGTCCGTCTTTACCTGGAGCAGACAGTTCCCAGGATTGGCCTGTATGGGGACTTTATCCGCAACAATCCCTACCAGCTTAAACGTCTCATCGAGCGTGCGGCGGGCGTCTTCAACTTTGCGCGAGTCGCCGTAAAGTTTCTGGATACATACCGCGACCACCCGGATCCCTGGGAGCCATTCAAACTCCTTCTCTCCCCTGGAGGCACCGGCCTTTCTGCTCTTGACGCCCTCTATCTCCAGATCTTGTCGTCGGCTTTCCCACCGCAAGAGTGGACTATTCCTCTGTGGGCTGCAGCGCTTCGCTCCTTTCTCGTCTTGATCGCACTATCCCGCAAGCCACTCTCACCAGACGCAATGGCATTATTCAAACTGGAAACTCCAATCACCAAGGCTGATATTATCTGGATGACCGACCGATTACGTTCAGTCTTGCTAATCAACTCGGAGGGCCGCATCGTTCCTCTCCACGCCACTTTCACCGAGTTTCTCCTGGACCCTCGGCGGTGTGTGCACCCACTCTACCACGTCGACCGGGCCACCGGCAATGCAGCCTTGGCATCTGCGTGCATGGGCGCGTTCACGTTACCAATAGTCACCGGTTATCTATCAGCTGGCGAGGGCACCCCAATCGGGGAGTACATACGCTATGCCAAGGTGAACTGGGATTCCCATCTCTCAGCAGCGCCATTCAACAGTTCAATGAAAGGAGAATTGATTCATTTTGTCAACAACCAGAAACCGGTCTACATGCGGGCTCGTCCGAAGTGCTTGGATGGATGGGATTTGTCCGCGAACTTGAAGTGTTGGTTCTCAGTGAGTAGACTCCCAATCACTTGTTTTTTTTACTGAAGGAAAGTACACAAGGGCGGGGAGGATGGGACCCTCCTACTTATCGAGAACAAAAAATCAGGGAACTACCACAGCATGATGTGGAGGCGGATCCTCAATCCTCGAGAGGTTCAGGGCAAGTTCACGGCTGGCGAGCCTGATGCAAAGTGGTTAGCGGAGAGCATACATAGTGAGGTTAGCGACGCGGATATGGCGCGGTTGGGAGCCGCGGGTGATGCGTTGATGGCTCAAATCCGGGCTGCGGGTCCGGAGGTGGAGCGTGTGTGGTTGAATCCCAACCTGTACTAGATGTCCACTTGGTGACGCTTCATTAACATTGTGGAGCCAACCTCGAGAGTATCAGGTACGGTATTTGATCCGGCGAAACAATGATGTGCCTCTTCAATCTTGCTTCGGGCCACCGGCGCTCGGTACTAGGTTTTCGGATCATGCATAGCAAGCTCTGGCCGCTTCTTAGCAGGCTGGATAATGTCGCCCGTGTCAAAATTATTCAGATAGAAATGCCTACCGTTCATTCTTGTTGCTTCCCCGAGCCGCCTGGCTTTCTCGTTCGATTCGAGGGGATAGGCTCCTGCTCCGCCTCCTGCCGGACTTTTTTTTTCGCGGATCATCGCACTTGCACCACATACGGTAAAGTTCGCAGTCCACTGCTCGATGTTCAGCAGCTATGCTAGGCATCACCATCATAGCCGCATCTGCCTCCTGTTCGATTCGGGGCGTTGCATAGACGTGCTGGTCCATTCCCCCCCATTTTTATGTCAATCGTCTAGCGACAGGAGGATTCATTGAACCAACAGATACTTGGGAAACCCAAAACCTTGAAAAATGATCCACTCACAACTCAGAAATCCTGGCTCGAATCGAACGAGTAAGCTCTGCCCCAGAAATGGACGTGACATCATGGAGGGTCTATAACAGTAATCCCACCAACACTCGTTCAATGTGAGGCCTTGCGTCTCAATCAGCTTGTGCAAAACTTTGGAAAAATGGAATGTGCGACCCAATCAATCATGAGTCCTGGCTCGAATCGAACAAGCAAACCAAACTGGGGCGTATATGTGGCCCCGAAATGGACCTGACATGCGGGCACGGTTCAACCTCGACAAAGTTGAACGGTACACGTCTCACGGTACCAACACTCGTACGGGCGCAGTGAGGCCTGGGAATACCTCGACTTGTCACCGCCAAAGTATAGAAGAAAGACTTGACCGCCTCTTGCACATTGACTCCTGGCTCGAATCGAGCGAGCAAACGGGTTACGGGACCCTTGCTCTGAAAGGGAGTGTGCCCGTGTTATGCCAAACTTTGGAAAAGCAACACATACGCCATAAATGAGTCCTGGCTCGAATCGAATCGAGCCAACCCCAGGATATTGTTGCCCCGAAGCGGACGAGACATGCGGGGATGGCTCAGCCTCAATAGGTTCAACGACACTCCCACCAGAATACATCCAGTGTGAGGCCTGGAGTATGCGTCTGCAAAACGTTGGAAAAATACTTCCTATAGAGCTTTCCCGAATGAGTCCTGGCTAGAATCGAACGAGGACAGGAAACTCTGACAGATGCTACCCTGCAATGGACGTGACTCACGGATGGTGCAACCTCAATATGGTTCCATGGTAAAGACCAACACTGAGCATGGCGCCTTGAAGCTTGTGGCTTCAGGAATTATCGGTCAGCTTGCCGATGCAAAACCTCAAAAAGGACACTACATACACGTTCGCGACCGAATGGAGAGTCCTGGCTCAATTCGAATGAGCCTCCGCCCTGAGATGGATGAAACATGCGGGTATGGTTTAGACCAACGTCTCGCCATACGAACACCGATCATGACGCCTGGAAGCCGGGGCTTCATTTACCGGTCAGCCTGTCGGTGCAAAACCTACAAAAGAACCATATTTCGTCACTGACTGAGTCCTGACTCGAATCGAACGAGCAAACGGGACCCTTGCTCCGAAACGGACAAGTTACGGAAAGGCATCTCACTCAGGTCCTACAGTGACCGTGTAAGCTGCTCTGTAGTATGTACTTACTTGGGTTAGGTCACGGCTGCGTCAAATTCTTCCCGTCCTCCTCGCAATCCTCAAAAAACAGTAAGCAACGATCCATCAATTTTCAAACCCAGATACGCAAAATATATAATCGCCCCCGACTCGCACCTCTCTCTAATCCTGATGCGCAGCCTGAACGACGACATTCAAGAGCTGCATCACCGCCTCGTTGAACTGCATCACATTCTCCGGTCCCACGGGCGTCTTGATAGCCCCAGTCGCACCCGAGGGCGTAGCAGACGGCTGCGCGGAACTAGGCGCAGCTGAAGACGGAGCGGAAGAGGAGGCCGAGGTCGCCTTGGACGAGGGGATCGCCGAGGTGGAGGTGGTGGAGGTGGTAGTAGTCGACGTCGTGGAGCTGGTAGACGTATGCGTGGTGGTGGTGGTGCTCGTCGTGTGTTTGGTAGACGTTGTCGACGTGGTGTGCTTGGTGCTGGTTGTGGTTTGCTTGTCGTCGTCGTCATCCCCATCGTCCGAAGAAGAGGAGGAGGAGCCGGAGCCAGAGTACGACCACGTGCCGGTGAATTCGCCTACGTCTGTGCTGCCGGCGAGGAAGGTGAAGAGGCCCGCTGTGAGGTCGAGGCCGCCGTAGGCGGTGCAGGGACCGCCGGCGCACTGTCATGCATTAGGTTATTTGGAAGAAGGTAGCGGATAGGTGACGCACCTCATCCACACAAGTGACAGTCGTCGTCTTGCCATTATAGCTCAGATCGAGCTGTTTGCCGCAGCAGCCGGAACCGCCGGCGAATTGCTGTTCGTCGCAGCGTCTCAGAGAAGAGGGAGGGGGGAAGAGGTGGGGGTGCACGCACGGCTGGGTTCATGGCGACGAACTACACATGGACATGTGAGACGATGAGACGTGATTGATGTGAGGTGACGCACCCAATCGCTATCCTTGTGGTTTTTTCCAGTGCAGGCGTCTCTGCGGGAGGGTCAGCATGAAAGGTATTGGGGAGAATTGGCTGTGCGCACGGGCCCTAGATGAAAAGGCTGTCTTCAGACAGAGGATCCCAGGCCCAGAGACTGAATTGTACACACCGTATCTGTCTCGTACCACGTAGTCGGGCCACTGAACGTGCCCCGCTTTTCCAACTCGAGCGCCGCAGTACTGTTAAAGTTGGCGTCCCCCACACGACTTGCAAGGAAGGGATGACGAGGCCGAGACTGGTGGGCTTTTCCCATGGCCGTGCTGACAGAGAGGAGAAGAGTGGCGGCAATGCTGAGTGAGGCGAGCATTGTCAACTTAATGAGGGTATGGTGTAGAAGGAGTGTGGGTATGTAGAGCACTGAGCAGTGAGGCAAAAGCAAAGGTGGGAGGTGGGGAGGAAAATGTGTGAGAGCGGCCTTGGATACGCGAGACAAGGGGCGGTGATTGGCTGATCGCTATACAGTTCTCTTGGCAAATTTGTTTCACCGATTTTCGGTCAATGTTCCGGCAGACACAGGACGTTAAAGTGACTCGGTACACATGGCATCTGACAGTTTGAACATGCGGACGAGAGCGGAGTCCTGAGTCCTCAGCACTGGGTACATCATTCAGAATATCTAAAAGGTAAGGCGGATCAAATCATCGATCAACAACGCAATCACACATGCCGGCTTGGGAGTGACTCTGTTGATGGGAGTCACTGAATTTTGCAGATGGGGAAATCCGTGGCTGCCAGAGGACGGGGGGATCATCCTCAGGATGGAAGCCGTCTGGGCAATTGGGTGAGGTGGCCAGGAATTTAGCGCATTTTAGCGCAGGGAGTTGTACTGTTGTATGTACTATGTATCTGTCGGTTCAACGATGAATCGTCCTATCGCTAAACGATTTAAAAATGGGTGAAAGAATGGCCAGGCAGATGTGGCAGATAGATGTGGCAGATAGATGCCAGAGACGAGACGACTTGGAAACGTCCGTCGACAGTCGACATATTCGCAATACTTTGAAGAGTTGACGGTGTCGAAGCCTGAGCGAATATTAGTCGAAGCCAAAATTGTCAGACGAAACAAAGATCCACGGGCTTCCGAAATACTTACAATAAAAAATGAACCTCCTTGGTGTCAGCATTGTGCTAGTGAGCGCCCCGAGTCGAACGAGCGGGCCACGGCAGTATGGCAGGTCCCCAGAGAGACAACCATAGATGTTGCATGGATGTAGTTCATTTGCAGCGAGAAGGACGAAGGCCGACATTCAAGAGCGGATGCCGTCGGTTGTCAGGCGTTCCAACCATCCGAGAGACACAGCACCGGCGAAAAGTTCAAGCAGGCAGAATGGTCCTTGGATTCTTCTGAGAGCGCTAGCAATGGAATGCGCAGCGCTGTGGAGTTGAATGGGAAGATGAGACGACATGAGGGTTTATCGAACGTTTATCATTGCAACGTGAACAACAATAGCTAGACGCTCTACCGGACTCGCTGAAAAAAGAGCTGTCAGCAAGGAAATTTCCGAATCGATTGTTAACTCAACGATTCGCCCCTCAGGCGTCCACGCTTGACATCACAAACCTAGTAAATCTCCAGCACATCCTCGTGCTCAGTCAAAATCCCATCCACAGCATCTAAAATCTCCGTCTCTCCCTCCACCTCTCCGTTCCGTACACGGTCCGCCAGCCTCCTCACCGCCTCGTAGATAGCCGCGCTCCCCGACCTCAACGGAATGATCCACACATGCGGACCGAGACCGTTCAGCAGCTGCACCGCATGCAAGTCTGCGCGGCCCCGCCCACTTTCCGCGCGAGAGGCGATATCGACCCATTCGTCGCTGAAAGGATCGACGATATCTGCGATGCAGTCGGGCACCTCCGGGGGTTCTGCGCCCACCACTTCGACGTTGACGCCAGGCGGTAATTTGCAAAAGTCGAACAGTGTGAAGAGGAGTGGTGGTGGGTCCGCAGGGAGGGCGGCGAGGATTTTGACCTGCTGGGCATAAATGGACCGTTGCATTTTGAAGTAAGTCTGCAAGAGCATCATCCGTATGAATGAGCGCTCCTTAAATGTCAGCTTCGGATTGGCGCTATGTTGGGCTGGGCGCGGTCATGTCAGTCAACTATCCTTGGAAAAAGAGAATGGCGTCGACGTACTGAGGAGAAGATGTTCATGGGAATCACAGTACTCGCGGTGTCCCGCGCGCCAGTCGGCAATCTGACACTCTCTAGAGCAGTAGTAGAATGCCTGGCAGCCACTGCAACACCCGGCCATGGAATCGGCTTCTTTGATACTGCCGCACTATGCGAAAAGTGAGCCGGTACCACTCACGTCGTGAAGAGAGAATTGAGGCAGACCTTGGAATTGTCGCAAGCTTTGGAGGCCACGTAGTCGTCCGAGAAATATTCGTCCAGGACCGCAGCGCGGTCTTCGGCGAGGATACAAAAGTCATCCCACTCTCCCGAGAGCGGGCTCCCCTTGAAGTCCTGCTGTGAAACTATTTCATCCAATGCGGGATAAGATTTCTCGAACGAAGACACTACGTGGTAAAATGCCAAGCCTGCGGGCAAAATTTGGTGCAAGAACGACCGAATTTGATAATGCAGTTTGACTCGTCGAGCCTCCGTGCCGCTACCGCATTTGAGCGTGATCAACGCAAGAGCGCGGAGCAGCCCCCTGTCAATCAACGCGGAGAGCAATACATTCGCCGGCAGGCGTAGAATCATGTGCTCGAGGAGCGTGATGCAATTCTCGATTACCATCGGCGCCTGCTCGTCATGCTGCCAACGATCACATAGGAAGAGGAGAGTGCTGACAAGCTCGCTTGGGAAATCCTGCAGGCAAAGCGATATGATCAACGGCCCCAGTCGGGCTGAGGGATGTCCAACCAGGCGCGGAGGGCACCCGTCGGCGCTCGTGATGAAAAGCAGGATGTGGTGAATGTATGTGACTGGGATGGCTGTTCCGAGCAGCGGGCCATTGATGGTGGTGCGGACGAAGAGCAGAATGAGGGATGCCAGATCTTCGACTGAGCCCGCTGCTTGCACCATCGCTTCCACTGAGCTGGCCTCGGGATGCGCAATCATGCCCCCGAAAAAGTCTGCCAGTGTCTGCAGAAGGGTAGTTCGCAGCGGATCGTCAATTTCGGGTAGGAACATCCAGCCTTTGACAAGGCATGCCCAAAACCGAGGTCCTGTGGATATGACGGTGCGAGTAGCCGAGTGACACCGGAAGGCGTCGACAAATTTGATAAAGTTGAGGTAAAAGATTTTTTCTGGCGGGAAGCCGGTGACGCCAATGCCGATAAACAGGTCTCGATGTACGTGAACAAAGTCGAACCAGGCCCAGACGCGCGGCCACAGGGATGGGCCAACGTCCTCCGGAGCGGTCAGATTGAGTACGGCATCCAAGGAGCTCAGAGCACACAGGACGTCCTCGCGAGTCACTGGCTGACGAAGCGGGTTGTCAAGGTCGTCCGAGGTGGGTATTTTTTCTGGGTCCAGATTGGCGAAGAAGACGGGCAGGAACGCGAGCCGTTGAGACGACGACAGGCTAGGATGTACGTCCAGTATTCTCCTGGCAGTCGCCACGTCTGTTGAGGTTCTGGATTTCCCAGCTGCTTTGGAGACGATATCCTGTCGCAAGTCGCCCTCAGATGGAATAACTTAAACTTTAGAGGCGGAGAAATCCATCTCACCCGAATGGAAGGGGGCAATCGCCTGATGTTCTTCATCTGCAACACGGGATGCATTGTGTTCCGAGGGCCAGGGATGGATGTACGTTGTTGGCAGATGGAAGCGGGAAGAGAAGAGACGAGTGCTTAGGACTGTTGATTGCCGGAATAGCCGACTTCGTGATGGTGACGTGGGATCACGTGTCACTGGCGCTTGTTCTCGACCACCATCTTCAATCTTGCTTCCTCTGGCTCCCTATTCCATGTAGGCAATGTGGCTACTACAAGCTTCCAACTTGAGCAGACGACTCGACCTCAATCAGACTCTGGACGCCCACTCCCCCGTCCCAAATCTTTACAATCTTCAGCCCTGCCATCTCTTCGACCAACCGATGCCAATCACTTTCAGTGCGCTCCCTCGAACTAAAGCAAGTCAACATGACCATCTCCAGCGCCGTCTGTGCGCGGCGGTGCTATCCGGCCAATCGTGCAGACACGCGTGTATGTAATCGTCCGTTCCTAGATATCGCTGATTCCTCTCACGCGCGTCCAAGACTCTCTCAGTGGCGAGTGCCACTGGCACGTCGTCCAGCCCCGTTGCCACCTCTGGTCTGCCCTCGATTCTTCCAACTGGACATGCGATTTCTCGGATATCTCACGGCCTTCCAGCTGGCAGTCCCTCCTGTGTCGTCGTAGTACACAGCATCAACGAGAGTAGATGATCAACGGCAGTCGTAGATGCATCTCTACTGTATACTGGATCCGGAATATAAAGACACTGGTCCCAATCCTGTACATCTCATTCTGCTTTCTCCCCGGTCTCCTTCGCGCTCTTCTCCTTTTCCCTTCTTCTTCGTTCTCAATGCAGCCTCGCACGCTGGCACGCGCACTGGCCTTGTCTTTCTTCGCGGGTTGCCACGCCCTCGTCGTGCAGCGCACGCCGGCACCCATTTCATCATTCGTCTCGCGGGCTCAGGGAGCTGGGGTTACGTTACAAGCCATCTCCAATACGACCAGATCCGCCACTTTGGATGCAATTGATATACGAGTGAGTACCTGTGTAGTCCTTTTCGTTGCAATTGACACATGTCTTATTCTCGTTGCAGTATGCCACTAATATCACTGTGAACGGGCAAAGTGCGCTCCTTTGATGTACTACCGGCCGGCACACAGCATCTCATGTACGTTCCGCAGATTTCCGAGTCGTGGTGGATACGGGGAGCGTCGATCTCTGGTGCGTTTATCACCCATGTGCTACCTCCGCTGACTGGAATACCTAGGCTTGTCACGCCCCCAGGGTTTGAATTCCAGGACACGGGAATCCCGGTTTCCAACGGATACGGCGGGGGAGTCGTCAACGGGACTCTAGGATTCGCGACCGTGGAACTGGGGCCGTATAGTGTTGCTCAACAAGGTGTGTATCCACCTGAACGTCGTCCTTCATTTTCGTCTGAATGTTTGAAGCGTTCAATAACGCGAAGTCGGTAGGGGAACCTGCTTCGAGCTCCTGCAGCATAGCCTATTCATTGGCGTGATTAGGTAACTCTGGGCGCCATCCTCGACCTCGGGCTCGACGGTCTAATTGGTATGAGCACCTCCGGCATCGGGGATGCATCCAGCATCGTCCAGAGTATCCGTCTAGCCAACATGAATACGACCCTCGGCGCGCCCTTCATCCTCAACGTCTTCGCCCAGACGCCTTCACCGAACAACTTTGTCGGAATATCACTGGCAAGGACGGACGACCAGGAAGGCACGGCCGATGCTTCGTTCACGATCAACGAAGTCGATCCTAGCTACACTGCGGTGCAAAACACGGTGAAGGTTCCGCTGGCTCCGGCTAACATCGGTCAGTGGGATTTCCATGTTGAGAATTTCACTCTCGACGGCACGCCGATTGAGCTCCCGCTCTCAAGTGTTCCGGGTGCGCCATCAGGCCAGCTTGTATTCCGCCTCGATACGGGGACGCCCACTGCGATAGTCCCACAAAGCCTGTTGGATGGGATATACCGTTTGATCCCCGGCTCGCAATTCGCGGTGGTGCCGTTTCTGGGTCCGCAGAGTATGTGGACGGTACCGTGTAATATGACGTCGATTTTGGAGATGACTATTGGGTACACTTTCGTTCTTTTTCTGGATGTAAGCGAGTTAACTTCATTACATAGAGGACAGCAGTTTCCCATTCACCCACTAGACCTCTCAGACGTGTTCATGGATCCAGAGACCAACGTCCCCGTATGCGCAAGCCTCATCAGCGGACAGACTACCCCCACTATTCAAGGCTTTGATATCCTCGCGGGCGATACGTTCATGCGTAATTTCTATTCCGTGTAAGAGCGTCCATTTATCCCTCCATTATACTCATTGGTCGACAGGTTGAACTTTGGCCTGACGAGCCCGCAAAACGCGAGTGAGAGCACTGGTGCCTTCGTACAGCTGCTCCCACAGACGAATGCGGAGAAGGCGGCGCAGGATGCGGGCAGTGTGCGTGCGGCGTTGCTGGCCAGTCTCTCGTCTAGCTCGAGTAGTTCGACGTCGGGCAGCCCTACTGGAAGTGCCAGCGCTGATGCAGCGGGTGCGACTGGGTCTGATTCTGGGTCTCATCACGGGAAGAACGGCGCTGGTTCTGGGCGTCGTGCGGGTGCGTGGGGTGTCGGGATGTTGGTGTTGATGGCTATGCATGTCTTTCTTGGGTTGTGATTGTGAATGCATTCCGGTTCCCAGGATGACGATACATCGTTAGAATAGCTCGAGGTCTGTCGACTGCTATAGTCGACCCTAAATTTACCCTACACCGCTGCTGCCACGCCGCCCCTTTTCTCGCAGCCTGGCGCCGCTTCCGTAAATTGAATGGAGTTTCAACAAAGTTCCCGTTGAATTGCCAGAGCCAACTTCGAATCAAAAAAATATGAGCCGCGAAGTGGGTACACCGTATGCGGCGCCGCGGCAATGCCGAATCGAACGACTGTATACCATGGACCTGTTCCAATCCTTCAATATTGTCTTGCAGACTGCCACACACTTCGGACGCTGCGGGTCGTCCCCTTGACAGTGAGGGTCTTGTGCCGCCAATTGATTGAATGCGAGCCTCCGTTGGAACTTGTTATCGTAGTGACTTTGCGGCCGCGGAAGAAGCCGCTCGTAGTAGTGAGTGAGTAGTGTACAGCCCCTGACGAGGATGTGAGGACCGTATTGAGCATGTCACTGCCTTGGAGTGTCAGAGTGAGGTGTGGGGACATGATTATGGGCGCACGGCGCGGGTACTTGATGGTCCCGGGAGAGAATCCGTCTTTTATGCGAGACCCATGAGTATGACGATATCCAGGTCCTCGAAGGATGCCTGCAAGCGGGCTAGTACCACGTCGTGGAGTAAGTAAGCGGGTGCAGCTCCACTTCTGCCAGCGACAAGCTGCGACAAGACGTCCGGAGAGTATACTTTTGTGGTAAGCATGGGGCTGGCAGTCGCGCTTCCGGCAAAATCGACCCACGTTGATTGTACATGTTGATTTCCTCGCTTAAGCACTCGACATTGACTCGAGATTTAGCTTTCACCCAGCAGCGCTGAATCTACCACTTGCCGGCCACTTGTATTTGGCTGGTAAATGATAAATCCCAGAATGACTCGGACTCACCGGGGTGCCTAGCCGAGAAAATCAACATGTACAATCAACAAATCAATATGTACAATCAGCATGGGTCGATTTTGACGGAAGCGCGGCTGCTAGCCCCTTGGTGGTAAGTAGATCCGTTCCGAGTAAAATAGTGAAGCGATCGTGTTACCATATGACCATCTGAGCGATCTTCTTTCTCTCACCCCACTTCGACGACGGCGCAGTGTCCATGCGGCGTGACCTGCTGAGGCTGGTGCAACTAGCATCTAGTCCTTGCCAAGTGCAAATGCATATACCTTGGTTATGACGCAACATCGGCGGAGGGCATGGCGCTTCCTCGCCAGCGAGTCTTCGGCCGCCAGCGCTTGTTAAGCACCACTTTCTTTCTTTAACTCCGCAATGCACATTTGGACCAGAACAAATTCAGGAAGCCGAAGCGCTCAATTTCGGACGCGCGGCCACAGGGACGGGCCAACGTCCTCCGGAGCGCCCAGATTGAGCACGGCATCCAAAGCGCTCAGAGCACACAGAACTTCCTCGCGAATCGCTGGTCGACGACGCGAGGTGTCAAGGTCTTCTGCGGTGGGGATTTTTTCTGGATCGAGATTGACAAAGAAGACGGGTAGCAAGGCAAACCGTTGAAACGACGACAGCCTGGGATACACGTTGAGTAGGTTTCTAGCAGCCGCAACGTCTTTCGATGTTCGGGAGTTACCCGCTGCTTTGGAGGCCACATCCTATGAAGTCACCCTCAGATGGAAGAACTTGAGAGGCGGAGAGATTCATCTCACCCGTATGGAAGGTGGCAATTGCGTGATGTTCTTCATCTGCAACGCCGGATGCATTGTGTTCCGGCGGGCAGGGATGGATGTACGTTGTTGGCAGATGGAAGCGGGAAGAGAAAAGACGAGTGGCGGCTTGTCAGTATTTGGTCGGTGATTGACATCTGGATCCGGCTCAGATCACGTCAACTGCACCCGTGCTCTCTTCTCTCCTTCACCACCTACGTTCGCCTCTGCGCTATCATGCTCACACGAAGGGCACGCAAGTGCATTTTCCGATGGCTTCCCAACGAAATCATCTCAGAAATCATCTCTCTTTCCGCCTCCGAGGATCTGCCCGCCCTCTGCCGTACATCCAAACTTTTGCATGGATTTGCGGTCGTGTTGCTCTATCGCTGCATCGTTTTGGAATCGCACAAGGCACTTGACAAATTTTTGCATTCTCTTTCCATTAACTCGACGCATGCGGGACATGTCGAGAAGTTTTTCCTGCATCTTCAGACGGAATCCCACTGCATCCCGTACGCGGTTACTTTTTCACTTGCTGCCGACTACGGTGCTGAGCTATCTTTTCAGCGATGCGGACGAGCTCGCGGGGTGGTGCCATTCAATCCAATCCATGACACGGCTCGAGACTTTCCTCTTCCACGGCGTTCTCATCCATCCTCTCTGCGTCGAAATCTTCCAACAATGCACCTTCCGCACCTCTCAAAGCTCAAACTCATCACCATGGTACCCAGGTTGACGAAAAATATACTACATCCCTTCATCGAACGCCACCCAGATCTCATGGAGCTCGTGTTGATAAAAGAGAATTCCGAATCCGAGGCCTCCCCAACGACCAGCCTTGAGCGCGCCCCACCCATGCCGAAACTACGCGCGTTCATGGGCCCGGAATTCATCAGCAGTCTCTGCCTCGGGGCATCCCTGGCGGATTCACTTTCCTACGTTGCCCAGCACCTCCCTCATACGGAATCGTTGCAGTTGCAGGTGACCGATGTGGATGTAGAGGAGGAAACACAGTTCGACCAGGTCTGTCCGCTGTACTATGCTACCGTAATTCTTCGAACTGACTGTGCTTGTATTGTAGGAATCCTCTGAGTTGGTGTCTCAAAGCCTGAGAAGTTTCACCGCGCTGCGTTGGTTGGGATTCGAATACATGTCTCTCGTGGACTCACTCGAGACCGACACCTCGAGAATGTCACTCGAAGCATATCTTGCCGATAAACACAGGGCGGACGCGTGGGGCAACATATGCCCTTCGCTGCGGGAGATGTATTTCAGTACGTGAGTTTGTTGAATTTCCGTGCAACTGACTCAAATTGGCAGATGGGAATCCTTGGCGGCCGAAGGACAGCGGATGGGAGCGGTGTTTCAGTTGGGAAATCGAGGAGCCGACGCGGTTGCAGCGAGTACAGCTCTAGGTCAATTACATTCAATTACAGACTTTCCGGTTTGGTCCGACTCCCTTTCCAGCATCAAAGCGCGCACCATTCAGCTTGGGCCCTTTGTAATTGTTCGACAATGCGTCACGTGGCAGCGGACAAGGGCTCAGGAAAGTATAAAGACGGCTCTGTGGCCAATGTCCCTTCTCTCAAACCACCATCTCCTCCATACAAATCCGCCACTCATGCAGAACTTTGATCACTGCTTACCCACGGACATGGAGTCCACCTTCCGCACGCATCTCATCAACGCCGAATCGAGCATGCCACTCACCTCGGGCATGACACTGGGGCCCGAAATCGAGCTCAGCATGTCCCCACCGGTATTCCACGCGCCTCCCTACCCCCTACACGGCGCTCCACTCTCCGTCCTTCCCGAAGCAGGCCAACAATTCCTCGTTCTCAACGGGCTGGGTGATCCGACGGCGTTGCCACCGACACCACAGTGGGTGGCACATGTCCGTGGGCTGATAGCGCATTCGCTGCTCACCAACGCTACGCCTGTTTGTCAGCAGATCGTCACCCTGCAGGTTCTGTACAACGCCAATCGCGGCCTACCGCATTTGTGTGCCTCCCTCGCGCGAGATTTGAATGGGACGCTGCTACCAAAGCTCTCTGCCCATGTATCACACCATCTCATGTTGGCGGATGCGCTGATTTGGGCCGAGATTTCGGGACATCCAGAGAACTTGGATGGGGAGGATGCAGCGAAGTATCGGGCGCTTCAAATTCAGCCGCTGGTCGAGCTCGTCGCGAACCATGTTGTGAATTTGTATACCTGGTTGGCGCAAATGTGGAATGCAGGTTGGAGGATGGACGCCCATAGTCGGGCGCTATATCGGATTAATAGTGTGTTTGGGGATGCTGTTGGTGAGGCGGCGAGGAAATTGGCGCAGGAAGTCAAGCAGTTGTAGCGTGGATGTTCAATTTTCTGTTCTATTCTGTTGGTGTGTAATTTTACTATGTATCTGCTGGTTTCAACGATGAATTCCCCTGTTGCTAGACGATTTAGAAATGAAGGGAGAAAAATTTAGCTACGTTCCTTGCTATCACAGTGGCCCGAATCGAACAGGCGGCAGATGGCACCTCACAGAGACGAGACAACTTGATCGGTCCATGGACAGTCGAACTCATCGGATGGCTTTGACGAGATGAAATTTTCGAAACGTGAACATCGGTCGGAGACAGATGGAAAGAGGAGCGGAATGCAACCCGCAGTGACAGTCTCTCGTTGGACGATTTCCACGGGAAAAAATGCACACGAGTCAAACCGCAATATTCTGGACTGCCCCGAGTCGAACGAGCGTGCCACGGGAAGCGATCATAGATATCTGCATTCGCAACGAAGAGGACGACGGCCTTAGTAACTGTAGCAGCCAAGAGCATCAAGTCCAAGGCAACTTGAAGGCCTATAAGAGTCCGTTCACCTCGACAATTTCAGTTGTAACTTCTCAGAGGCTGTCAACTTTCCGGGAGACAGAAATTGTGTGCGCGATTTAGACTCCATTGAAGCTATGCGGTCCAGTCCGAAGTCGAGAGATTGAGCCGGGGTTCCCAAATCAAGCAAGCCCGAAGATGTGAGATCAGCGATCGGATCAATCAAAGGATGACGTGATCACGGACCCTCTCCCTTCCCATGCCATTGCCCGCTGCTGGCGAAGATTCCGAAGTGGAGATTGAAGTCGAGGACGTCCAAGAGAGCAGCGACGTTGAAGACGAAGACAGGGATGGAGAAGGAGAAGGAGAGGAGGACGCTGGTGAGGACGAGCTGGAATCCGAGGCTGAGGACGAGGCCCAGTCGGTGCGTGCGTCGTGCCCGAAAACCACCCAGACAGCCGACCCACGCACACAGGTCAGCCATCCGCTCAAGATAACCTTGAAACTCGGTGCCCAGCCCGAAGCCAGTGGAAGCAGACCCTCGACGCGGCGATATGCCCCGGCGAAAAGTGCGTGCCACTCTCCCCATATCTGCGATCTCTGACTCACAGGCTGCAGACGAAGATATCGAGTCTGAGGATTCAGACTCGCAGGATCCTTCTTCTGACGAGGCCGATTCGACATACGGCGTGTCGAAGAAGCTTACTGCACGCCAGGCCGCCCTTGCTAGCGCCGGAGGAGACTCTTCTCCCGCGCATGTGGCACTGGGTGCGTGCTTTGCTGTTCGTCTTGGATTCACCGAGCTTACAGTTGCTTAGAGACGGGTAAAACCTCCTCCAGAAAACGCCAACTCGCCCCCGACGAGGTTGCCCTCCGTAAAGAGGAGAACGCTCGCAAGCGGAAGAATATGATTGAGAAGAAGTTGGAGGACGAAAAGGTGCGTCTGCCTGCTCAATCCATCCAGCGTAACCGTTAACCCACCACCCTCAGGCCGAAACCATCAACCGTCTCCTCAAGAAACAATCCCGCCCCAAGAACAAACGTACCACCGCGCTCAATAACCCACCCTCCGACGTGGAAGACGCGCCGGGAGAGATGGATGTGGACGACCAAGTCAACGGTGGCATGGGAGGCGAGGCGGATATGGCAGCGCCGAAGATGTACCGCTGGGTGTCGACTTCACGTTCCCCTGCTGCAACGACAACGGAGGTGACGATGTTCTGCGTTCCCGAGTCGCTGCTCCCGCCGTCTGCAGACGTGGATATGGATGCGACGTCGGTCACGACGGATTCGAGTCGATGCGCGGTCCCTGGGTGCGATTTGGCGCGCAAGTACCGCGCGGTGGGGAGGGAGTGGGGCGTTGGTGCATGTGGGATCGGGCATTTGAGGGTGTTGGCTGCGGTTGTCTAGTAACCGACTCCCAATCCTTCTCCACTGATTGACTCTCGGGCTGGACCTACTAATTCATCTCAAGTCATCTACGCCGGGACACGGACTGGCTATCTTCCGGTCGGCCAGCGAATTACTAAGGCCGAGGCACGACAGTTCGCCATCGTGGCTGCAGGCCCCACTGTTTCAAAATTTTTATCCCTGGCGCTCCATGTCGAGTCTTGTCTTGGAGTTCCTAGCCGCACTGCGTATTTTCAGACAGACCATTCAATTCAGCGCATGCGTTCCAAAAAGAATCCTGCTTATTGTGGCTGGAATGGATAGAATCTTCGGGCGTGCATTCGGGCAAGCACATCAAGAATTGGTCGTTCAATTCTGGGCGCTCATTGGAATGAAATGCGCAGCATCGGACTGCCGTCGGCCACGGAGAAAAGCAAGAAAGGCAGCTTGCTCAATCCAGTATGCGGGGTATTTTGATTCATCTTGAACGGCACGAATAGGAATCTGGATAGGATTCCAGAATCCACCTCGAATTTCCCAAGACGACAGGGTCAACAATACAGGCGAGTGTGTTTCGAGGGTATTTTCGCACTTGGTTCTCATTCCACGACTAGATTTGGAATCATAAATGTCGATTCTCTCCAGCTGCCGGCTCTTCTTTGGTCCGTGTGGGTCTTCTGCGCTAACCGTATTAGGTTAACCAGCAGCGAGCGCTGGCTATTCCCAGTATTCGGCCTCGAACAGATTGGTACTCCTCGATACGGAACACCGAAGCATACTGAACAAGTTTGTCTGGATCCAAAAAACACAGTGAGTGGGCTTCCGATAACTATTTCGAGCGCACCTCTGGTCAGGTGCGATCCTTAACCCTCCAGTATAAAATCCCTCCCAGTTCTGCGTATTGACCCAGCAAGCAGCCAAGCTAGCTATCAGACTCGCGTCCAAGCAACCTCTCAATGTAGGGGTTCACCCGCTATCCAAATATTTCTCTCCATGAACCTAACCGTCTACAGATGTTCTTCAAGCTCAACGCCTCTCTCGTCCTCACCGCGCTCGCCTTCTTCCAGGCCGCGCGCGCCTCGCCCGTCAACAACGGCGAGCTCGTCTTGCTCAGCACCGAGGAGACTGCCACTGGCACCATCACCATCTGGGGAATCCCCGATGCTGACACCTCGGCCAAACGCGAGGCCGCGTTGACTCCCACCCAGCAGAAACGCCAGTGCGGAAGCAACAACGTTACTTGCAGCGGCGACCATACGGCGGATACCAATTCGTGCCAGCAGCTCATCAACTCGCTTTCGTCCAACTCGGGGCAGGGCGTTGGGAGTAACTTCTCTTTCGTTCGCGGCTCAGCGGTTGGATACTGAAATCGAATTGAACCAGCTTCCCCTCGCTCAATCTGCCAGAGCGTCAACGGCAACCAGTGCTGCGTCAGCTGGGCCGACCCCGTTTCGGGGCTCACCCAAGGCGACCTCGTCAGCGCCGCGCAAGAGGTCCTCGACGATTGTGGTGGGAATAGTGTCTCGGGGCTCAGTCGGAACACCAACCTCAATGGGATTTGTACTACCCAGTGCCTGTCGAACAGGGCTGATGGGTGCTCTGACTAGATTGTGAACAAATCTAGTTGAGAGAGAAATCGGGTCGGATTCGGGATTAGTTCGTTTTGTGTTTGTGTTTGTGTTTGTGTATTGGAGAATGTAAAGGTTGTTCGCGTTGAAGTATTCGCCCCGGTATCACTCTTCATGGAGCGATGCAGTAGCTATAGGGGAAGTCTCGATTACATTCAACAAGGTAAATGAACTCTTCATATCAATATATATATACAGTATGCGACTGAGCTCGGTGGAACCGCGCTCCTCAAACAGAACGATATAATGAGAATTTCCATGACCCCGGCATGGAGATATCGTCAACATCTTCCTCGTCCTGGTGGCCAAAAAGCTGTGCGAGTGTCAATAAAAGCTTGAAAGAGTTATGGACTGTGTTTTATACGTTACCTGTCTCGCAGAGTTTACGATGCCGTCGACGTCCAAAAGGGAATAGCCATACTTGATGGCCAGCTCTTGACTGTCTGGGTTGAAACCTTTGGCAAGTTGGTATTCAGTGATGGCTGCACTATCCTCTTCTTCCTCACGCCACCGAGAATACAGACGAGTTCTGAATCCAGTGGGCAAGCCGAACTCCTCCACCGTTTCGTGTGTCAGGCGCTCGAGGCCCTCCGCATCCCAAGCCCAGTAGTACATGTCGGCATCGGCAACGAGTGGAATGGTTATTTGTCCCCCGCTCAACTCTGGTGGAGGGTGAAACATGAACAGATAGACTGGATCCGGAGGAGCCTCGCTCATGAATGTTCCCCGCAATGTGAAAGCATCACGATCAGGGAGTGCCAGCGTCCAACAGACAGAAATAGCGAGATGCAAGCGCATATCCGAGTCGATATACCGCCCAACTCGTTGCCTAAGATGGTGTTGCTGACTGTACCACCAGTCCTCAACATTCCTCCAGTGATCAAAATTCAACCCAATTGTCAATGAGGGCTGCATTTTGTCCTCCCATTCGAGCCTGGCCACAGCGTCCATTAACAATTGGCAGGTATTCAAGTTGAGAAGCTTACATTACCCATCCAGTGGGCATCACATCCATTGGGTTGTTGAAGTCCTTTCTCCAGCTCATTTCAAACCCATCACAGTGATCATGCGGAAACAAATCTTGGGCTAGGTGCTGTAGGTCGTATTCGTTGCCGCCATTGGATATCCAGAGCGAGGGCAGAGAGATGGCCCCATGCGAAAGAAAAGTATCATGCCAAAATGTCCTGTCTAGAAGCAAGTAGTGGAATAGATGCGGCTCAACTGCACGGTGCAGCTTCTCGTTCAAGTCGTTTTCCGTGAGTTTGATGGACGGGTACATGCCGCGGGAGTAAGCCGTGAAGGAATCGTTCAATTTGCCACGGATATTCTTGAAGAGTTCAGACCCATTGCCAATCTCGACGCAAATTGTTCCGCTGGACATTCGAACCCACAATGTCCCCGGGAGATCATCCAGGTCTGCTCTCGTGGCCGTTTTCCAATACTGTCCTGCGGTCTCGAAGATTGTAAGGGATGGTAAACATGGTCATTTGCAGACTTACAAGGACCTGTACCCACTAATAATTGAGTCAACAGCATTCACCACGTATGGCTTAAACGTTCATACCATGGTCGTGGAAACATAATGACGCACTAGGAATGAGGAATGTGCATGCATCGCAACAATTTGAGAAGATGGCACCAAATCTTTTCCATAAATGAGTCTGGCGTCGGGAAGTAAAAAATCATATTCACCGTCGTGATAAATCGGGGCATTTAGTCTGCTGCTCGAACGAGTAATTCCAAACAGCTGTGCCAATAGAGGATGGCTGGAATCCAGCTTATTAGTCTTGATTCACGCATTGGAGCTCCCACCGGACCACACACCGATACTGCTGTGTCTCCGTGGTTTTTGATACCATCTGGAATACATGAGTGAGCTGATGAGTGACAGATCGGAATAGTGCTTACTTCTTCAAACTTGGAATCAGAGTTAAGCGCCACAGTCATCGGATTCTCAAATCCAACAATACGCGCGCGGTGGAGCGTTCGAGTCCCAGCCGCGACCTGGACGTATCGCTTCACAGCTCCTCTTTTTTTCCGATGGACAGGGCGGTAGACAACCAAGGCCTGTTTGTCGATCTCTTCGATAAGATTGAGATCGCCCAGAGGCACCGAGCGAAAGTCTACGGGAATGATGACCTAAGAACCACAGGGACCACGAACGGTGACTCACCACTTTCAGATCCATTCCTGGGTGCTCCTGCTCTGAATGAAAGCATCAGAACAGGGAAGAGGTCCGTTCGAGCGCACACCCACATTGCATGGCGAATACTAACGGATCCAGCACTGATATCGAAGAAAGTCGCCGTGGGACCTTCACCGGTCCCACCATCCCCGCCTTTGTTGCAGCCCTCACCACCGGATCCGCCGCGGCCACCTGAATAAGTCGATCAATTGCACAGTACCTTCCGCCGGTCGGGTGTGGTCTCACCGTATATGTTGAAAGTTCGAGGAGACTTGCTGTATTTGCGGGAGGACATGAGCTTAGGAGTGAAAAGAAGGTCGTGTGTGAGGCGAGGCGATGCTCACCGCATTTATCACACCTTCTCGTCGCATAAAGGCTCCGATTGGTCCGTATTTTCAACCTGTCACTTCGCAGACCGGACAGACAGCATGAACTAAGACAGAGAATGCCGAACATACGTGGACCGCAGCCTCCGAGGCCGAAATGACCGGCGGAAAGTCATCGCAGCTGAGGACAACATTCAGGATTGGCCAGCGCACTACCCGGTGGAACTCAGGGTCCGATAATCTCCGATTCTCGAGAATCGCGGGATATCTTAGCCCACCGCCCGGGATGAAGACCAGGAGGAAGAACGAGAAAGTTGGTCATTGAAATTAGCCATGGATGCATGGTCCGTCCATCGAGCCGTCCGCATGTGAATTCAAGAACCCAACTCTATCCATAAACATGAGGCCCGGAAGATCGCATTGCAAAGATACCGAGCTGAAGGTGGAGACAATGAACCAATCACTGATAGAAAGCCGACACGGGACAACCATTCCATACCTCCGAAATCACTCCTTCGCGGGCATGACGACAATCTCGGGAAACATCGCACCCGCCGCGGGGTCGTTGAACAGGTTCGAGTCGGTCCCGGTCAACCACGACAAGTGAAAAGTGCCCGAAGGGTTTCCCGGATCATTGTGGAGCCTGCGCGGATCACTATGGAAGGCCGGACAGTCAAGCTTGTCAATCAGACGTCGGCTCACGTTTTCGGTATCTGGACCCCGTACACTTCCAGACACTTCCTTTGCTCTCACTTCGGACTCATGTGACCGTCTCACAATCGCACGATTCACACCTGCCCCGTCGACCTTCCCTTCTGTGCAAGTGTTAGGGCATGTCTCGGCAATCACTCGGCGATCAGACCACGGCGCAGCCGCCGGCTTAGGGCTCAGTCAAGGGTTGAACAACGATGGCGCCGCGTCTCGGCAACTTGGTCATCAGTGCCGCTGTCATCGGAATCCGAACAGCCATCACGGCCTGATGTGGCTATCTCTTCTTGACCAGAACTCCCATCATCGTTCTCCTCGGCTTCCGAGTTCGACATCTCCTGGGTCTGGACACTCGGCGGCGCCTTCCCATCAACATTGGCAACAAATACAATGAGCCGGATGGGCTGCTGTACCCATAACTGGCAGCAGCAACCGACACAGCGTGCACTATTGCCTTCCTCTCGGGGTTTCGAAATTTCCAGCGGCTTCAAGCTTTCTTCAACTCATTGCTGGGGAGCTCCTGCCAGGGTATAAGGTCTCTCAATGTCAATCCAACAAACATACTCCGAGCTTTCACTGCGGCTACTTGCTTGACTCACGAGACGATCGAGTATGCTCTGTGACCGTTGGAATCGTAGGGTCCATTTTGGCTAGCCGCTCAAGCTTCGTCTCCTCCGGATTGAGGCCTTTCGTGAGCCACTGGACCCGGATGTACCGTGCCACACCATCCCTGAAGATCTGCGCCAGATAGCCTTCAGTGATATCTGGCTGACGGAACTTGCATGTGCGTAATTCGTATCTTTTCCCCGCCGAGGTACTTGTCTTTCTTCGTTCTGTGGCGGACCAGGGCACCTGTAGTTTCATGCTCTTTTCATATCTATCTACCCACTCAGATGTGTCTCCAGCTGCCTACACGACCCGTCCCCGGGATTCTCGCCACGCTGGCCGTACGTTCAATAGGCTATAGCAGGCACTCCCCAGCGGCCAGACCCCAGGTTCTCTCTCTTTGTTCTTGAATCCGTGTTTCATTCAACAGGCAGATCATATCGAGTGTTCGGCACAAACACTCAAGAGTCCAGAGCCGATGTTGTCCGAGTTCTGCCTTCCCCATTCCTCTACGCGCTCACATTATATCCAGGTTTGTGAATCACTGCCAATTCATTGGGTAGTCTAACCCCTTTCTCGCGATCTTCGATGCTCACCAGCTTTCCGCGGTAGAGCTCTGGAGTCTGCTGGGTCCGGGGCGAAGGCTTCAACGTGTTTTGAATGAATTATTTCTTCATATAGCTTGATCCGAACGTCACTGTAAGCGGGAGGTTCCCGGGTCCCATTACCGAAAAGGTGAGCCGACGTCTGATTGACAAGCTTGACTGTCCGGCCTTCCATAGATCACGATCAATTCCAGAATGACATAAAAGCAGTCGACAATGGCCGCACATTTCATTTCCATGTTTCACCTACTCCCAAGGATTCCCCTCACCCAGACAGTGGGATTCTGGCGTCATGAGAGGTCCGCAATCGTAAGATTCAGCGTTGCCGCCCGCAGACTCGTAAGATTTCAACTCCTCCCATCCTACAAGACTCACTTTCTCCCAGCCGCGCATATACCAACAGGTCGATAGGCACAACATTCGATACCGCCCCAAACCCGGTACGATCGTCCCGACAGGATGGTCCTGCGATTGGAAGACTTGGGAATACAACAACCTCGATGAATATCAAAACGATGTCCAATATAACTTTGGAATCACCTCCTTCATCGAGCCCCTCGCGCATGAAGTTCGCAGCGCGAGATTCGTATTCTACGCTGGGGGGGACTACTACTTTCACTTCCCCGCCGACTCCGAGCTCTTTACGTTGAAGCGGTTCACGGGGACTTTCAAGTTGCGGGATGATTTCGTGCAGTGCTTCAAGGCGGAGCTGGAGGCTGGCGCGTGGATGGAGGTTCCAGCGTTGCCGGACCCACCTGGGCTATTGACGTCGGAAGAAGTACGCGCGCATCCAGAGTTGATGCATGGAGGGTTGGGCCACGAGAGGTGGTCAGCACTTGTAACCGAGATTATTAATAAACGGGAGCGTTAGTATTCCAAACATGACTGTGCGGAACTGAGTCTGATCTCGGACTATCGCCGTACAGAAAGCTGAGGAGGTTTTGCAAGAGCAGGAGGGCGAGGACGTCCGATCAAAATGGACGATGAGTCAGTGCGTGGTAGCTCTATCCAGAAAGGTATAAATTGAACAGCAAGGTGAAGATAACCGGGCTGAAGACGAACAGAATGAATCAACTGTATGAACGGACGAAAATCATGTTATACCTCGAAATCACTCCCCCGCGGGCGTCACGACAATCTCGGGGAACAGCGCACGCGCCGCGGGGTCGTTGAACATATAGTTCTCATCCCGCGTCTCCTCCATCGCCCGACACTCGTCCAACAACTTCTGGAGCTCGGTCAAATGTGTGCCCCCAGCGGCACCGCTAACCCATCGGCCGTCACCTTCCTCTCCTTCCTCCCAATCCTCTTCGTACTCACTCTCATCTTCATCATCTTCGTCTTCCTCGTCAGACTGAGGTGGCTCCTCCTTCGCAGGTAACACGCCCAACTCGCCACCGGTACAATCCTCCAACCTCACTCCTGCCCTTCTACACATCTCCCACCATCTCTCCCATCTTTCCATGCCGCCACCCTGCTCCCCTGGCCCATCTGCCCTCTCCAAATCACCAAGCAAAGTCCGGCTAAGCACCCGCAAGCGTTGCAAGGACGGGAATAAAGTCGGAGTGGAGAGGGCAGCGAGTGTGCGGTCATTCGCGCTCGTGTTGACGAGGAGGGAGAGTGGTAGTGGAGAGGTGTGTGCTGCGGCGTAACCCACCCCGAATGCGTATGAGAGCCCGTGAAGGCCGACGTTGACGAGCTTGTCGTGAGAGAAGGGTGGAGGGCCTGCGTCGTCACTGGGCCCAGCCTCGTCATCGGGGACGATGACACGCCAGTCGCCGTTGAATGCGAGCGTCGTGAGCGCAGGACAAGCCGCGAGGATGCGCGGCATCGGCATGGAGAGCAGTCCGTCGAGGTCCAAGAAGAGAAGGGCAGCACCATGTGCACGGAGGAAGGCGAGAGTATCCGGTAAATCCGATCGCGAATTGCCGCAGTCGATGGAAAGATGGCGAAGAGATGGGAGCGTCCATCCCGTCGCTTGCTCGAGGAGTTCTTGGACGTGGCCTTTGACAGAAAGTTGACGAAGGCCAGGGAGGCGCAGTGTAATGTCACGAGCAGCCCCGAGTGGCGTGTCGTCTGGCTGCACGTCATCGGGGGTGGGAGCTTCGAGCTCGATCTGGGCTGCAAAGACGTGGGGAAGAGAGTCGAGTGCCCAGATTACTTTTGGGAGCGCTGAGGAGGGAACGTTGATGTGAAGTGTGCGCAACGACTTGCGAGCATAGGTGGCCAATGCGTCTGCGATTGCTACGAAAGCAGACGTCGCCATCGGCCAGTCGACGATGAAGATTTCGAGATTGGGGCAGTGGCGAATGATGCTGACGAGAGCGTCTTGCAGGGACTCGGTCGTCGTCCCACGTAGACTGCTGGCATGGAATCGGGTGAGATGGATCCGTCTTGTCCACCATCCGAGCGAGCTCGTCGTCGTGGAAGCGTCCAGGATGGAGCAGACAGTGAGCAATCGCGCCGGATCGCTGAAAAAGAGGCATCGGTACAGGAATTCGGAGCCCAGACTCCGCCATTGCTTGCACGTCCTGACGATGGCCTAGATTGGTGAGATTTGTGGATGACAAATCCGACTGAGACGCACCTTTTTCGTAGCATAACTACGCCTCTGCACCAACTCTATTGCCTGCTGAGGCGATCTCAAATCCCACTGTCCGTTAAAGTGCCTAAACCAGGCGGACTCGGCCATTGCGGTCGGAAGGCCGTGCTGAAAGATGACATCTTCATCGGCGGAGAGATCAAAGACTTGAGTCCACAACTCGGCGGGTAAATCGACCATTGACAATGAGAAGATGAGGGGAAGAGGTGAGGTCGTGCCACTGCGTCACCGTCGTGCACGTGTTAAGACTGATCCGATGATGTCGGAATTCTTCTTTCTCTCCACCACCATGTCGTTTTTCAAGAAACGGGCCAGCAAGAGGAAGTCCACCAAGGTCTCACCTGAATGGGGTCTCCCGGCGCTCCCCAACGAGGTCATTCCATCCATCCTGACTCACCTTGACGAACGTGCCTTATCTTCGGTCGCTCGAGTCTCCCTGCGCTTCAACGAGCTGTCTACGCGCGTATGGCTCGCCCGGTACGGAGTCACCCCATCCAAATTTTCCTCAGATCATTTGGTCTTCGATGCTCGACGGTGGCCTGCCTCGGCATTCCCAGCCGCAAACACAGCACTATGGCTAAGGAGCCACTCACTCACCGACTTTACCTGCATCCTTCCACCGGCTTTCCACTCCTCAATCATCCAGCAACTCACCACCTTCGTATCATCCTTCTCCATCACCCGCATGGCTCTCGATTTTGGGCACGACATGATATTGCGCGCCAAGGAGTCAAATCAGATTCCGCGCGACTTGCGGATCCTATTGTCGACAATCATAGATGATTCACCGACCACCGTCGTCATTCTCCAGCACGGTCTTTTCACCTGTCGGCCTGGTGCCTTGAGGCGCTGGAGTCCTGAGACCGGACATTACAAGGGCGGGTGGGCAGAAGCGACTTATTCTGCCATCACGATGCACGATGGCTCGCGGCAGAACGTCCCAACGATTAGCTCGCTGACCATGCTCAATATCAGCCCGCTCAATGCTGCAGCACCCGTACCATTCGATCAATGGAAATTGGTCGTTGTGGACGCCTCCCTCCTCACGGAGCTAGACCTCTCCGTCAAGCTCACTCCGGACGAGTGGGATGTGATCCTCGATGCCCTTGCCCTCCCAAATCTCCAACACGTGGGACTCTGGGCGCAGGCAATCAGCGTTACGACGAGTACCCTTTTCCTCAATCGCCATCCGACCGTGCACACACTCAAGAATATGACTCGGACGATCACACCGTCCCCGGATGGCCCATCCCTGCGCCTACCGCAGCTCGACACCCTCAACGCGCTGGCTCCATACGTCATCACGGTCCTGCGCTCGTCGGAGCCATCTTCCACTCGCCTTCCTCGCCTCGCCCTCATCGAGCTTCGTCCCCACGCTCAGCTCGACGAAGCTCTCCTCCTCGCAAGCGCTCACGCTCCACTTACCTCGCTCGCCCTATGGACATTCTCCCTCCCCCGCACTCGCACGCCGAAAATCACATTCCCCACAGTCCACCGGCTCATCCTCAACGAGCCGCAAATCACTGCCCTCATGGACGACGCACTCCCTGCGTTCCTCGCCGTTGCGTTTCCCGCGCTTGATTGCCTCGAGGTGAACTACGCGTGGATGAGCGATGTCGGTCTTTCCGCAAAGCATATAGAGAAGCAGAACACAGCGTTGGCGAGAAGAGTTGCTGCCGTGAATCCCGGGGTGCGGGTTTTGGTTGATAGTGGGAATTGGACAGTTTGAGTGGGTTTGTCGAGAAGGATGCGATTTGGTGGGATGAAATTTGGTGAGTTCCTACATATTGCTCGGGTGATGAATCATTTTTGAAAGCGTCAAGTAGACCTTCGATAAAAATGGGCGCAAACTCAATTTACAATGTTCCAGGGTGGAGTCGAACCACCAGACCTCCAGAGCGATACTGAGCAGGACGACGGTGCGGAGGCGAGTACCTACTCAATGGGACCACCCCCATCTTTACCACCACCTTCTGACATCGACGATCGCCGTATCGCCAAAAACACTCGATCCTGTAGTGAACAAAAAATCAATGACTTCCGTCTCAATCCCTCAGTGTCACTGGGTGGAGTCGAACCACTCGGCCTCAAGACGATAGTGCACATGCCGATCAAGTTCCTAGTGGTAACTCACCGCGCTTTTGTTGATTTCGACTCCTACATTTTGGTTCGACGGTTCCAGTGAATTTTTCGACAGGATGAGAGTAAGTTGGGCTGCAATTTTGTTTGTGGTGAGTTCCTCTGAGCACCTTCCCCGGGTGATGAATTATGATTGTTAGAAGCGCCCACTAGACCTTTTTTGAAAAACGCTTCGAACATTTCGAATGTCCCGGAGTGGAGTCGAACCACCATACCTGAGACGTCCAGAGCGAGAAATGAGTAGGATGAGGTGAGTCTAGGTGAGTATTATGAAATTACCAACATATTTCACCGACGGTCATCTCCATCTATGTATTGACCATCTCCCGAAAACGCGTGCCCATCGAGCGCCGTTCCCAACTCACCCGTGCCGCCACTGGGTAGCGCCGGTCCAAGCGGGGACCTCAAAAAAAAGGATGGAGGATCGATACATTGGAATGTCACTGGGTGGATTCGAACCACCGGAGCCTGATTGCAGGTGAGTTCATAGTCCCACTTTCCGGGACGAATCGCTGAGGGAACCCAGTGTCTCAAAGATGATCGCTCAGCTTCCGTCATCTCTCTTGCCTCTCAGCCACCATGTCAAGTTTTTGGTCTTCCTCCTCGAGGTGCTCTCTGGTCCTGACTCCTCCATGAAAGCCTCTGAACTCTCGATTCCTGTAGCACAGCACAAGACTTGATGCGGAGCCTTCGAGCGACTCGACTGCCGAATTACTTACTCAAGGTTACGCTGCTTCAGATGCCGAATTTGTTTCTATCCCGCTCGAATCTTGGCAGCCTTCACGGTTTCTGTCGATTTGACAAATGCAAACTTGATCCTAGCAACCGCGTGCATTCAACGACATCTCCTACTGCTACACGCTATTCGTCCCCAGAATCGGGTCTCTGCCGCGCGGCATAACAATATGAAGTCAACTTTGCCGGATGCTTGGCGTGTCTTGCACTGAATTCACTCGAGCCCCGGTTGCTATCACCTAACTCCTCAATATTCACCATTCCAGGACTCATTCGAGCCGGTCGGCGCGTTACTAGCTTTTAAAACCATGCTCTCTCCGTCTCTGATCCCCCCTTCTCCACCATGAACGTCCAATTCTCCTTTGGCTCCAATCGATCATACATCCTTCGTGTGGACTCTGTGTGTACTTGGTACAAACGATGTCTCCTCCGGGATTCCCTGCTGAATATCCCGTTAGGAGCCAAGAAACATTCCCTCCAGGTCTGACCCGACTCCTTCAGGATCCCGAAGTCGGATGCCTCCATGATGTGGCCTTCCCTGTGAATGCCGGTCTATCGTACGTCGCCTGTTGGAAGAAGGCTAGAAGCGGAAACAACAAATACGACGCTGCATCCCTCGGCCCAAACTATACCCGACTCTCCAGATTCGTCAAATCTCTCACATCTTCAGGCGCCCACACTCTCCACACATCCTTCGGCCCCGGCTTGAGCTACTTCTCGGTCTCACCCTCCGGCTACTCTTCCCAAAACATCTCGCCCATACTCGAGGAGGAGATGCACAACAACTCCAGCGTGCGGAGACCGACGTGTGTGGCACTCGGCGTGCAGGGCGCGTATGTCGCACTATACAGCGACGGGACCGTGAATTTCGATTTGCGGGGACAGTACCCGCTTGTGGAGGGCATGATTCGGTTGGAGGAGGGGAAGAGGAGGAGGGGCATTACGGTGAGTCGTCTCCTTTAGCGTCCGTTCCGCATTTGCTGAGAAGTGAAGTACATTGCACTGAACCCCTTCGTTGGCGGCGAATACTACGCGGTGTTCGGCGATGGGTCGGCGTCGTGGAATCTACCGACAGTTTGGAATGATAATGTCGTTGCTGTTAGTCGGCGTATCCGACCCGGGGACGCAGGGGCTCAATCTTCCGTCGCAGCGCCAGGTGGGACGAGCCCTGTGCCGACTTCGAGCAACATCAGCAGTGTCCCCGTCAGCTCCAGTGGGTCGGTTCTGAGCAGCTCCCCAGAAATCAGCCCCACCAGCAGCGCCTCATCATCGACCGAGTCCATTCTCGCTGGTACTAGTACCCCCACGCCTACCGCCTCACAGCCGTTCATCCACACACCAGGCGCCACCACTACCACCAGTCCCCCACCTTCATACACCCATCTCCCCTCGGGACAGAGCAGCACCCCACTCGCGATCTACGTCCCACCCCCTCAAATATCTTTCCCGAAATTGAATGTCAAAAAGAGCTGCCATAGGCTTGCGAAAGAGATTAACAAGGCCGTGAAAGCCATACCGCTGGCTCAAGAGACGCTGGATGCGACCCTGATGGGTCCGAGGGCTATGTTGACTATTGGGAATGCGCTCCTTGGTGGGGGTGGGAATTCGAAGGAGGAACACGGATCGGGAGAGGGGAAAGGGATGGGCGCGCAGGAATTGTTGACGTTGCTGGGCCAAGCCATGGCCAACAGCTCCGGCTCCGAGAAGCCGCAGAAGAGCGCTGATATTGACCCGAAGCAGGCGATGATGTTGTTCTCGTAGCCAACTCGAACCAGCAGACTTTGCCGCCGGGGTTGGCGGCGTTGTTCAATCCGGATGCGTCCAATATCGGTGGACTATCGACGCAGCCCGACCAGGCCCAGGCTGCTCTTCAAATGATCACGGCGTTGTTAGCGCAGAATCAAGCGCAGGTACAATCTGTCGAGGTCCCGGGGATGATCAACCCGGCCTCGCCCATGGCCACTCAGACGGGGTTTACGAGCTCCACGACGAATATGGGATCAGGGCAGATTTCATTCGCCGGTGCGCAGTCCACAGTCAATGTAAGCATGACGTCGGTGCCAGTAGATCAGGTTATTCTTGAAAACACGGCGGAGGCAATTTAAAGGTAGAATCGAGTATACAAACAAGTAATGAGTAGAATCAAATCTAATGTAAGTTTGCGACTCACTATCCTAGTATCCACCACTGCCGCCCACTAGTGAATCTCCATCACCTCCTGGTGCTCAGCCAAAATTCCATCCACCGCTTCCAAAATCTCCTCCTCTCCCTCCACCTCTCCTGAACGTACGCGATCCGCCAAAGCCGTTAGGGCTTCGTAGATATCCGCACTCTCCGACCTCAAAGGAATAATCCACACGTGCGGAACCTCGCCGTTCATAATCCGCACAGCATGCAAGTCCATCCGGCCCCTCCCCTGCTTCGTGCGGGAGACGAGATCGATCCACTCGTCGCTGAACGCATCGACGACATCGGCTATGCACTCCGGAACCTTCGGGGGTCTGCCCACCAGAGTCCTGATATGGACGACAGCCGGGAGTTTGCAAAAGTCGAAAAGGGTAAAGAGGAGCGGTGGTGAGTCAGCAGGGCGGGAGGCAAGTCTTCTCACTTGATGAACGCAAATGCCGCGTTGCACCCCGATATAAGTGCGAGACATCAGCGTCCGGATGAATGAACGTTCTGTGAAAGTGAGTTTCGGATCGGTACTGAGTTGAGCTTGGGGGAGTCATGTCAGTCACGTATTTTCGGAAGGAGGCACCCGGCTCGACGTACTGAGAAGGAGGTGTTCGTGAGAGGAGCAAAAATCACGGTGTCCCGCTCGCCAGTCAGCGATCTGACACTCTTTGGAGCAATAGTAGAATGCCTTGCATCCGCTGCAACGCCCGGCCATTGAATCAGCTTCCTGGATAAAACCGCACTACGCAAACAGGTCAGCCCGTACCGAGTGCAAAGGAAGAGTGGAGACCTCGATATTGTCGCAAGCCTAGTATGCGACAAAGTCCTCCGAGCCATATTCGTCCAAGATCTTTATGCGCTCTTCGGCAAGGACACAAAAGCGATCCCACTGGTCGGGCTCCGCTTGAAGACATCTTGTGAAGTGATTGGACCCAATTCGGCGTATAATTCCTTGAGCCCGCAGACTGAGTGGTAAAACACCAAGCCTGCAGGCAAAAGTTCTTGCAAGAACATCCGGACTTGATCATCAAGATCAAGTTCGATTTCGCCGCCGCCGTCGCCACGCTTCAGCGTGACTAGCGCAAGCGCGCGGAGCAGACCCTGGTTGAGCAACGAGGGCAGCCATAGATTGGCTGACACCGCCTGAAGCATGTGCTGGAGCAGTACAAGGCAAGCCTTGATCGCGGTGGGCACATCCTCACTCTCCCAAATGTCACAGAGGAAGAGGACGACGCTGATAAGCTCCTGGGGTAAATTCTGTCCATAAAGCGCGAGTATGAACGGCCCCAGTGTTACTGAGTCTTGTCCGATCGCCTGCTTTGGGCAGTCTACGCCGCTCTGGACGAAACCCAAGATATTGCGGATGTACGCGGCGGGGAGGGAGCATTCGAGCAGCGGGCTGGCGATGGCGGCGCGCAAAAACAGCAGGACGAGCAAGGCCAGAGCATCAATTGACCCCGCTGCTGCCTACACCGCGGGCAATCTATTAGACACCGAAAGTTCGGTGCCTTACGGTGCCCTCACAGTGCCCTCCTGGGTGGCAGGTCTCCGCGTGCCAGGTTTTTCCGGTCCGGGCTGTCACCTCAACGTCCTGAGTCACAAAGTTGTGAGAGATTTTTTTTGATATAACAGCCCGGGCCGGGACAGAGCTGCCATGTGGGAACCAGCCACCCCAAGGGTACTGTGAGGGCACCGTAAGGCACCGAACTTTCGGTGCGTTACGGAATGCCCGCAGTGCTAATGAATCTCCATCACCGTCCCGTTCTCAACCAAAATTTCATCCACAGCATCCAAAATGTCCTCGTCTCCCTCCACCTCTCCTTTCCGTACCCGATTCGCCAGATCCGTGAGAGCCACGTGGATAGCGGCACTTTCAGACCTCAGCGGTATGATCCACTCGCGCGGAACCTTGCAATTTACAGTGATCCGCACCGCATGCAAATCAATCCGACCCCGGCCCCGCTCCAGGCGCCTGGCAAGATCGGCCCATTCGTCGCTCGACAGGTCGACAGTATTCGCCATGTTCTCGGAAGCTTTCTCGCCCACCATCTCGACGGTGACGACAGGCGGGAATTCACAGAAGTCGAACAGCGTGATGAGGAGCGGTGGCGAGTCGACTGGGTGTGCGGCAAATATTTTGACTTGCTGAGCACAAACGGAGCGACGCTCTGCAAGATATGTGTGGGACGTTAGTGTCCGGATGAATGAACGCTCTGAAAATGTGAGCTTTGGATCGGTGCTCCGTTGGGCTGCGCAGGTCACTTTCAGCCAATTATCCTCTGAAAAAAAGTCCAGTCGGCGTACTGAGGAAAAGGGTTTCATGAGAATCACAGTAATCGCGATGTCCTGCGCGCCAGTCGGCGATTTGACACTCCCGAGAGCAATAGTAGAAGGCCGTGCACCCGCTGCAGCACCCAGCCATAAAATTGGGTTGTTGGATAATACCACACTACACAAAAGGTCAGCCGGTATAGATACAGCAAAAGGTAACACCTCTACATTATCGCAAGCTTTGTACGTCACAAAGTCATCCGACATAGAGGCATTCAAGACCCCTACGCGCTCTTTCGCAGCGATACAAAACCCATCCCACTCATCGAATAGTGGGCTCTGCTTGAAGTCGTCTTGTGAAGTGAGTTCAATCAATTCAGCGTATGATTCCTGGAACGCAGATACCGAACGAGAAAACACCAATCCTGCGGGCAAAATGTGGTGCAGGAACACCCGGACTTGATCATCAAGCTGCAATTCCGAGTTCTCCACGCCGGCTCCCCACTTGAGCGTGACCAACGCAAGGGCGCGAAGGAGCCCACGTTCGATTAACCGGGGCAGCCATATATTGGCTGACAGGCACTGAAGTATGTGCCGCACAAGCCTAAGGAAAGCGTCTGTTACCGTCGGCACATGCTTATCCTCCCAACGGTCGCAGAGGAACAGGATAACATCCATAAGCTCCTGGGGAAAATTCTGCCCACAAAGCGCTGCGAGCAAGGGCCCCAGTGGTTTTGCACCTTCTCCTGTGGTCTCCTCTGGGCAGTCTGCGCCGCTCACGACGAAACCCAGGAAATTGTGGATGTACATGGCGGGTTGGGAGGATTCGAGCAGTGGGCCTGTGATGCCTGTGCGCACAAAGAGTAGGACGAGCGAGGCAAGATGATCAATTGAGCCCGCCGCTTCCAGCACCTCTTTGAATTGGCTGGGCGCGGTGATGTTGCCGACAAAGTCCGAGAGTGTATGCAGAAGGATTGTCCGGATTGCCGGCTTGTCGATCTCCGGTAGACACTCCCACGCCTTGACGAGGCAAGCCCTGAAGCCCGGTGTTGTGGCCACGAGGGTGTGGGTTGGCTTGTGCTCGCTAATCGCGTTCACAAAGATCATGAAGTCGACGTAGAACTCGTCTTCCGAGTACATACGGATGCCGAGCAAGAGAAACAGCTCTTTAAGCCCGGAAACGTGGACAAAGTTAAACCAGGCCCAGATGCGCGGCCACAGGGAGGGACCAACGTCCTTCGGGATGCTCATACTATTGAATATGGCATCCATAGAGATCACTGCACATTCAACCTCCTTGCGAATCGCGGGTCGAAGATTGGCGTCGTCAAGTTGCTCCGAGCGGGGGACTTTGTCTGGATCAAGATTGGCCAAGAAGGCGGGCAGGAAAGCAAGCCGTTGAGCCGGTGTGAGAGATGGTACGTCAAGTAGTATTTGTCTGGCCGCAGCGACTTCGGAGGAAGTTCTGGATGCTTTGGCTATCCTTGAGACAATATCCTGTCGCCAAAAGTGGTCGAGTGCTCAGAACGAATAGCCAGAGATTCGTCTTACCCGGATGGAAGGGGGCAACTGCTTGATGGTCCTCATCTGCAAGGCGGGATGCATCGTGTTCCGAGGGGCCCAAGGACAGATCCCAGACGTTGGGGCAGATGGAAGCGGGAAGAGAAGAGACGAGTGTTTGTCACTGTTTGGTCTTGACGTAAGTGATCTGAGTTCGGAAATCCGCGGCGGAACTGTGCCGACCGCATTGATTCAATTTCCTTGTGTCGCAGAGGAACAAGTGAGTTGAAACAAGGTTAGTGATATAGAGGATAACATTCCTTAAACTTGCCTTACACGATCAAAGGAGCGGCTGTTCACGCCGAAGCCAAGTCGAAGCATAAGAGCAATTCATATGATGGCCAAGGTTGATGAGTGAGGTCCATCCGCTCCTAATTCAACATTTTCGCCGTCCATCTCTTCCGTTTCCATCTCTACACATAGCCTGGACTCGGCGATCCAGTTCGATCGTCACCTCCGGGGAACTATCATTCACTCTGGAGGAGAGAAGTTTCACTCAAGGATGGATAAGTACATAATTACATTGAATAAAAAACATTAGCTCCCCAACCTAATTTTCTTGCTCAGCGATTTCCTTCCTCAGCGTAAACAGCAAGGCTGTTGTGTCCCCCTCCCCCACCACCACTCGATACAATTCCAGTGCCTCCAACAACATCCGCAGGCAAGGCAATTCAATACCGCGGACATTATACTCATACCCATACAGCTGAATGTCCTTTTGCGAGCGGAATATACCCGCCGTCCAAAGACTTTCGTCGAACGAAGCGAGTGAGTCTGAATGCTCTCGGAACTGGGTGCGTTGTGGGGCAAGGAATGTTCTGCAGTAGGCTAGAATCGCCTCGAATAGATCATATTGGATATGTGCAGGAACTGCGGCCCAGTTGATGGCTACGAATGTGGTGGATAGCCAGGACATGGGGGGTTTGGGTGAGGTCGGTGTCGTGGTACAGAGGAGGGTGGTCAGTGAGGAGAGATAAATCTCCGACAGAATATTGAGTAACGATTGAGTGAAGAGCGGAGCGATGGTGTCGTCAGCGGGTAATAAACGCGGGCTGTATGGGATGAACAACTCCTCCCGGCAAATCTCTTGCAGCCGGGAAAGAATCGTAGATGGAGGCCATTGATGTATGGCTCGCAGTTCTTCCTCGATTTGAGAGATATGTCGGAAATGGTGGATGGCGCGGATGGAAGAAAATTCAATGCTGTCTGCCGTTCGCCCCGCTAGGAGGTTGTTCACGAATTTGATGGCCTCAGAGTTTCTGAGGCACTCGGCGACGACCGTGACTGCGTGAACTGTGCGCGTGGCACTGGGACCACCGACTTTGTTCGAGTTGTCAAAGAGGTAGTCCCCGAATGACGACGCCAATGCGTGTAAGTCACATGACGAGAGAGCGTAGTCGATGGCGAGGACATTTTTACGCTCGACCAGATATTTGACAAGCGCGGCCGGACGGAGATGCCCCTTGTAACCCAGGAGTGAAAGCAGAGAGAAAGAGACGCGGGCCAGGTCGTCAAGCGGATGCGAGATATTCCACGCAAACGGGAATGTATGCAGAGCCGAAGGAAAGGCGATAGAGAGTCCTGCGTCGTGGACAATGACGCTGTGGTGAGAGCCAATTTCACGCAGGATGGTGGTACAGGTACTATTTGGCTCAAACACCTGCTCGCGGCGCTCCACAGCTGCGAATCCGTCTTGCAAAAAGCGACCAATGCAGTCAACGCAAGTGGACGCCCAGTCGTACGAGAGAGCGAGGGCGTTGACGGCGCGTAAGATGTTGCTGAGCTGTCGCCCGTCAGGAAGAAAGTCTCCAATCTCGGTGACGAGACTTTCTAATTCACGCCAGGCCCCGAAAGAGGGGCTGTGTATATTCCTGCTGCCCTCCAGCGCAGTCGTTCCGGGACGACTCAAAAAGACGTCCTCGTAAGCCACGACAAGATGCAGACGCTGCATGACCGTCGGAAGGACGTCGTTCCGAAAACAGGGTGAATTCGGGTCGGTGGTGAGCAGCCCGCGAAGTGTCGTCAACAGGTGATGACCCCAGCCATACTGGTGGTACTGGATCGCCAAAATGGCAGCAGCGTAGCAGGTTCCATCCAGAGATTCATCCAGCCAGCGACCTTTCGGAAGTAATCTTGTCTCGAACAAATGCTCCCTGGCGCGCGGCATCATACACAACGCCCATAACGCCTTCAAACCGGCAACACGGCGTCGAGGTGCGAGCGGGTCGTCAGCAGGCAACGTCTGCGCGCCCAGTACGAGGTTGCATATCCTCGTCACGAGCGGGCTGGGAACGTCCGTTGTCCCGAGCATGGGATGCAAGAGATAATCATTGACGAGTCGGAAGCCGTGGGGCCCGTAGATGATACTCGGGATGGCCTCGACGAAGGGAAGGAGTTCGACGTCGTCGGTGAGAGACTCGAGCGTCCATTGCAAGGCGTGTTGGTCGCGCTCTTTGGTGTCTTGGAGGGCAGAGTCGACTACGGCTTCTGCCATTGCGACGGTGTTTGGGGGTGTGAAGGTCGGTTTGCGGAGAATAGCGAGGGGCTTTTGTACCATGGACCATAGTAGTGTCGATAGCGGGGTGCGATATGGGCAGTGTAGATATAGAACAGGGAGGACGGTGATGCTCGAATAGAGGAGCACGAAGACGAGAAGCGCGCCGGCTATGAAATACATGATGAGATGGTTTATGGGTACGAGGAATGCGACGAGCCCGGCGAAAAAGAGCAGGAGAGCTCCATGGAGCAGGGAGGGGATTGTGTCCACCACTGTGTGCATGTGGAATTGCTTGAGGCCAAAGTACAAGAACGCAAAGATCTTGGCTCTGCGGACGGGAGACGGGCGAATTTCCGTCTTGTGCATGAACTCGCGGGCCCATTGCTCCACCAAGGTAGCCAGTAGCGCACAAATGAGGCTGAGAGAAAGGCTGATGAACCACAGCGTGTTACACAGAAGCGAGGCTGCTGTCGGCGTAAACTGCGAAGTCGATCGTAATACGACGGGTTCCCCAGCTAACTGGAGAGAAATTTGCGACAAAATGGAGACGGTGAGATCGCCAGAGTCGGGGCGCAGAGTTTTGTAGCTCTCGACGAGAAAGGCTGTGAGACTGGCCGAGAAGAGGCCAGACTATGGATCATTAGATGGACCGACTGCAAGAGCTTCAAAAATCCGTACAAAAATGAGGATTCCTTCCATATCAGCCCTCCAGCTTTCCACCAAAGCCGAGTCGTATCTTTCAGCTTCCTCGACGTATATTGACCACAGTTTCGCACAGGATTCTTCATTGTCGGCCTCGCTATACGGAGTCTCTGTCTCGACTTGTACCGCGTTAAAGTCACTTGTAATTGCGTGAGATTGAACCCAACTCACCTGTAGATGATTTCAAGCCATTTTTAAACTGACTCCAAGGGCCACTGTGCCACGACGCGGTCCTCCGAGTGCGGCCGAGTAATCGTGATGCTGTGCTGCCCAAGCGACGTAGCAAGGACACTGGGATGAACTCTGAGCTTGAACCCTCCGAATTAAGCCGCTGAATACCTTTCTGTGATGGATGAGAAGGCGGGATGCCTGCTTCCAGACCTCCTGCGCTGGACTTCATGACGGCGGTGTGAGAGTTTTGTTTGATTGACGTGGCGCATCAGTCGGCTGCACAACTCCGATTCTTACCACCCTCTCTGCTTTGTACAGGCACATCAGCCTTGGAAGAGATGTATAGATTATGCTTCTATGGTAAACAAACCCCTGCACATCTAAGTGCGCCTTAAGATATTGAATTGGGTGCTTTTCTATGGAGCAACTTTTCGCTGCTCAATCATTGAATTTTTTAAATAATACAAACAAATTCTTGCAAGTCCATTCGAGCTGGGATTCCGCAGGGCGGCAGCTGAAAATCAACAGAATTACGCCACAGGAATGACCTCGGCTGGACTCGAACGAGCACCATGGATATTAATTCAGATTCAACTCAACGTTGCCAGATCTCCAAGAGATACATCACCCAAATCCAGCTCTGGTAGCATCGCAGGTGGAGTAGCGGCTCCCTTGGGTACCAGTCTCCTCCGTCCAGTGCGCCTGGTCCTGGAAGCGTGTACCGGTGCGGTTGAACTGTGCGAGGGAAGGCCAGGTTCAATCGCCACCACATCCGGGGGAAAGACGTTCCAGATGTCTTTCAGCTCCGGTTCGGTTCCGCTCCACGACTCTCCTCTCCCGGTTACAATCCAAATAAGGTCTCCGATGATCAGCCGGGGCAGTTTTTGAATATCCGAGCGGCGTTGGATAGCTAAGGATACGCATTGCCAGGCAGTTGGAAGGGCGGGGAAGAGGGCGAGAAACTTGAAGGTTCGTGAATGAGGGAGAGGGAAGAGACGCCGCTGAACGCACCTGGCCATAAGTCAAGTCAAACCCTCGTTCCACTCTCCCAATATTGAGCTTCAGAGTCCAGTCCCCGAAGAGGATTGCGGCGTAAAGAAAAGGTATCCATGGGTGCTGTGTTGTCGCAATGTACCTACTCAAATTCAGTTTAAACCTCGATGAACTATGCATGCGGCTCACCAGGTTGCGCAGAAGCCGTATCTGAATGATATCATTTTCACACCTCTGGGATTTAGAAAATTCACGTACACCCCTCGTTTCCAGAAGAATGATTTCTTGGTCCACGGATGTCGAGCTGAAATGGAAATCAGATTCAAACTAGCCGCTTGAGAAATCTCTCACCGGCCAACGCATCCATAACCTTCCACCGCAACTTCTTGTGGCGTACCAACACGGATTCGTAGATCAAGATTGAAATGACCGACAGCGAAGCCCACCCGTAGACGGCGCCGATCTGCAAGGCCCTAGCTGGAGAGCGCCAGCACACCCCACTGCCGCATGGAACGGGTGCGTAAAGTTCAGTGATTCCATTCAGTTCCACGGAAATGTTGAGCGCCAGGCATAGCACGAGAATCAGGGCACCGCAGCAGGCGTCCAAGACGACTGTCAGATCTCCCTTCAACTCTTTCCACCCCCGTTCTATATCTGTCAGCAACAGCTTTGAATTACGACACACCCGCGTAGCGCTGGGAGGCAGAGACTTGACAAAGAGACGTGGGAGGACCAAGAGCGCGCAATAGGTGCATATCGGCGAACGGGTGAGAAGGACAGCGAACTCGACGTCGTCTATACTCAGTGTGCCGCGGCGTGTGGAGACGAAGAGCGCGATCAGGATGGGGATGAGCTGGAAGTAGAGCTGGCGGTAGTAGTCTCGAGGGCTTTTGGATGACCACGCGATGAGTGCGGCTGATGAGTTGAAGTGAATTCTAGTTCGACGGAGTGAGGGAGGACCGACCGACTCCGATGTGAGAAATACAGTCTGTGCATTCCCAAAGTCATGAGAATCGATTGGGTGGATGCGATGTGAGACACTGACTGGATAACCGTACGATGTAGCCCTGCACGTCTGGGTTCATAGCAGGATAGAGTCCAGGTCTACGCCGTCACGTCTGTGAATAATCGACACAAGGTGAAAGGTTGCATGCACTGCTGACACTGACAGCATCAGGCAAAGTACAAGTCAGCTTTTCTGTGAGTGTGGAGGAAGCTGTATGTACACTTACAGCAGTTGTCACGGTTGCAATGCAGCCCCAATGCGGTGGGACCAGAAGTCTCTTTTTGAAGATATGGTCCAATGGACCCAACGGCAGCGAGTCTTTTATTAGAATTCCAGGCTGTGTGTGCCGCGGCACGCACTGCCTGCCAGTGACATTAGCACAGGTTTACGGTATGAAAGTGCTCCCTTCCTTCGAAGTTGCGCCATACACCAACTCTTCCCCCGGTGCCCCTGCTCTCATGGCGACACCTCCGCTACCCAATAACATCACCTACCGTGTGGGCAATACACTCGTCTACGTCCGCCCCGCGTCCGCCTATGAGGTGAGTCCTTCTCACCTACGGCTATGTCAGATGTTCATCCGTTTTCTCCAACAGAGCGCCCTCGACCTTGCCCAAGAAGAATTCGGAGCTGGACTGCAAAGGCAGAGGCCACCGCAGCCGGACAGCGATCGACAACAACAGAAGCAGAGAGAGCTGGAGAGGGAACAACTGCAGCGGGAGCAAGAGCAAGAAACGTTGAGGCGCACACAGAAGCGGGCACAATTGCTCCAAATGCTATCGTTGCCCACGCAAGGAATCGTGGTGACGCTCGTCTCGTCGATCGGTGAGTCCAATCTTCTCTGGCAAGCAATCATAACTTACATTACATGATAGCATTCATCTTGCTCACAATCCTCGCGCTCGAGTTGACGGGCTGGTTCTTATTCCTCGGACTGCTCATCACGATTCGTCAGTCAAATTCTTCCTGTTAAGATGTGCAGCTCACCTGTCCCCGCAGTCGCCTATTTGTTGTTGATTATATCGCGCGCTGAGAGGTTGAGCACTATCAACGATCGGCTGATGAGATCAGTTATGAGTCTTTCTCTTTCTAGAATCTAACCACGTACCGTCTTTGTATCCGTTGTACATACCGATGAGAACTACGCACCACCAGGGAATAGCCCCGATAGGGAAAGCAGAGTCTTCTTTCTCGCGAAGATGCCCTGCAGGGACAAGGTAACGGCCGCAAATCCCGCAATGGCCTAAAAAGGCGTCGATTTGGAGCATCAAGCTTTGAGAGGCAGAGAGAGGGATCAGAGATAGAGCCATGGGATAGTCCGGCGATGCAGTAACTTGGCAGTTGGAGGCTGGAGCTGCCAGGGTCAAGTGGCTCAATCATCAGACAGATTCAGACTCGGCCCTTGGGTCCAGACCCCACGGGCCAAAAGACGCGACGTCGGACGGGCCAAAGGTCGACCTAGACTGTCATCACTGGAATGAAAAGAGTTCAGAAACGGTGGTTGCAACAAGTAAGACGCCCGAGACCAGATGGTGGTTTCGCCAAGAGAGCGGTTTGTGGCGATTTGGTTTCTGATCGATATCAGATCACTGTCAGCCACGTTGCTTGCCCGCCCCACCCATCTGCGACTGATTCTGAAAGCCCCGTATTACTGCTCTGCTTTTCCGACTGATCCAGGCGCTTCTCATAGATCAACCATCTGCTCATCGTACAAGACGTGGGTGGACCGCCCGAGAGCCTGCGTATCGAGTCTCGACGAGGAGGAAATTTCGGCGAATCGAGGCTGTATCCTGAATAAGCTCTCGACGACCCTGTGAGCTCACCGCCCCACCCAGATGTTCTCACGTTGGGCAATGTAACTGCGCCCGCCACCAGTCTATGGAAGGTCGGACACTCAAGCTCGATTTGGCAGATGGACTGATGGCACTGCGTCGTTGCCGAGGGATGTATCCACACGTGTTTCAGGGTTCCCAATGTGAATATCGTACCAGTACATCAACAGCGTGCTATTGCGAGTGCTCTTTCTCGTACTCCTTGTGTTTTTCCAGCCAAATTGCCATCACATCTTCCAAGGCCAGTGTTGACTTGGCCTGTTCCTGAGACCAGCTGCAGGAATCATGTCGTCTGCTTGGCCACCAACTCTGGGGTGTATCGACGGGTACAAGACGGCGCACTGGGAAGAGGGTGAGGCCGAGAGTTTCGGTGCCGGGGTCACGCTGAGTGGGTGCAACTATACACACGGCCATCAGGTTGGATCACGGGGAGCCCGGAGAAAAACTGACCGGTGAGGTTTTTGCTTTCGCGGGCCATGAGCGACAGTAATTTGTTGAGGGTTCACCGTGTTTCCGACTCGTTGAATTTATAGTCTTGTGGGCAGTGCCGCACCGCCGGCATGTCTTGCGGATCATTGCTGTGCTTGTCAAGGCGGCAACAAGGCGGTGGGATTGACATCGGACGGATCATGACTCCGACCACCACCATCGCGCTCGCCAGCGTCTGTCACATCCGGGCACTGGGATTGCCCAGGATTGGACTACTTCTTGCTGCTCTGTTCGGGCTCCACTCTCCTCAAGCTCTGTCTAGCGCGGGACTCCTCCCGAGGCCCATCTATTGTCTACTTTGGGCCAATGCGTTCGCTGCTCCTCGACGTCTCGTTGGGTTAGAATCCGTGCGGTGGATTAGTGTTCTCGCTGAGTGATTCTCCATTGATTTCCTCCCTTACTTACATCGGTCGCTGGCTTGTACATATATTGTGTAGTATCTCTACCGGGCAATCCACACCCGTTTCTCGCTTCATACGCTCGTCTCCGATGTCACCTAAGTCCACGTCTCTGCCTCTGCCTTGCCCACTTGCACATCTCTCGTCGTCTCGATTTCGTCCACGTCTCACACACCACCCTTGTCTCTCAGTACTCCCAAGCGCCGTTTGCTTGTCAGCTTTTTGTTTCTTTGCAAGTCAGTACACTGCGTACGCTAAACACCTTGCACGAGCAGCAATTCAACTTGTTCCTCTTCCTGCTCCTCTTCATTTTCGTCATCTCCCCAAAACTCAGCGCGAGGTAACGGAACCTCGATGATATCCAGCGTGCCATGGGGTAGAGGTAGGTCTCGGTTCATCATCGCGTCCAAACGAGCCATGTGGCTTGCATCTAACATGGGTTCGTCAGACGCAGGAGGCCAAGGCAACACGCTTCTTACCCAATCCCAATCCGTTATTAACGCCACCCAAATACGCCTCACCGCCGGGTCCATCATACTGTGGGAGTGGTTGCAAATTGGGCAGCAACTCGAGACCCTCTTGGTAATCGTCTCTCGACATGGTTACTGCATACCCCCACCGTTCCTCCAACTCCAAATCCAAGGCCTCGAAACGGTGGAGGATGAATAGGTAAACATCCCAGACGTTGTCGCGTGTGACTGGGGGAGGCGGAATTGATATTTCGTTATAGAACTGCATGGCCAACTCTTGGAAATCCGCGGGCACGAGCGCAAAGACTTCGTGGTCCGGGGGGGCGTATAGTTGTCGAACTTGCGCGATGGCGTCGGGCCGTACTCGAACCTGGTGAGTGATTCAGCATGAATCGCCGGGGACAAATCGGGAAAGACAGACTTTGAAATCCAGCGCACTATACTCCTCGGGGTTCTCGAAGACGTCGCTGGGAACACCGTGAGGTAAGATTTTATTGCGATCGGCGCGCTTCTGCGTATCATTCAACCGGTCCATGTAGGCGTCCAGCTCGGCCTGAAGCCATGGGATGAAGACGAAGCGAAAAACCAAACTGGAAAGCATGATCAAGCCACCACGGGAAGCTCAACAGGGATCATACCTTTCCCGTAGGTTTCCGGGCTCGTACCATCCATTAGTGACCCCAATGTCCAGAATATCTTCGAAACCGGGTGCGAAACGGCGTCGAAGTTGCGACCACGCAATCTTAGGCATCACGTTCTTGGTTTTGTTCATCCAGCGATGTTGCAGGGTGCCGACGAGGGCGGGGTCATGCATATGTCGGAGCAAGGTATGTCCGTTGGCCATACCGAAGTTTTCGGTACCCGGGTCGCTCTGAGACACCAGCGGAATGACTGAATTGTTTGTTAGACACAATCGCAAGCACATGAGTGAACATACAGCCGAGTTCCTCCACAACATCCAAATAATATTTGAGAATCAGGCGCGGGTTGCTGTTCGTCCACCAGATCTTGATCCAAAGGTATCGACCAGAAAATGGCTCCAACCCGACGTGCAGAGCGAGTCCAAATTTATATTTCCACTTGTCGTGTTGATCCACGCACCAGATGTCGTTCACCCCAGCGGCCCAAAAGCGCTTTCGCTTCAAACGTCTCGCACGACGTTGACGGACAAGTTCCGGTTCGTACAGGGCAAAATAAGTTGTGATGATGCGGCTATTATTGTGTATGTGAGCTCGAGCCTTGGATAAGTGGATGTTCAGCAAACTCACCGCGATACACTCATACTCTCTTCGTGAAAGAGCAATCCAAGCATCTCCTGCCGTCCTGCTTTAGGGTATTGGAGTCGAAGACGTCCCATCGCCGCTTGTATGCTTTCCACATCGTGACCTAGAATGCTCATCAAACCGAAGTACGAAGTACAGCGTCTCCGGAAGCTTACCTTGTTTGCGTGTCCGGAAGAGGCCCATGCTCTCGCGCATGCCGATGAAACTGGTGAGTCTTTGGCTGGTTAGATTTGTGCAAGACAAAATCGGACAGGACTCACCCCATTCCGTAGCGGTCAAGGTCCATATGCTTTGCTTTGAGCCTTTCAAGAATCCATTTGTCGGTCCTGCGCTTCTTCCAGTACTTCAAGATGTATGCTGCCACGGAATCGACAGGTGCTGACGAACGATAAATGCGGGGAGCACATGACTCGTAAAACTGCGATTTCAACTCATGCGGAGCATCCGAGGCAAGAAGATCCCACATCTTATTGGTGTACGCACCACCCTTTTCAGTCCCGAGTTGTAAAGTATCTAATACCTACTTCCAGAACATCATTGCCGGCGTTCCCGGTGTTCCCGCCGACTCAACGATCGCTTCTATACGCGAAAAGGGACAGAAAGCACTAGCGCTCAAGATTAAAGCTGAGCTCCACCGGTATGCTCTCGATTGGAACATGATCGAGCTGCAAGAATTGGCGTCTTCGGTGGATCTGGAAACGTTTGACGCGCAGATGAACGGTGCTTATTTGTACTCTCACTGCGTGAAATCGACCGGTAAAGGGAAGGAGGGTACCTGGACCTTCAAAAAAAGCGCAGTTGAATTGGCTTTCGTTCTGGGGTGGAAACAATGGGAGGATATCGAAGACTTCCTCGACCGCCAGGTGTGTTCCATCTGCTTCAAGTTTAGCTCAACTGATATTTTCACTACGATTAGGAGCGCCAGCTTCCGATGTCTACTTGCGATGATAATGATGCAAATGTTTTGTCGGACTCCGAGGATTCTGCCACTTCAACCCGTTTGACCTCGGCCGAATTCTCCAAGAAGCGTTCACGCACCGTTCGTCCCAATCGTTGCTGCGGACGAAAACTTGCTGATTCATTGCGGAGGCTTCCATCTCCGAGCCTACGACACCGCCGCCATCTAAACAGCGCCGCCCAGTATTCCAGTCCCCCGATCAGGCGAGGCTATTGTCTGCGCTACAAAACGGCGGATCTTCAAAGACGCAACTTAAAATGTCCCAGCAGAGTATGTTCATGTCTACCACCGTACCCTAACTAACATGATTTCCAGCTCAAACTACGCCCGAGAACATCACCTACTACCCCATCGAAGTGCTGCCGCTCGAGGACCTTATTGCCAAGGGTGCCGACGGCTTCTCCGGATTCACTCTCGATCCTCGCCGCGCTGTTCAAGGGGTTCTGCACACATCCGACCAATATATCGGTCGCGGAACATTCAAGACAGCCCAGCTTGCCTATCTTACGCTGGTTTCGCTTGCGACTGATGGCGTGGGCTCCCAACCCAACCAGTGCGTCGTTTTGAAGCGGCCCTACACCAACGGCAAGCAGGTCGGTGAACAATTTGAAATTGCCCGCTTCGGTCCCCAGGAGGAATATCGCTCTATTTTGATGGAGGCGAATGTGTTCCAGTGGTCCTCGACTCTCCACGCGCATACAGACTCTTTTGTCTCGCGTCAAGTGGTAACCTGCGGTCGTCCCACCTTTCCGTTGCCAGAGATTCGGTTCGTCTCGGCTGGAGTCGCTGTCGTCCATTCGGCTGGCGGCTTTGGACAGCGGAAGGTCGTTCGATCCTTCCTGGTCGAAGAGCTCATCCCGGACCACGAACTGGGTTTCACAAAATTCATCTGCAACAGCAGTGCAGTACCGTTGGTCACGGTCCTGTCCGATCCCAACACCGCCGATGTTGCCGAGTATCTGGCTTTTACTCAACATGTTCAATACTCGAAGACGGGCGGCATGGCCTACTTGTCAGACCTGCAAGGTCCGTATTCGAACCCGTAGATATTTTCACAATTGATCATCCACTCAGGCTCCACTGAACTTTTGACGGACACGCAAATCATGACCAATCCGTGAGTGAAATCGACTCCAGTTGACCATGACCCGTGCTCATGTGTTTAAATCCAACAGCGACAAGGTGAAGGGAGAGCGTCTTTTCGGCGACGGAAATGATCCCGGGCTTTTCCGTGCATTCTCAAAGCAACACAAGTGCACCAAATACTGCATATGGGCTCGGTTGACCCCGTTTGAGGCTCCCGCCGAGGGGTAATGACTTCGCTTTACTGGTATTCGTGACCATTGCACCACCATCTATGCTTTATGACATTTACTCTATGCAAATATGATTATGCTTCTATGCTTCCTGCAGTCTCCGGAAAACGTGCCCGAGTACAGACACGGACAGCGTGCATTGTTGATGCATCATGTGATCCCGCTTCTCTCTCTCTCACCACCACCTCCTACACATACCCACGTATTTAGGGCGACCAGCAGGCCTCAGCAACCTTGGTGACAATCACACCGACTCCCACGATCTGTGGCATGTCTTGTAGGACGGAGGACGCGCTTGGATGACTTTGGATGCCGTGGCATTCCGCAGGTGCGTCGCCAACGTCCTCGCCCCCTTTTTGCCCTCATAATAGCGCCTACAGCGTTTTCAGCTCGTACTCCCCTCCACTCCTGGATACAATACGTGCAAGCTTGTGCGGTTACTGTCGGAGGGGATACAGTCCACCCTCCCTCAGGTACACATTACGATTCCGATTCCTCCGTCACGCCGCCTGCAAACCGTCTTCATTTCATGTACCCATTCTCTTCCCTCCCCTCTCCCCCACGCGCGGGCTGTAAACCGCCGGCAAGAGACTCGCCCCCTGGGACTCCCAAGCCGCGTCTGCCCGCGTGTTCTCGCTTCCATCTTTTTCTGTATCCCTGGGAACGCAAACTAACTGTGTTTTCTGTCAGTATGGGTGCCTGGTCTGAATAGAAGGTCGCCGTCGGCCCTCGCGCCTTTGATCTCATCCCCCGCCACATGCGTCACGGCGTGCTGGATAATGGCTCCGCCCCCACAGCCCCCAGCCGCCGTGCCTCCGCCATCGCACCCGCTACTCCCTACTGCCCCTCGCAGGCGACTGCGCCGACATTGTCACCCTCTTCATGCAATCCCATTGCTGTCACGTGATGCTAACGTCAGGGCCGTGTAGTGCAGGTCGCTGAGTTCTGAGTCACGGTCCGAGTCGTATAACCATTTGATGCTTGTCTCGTTTTCAATCAATTTTGTATCTGCTGGCTTGAAAATGGGAACTCTCTTTGCATTCCTCCCATCAATAGCCATCAATGTCCGTGTTTAAGCACGGTAACATGTGACGCTCACGGGGTGACGCGGGTCCCTCACCAAATATGGGAATATCATGATGATCACTCGAGCTTGAGTGTTAGACCTTCCGACCCGCCGCTTAGACTTGGGTCGTAAATTCGCAGTCCTCGAGGCACCATAGCGGCCGGCTAGTTTTCTTCGACCCTGGCGAGAAAATCTGCCGCCGTCACCGTCGCAGTCTATCGGACGATCCTGGTCATTCCGATATCGCTATTAGTGCCCGCCGCGAACTTGCCCTATGCAGTCATGCACCGTAGACGACGGCCGCCGATTTCTTGGGGTGATGTATCTCATCCTTCTCAAATGAATCCCCAAAATTTAATTCGACAACAGGCAGGCCCGATTACGAGGATCCATATTACGAGGCTTTCCGGTACTTGCCGCGCTTTGGAAGGGAATCTCATCTGAGTCATCAGTCATCAACTGGCGGCGGGTACGCGTCACGTTATGTATCTCCCGTCGCTTGCGGCCGCTGCAGAACTCACTCACTTCGACTACTAGCGGCCGTCACGCGGGAGGATCACGGGAAGAGGACATTCCATCTTGAGCGCCCACCAGCTCATTCAGCCCCGATAGATCCGACGGTGGGTTGAAGAAGCTCATATCGATGCTTGTTTGTGCGGCCGCGTCCGCCTGTCTAATTTGCAGGCCTGAGCCTAGCATATCGTAAGTAAGTACGACAACCTTTTTTTGAAGCCCGCAAATTCACAACCGTACTTATTACTTAAATTCAGTCGGCGCCCGCAGACAGAATTTCCGCCTCTTTCCTCGCCCCCTCGATGCATCGTTGTCTGCAAATACCTGAAGTCGTTCGCCTCATATGTGAGCAGTGTACTCCGTGAGTTTGTCTGTCCATTTCTCCTGCTCAGACGATTTAACGTTGGGCAGGAAGACGCTCGCTGTCGTTGGGAGGACTTGTCGGGCTTGGAGCGAACCCGCACTCGACGTCCTATGGCAAGCTCAAACAAGTCTCCTTCCCCTAATTCGGTGCCTTCCTTCCCGAATCCTCTCAGAGGAGAGTGTGGGCAAGAGTCGTGAGATGCTCGTGAGTTGCGTATTTTCCTCCGCGACGACACACTCATTCGTTCTAGCATCTGAAGAGCGCTATCACTCCCGCCGATTGGAGTCGAGTGCAGAAATATAACCGCCGCGTCATGTCGCTCACTCTCGAGTCGGCTGAACTCGATGCCGATTTCTTCCGCGCCATCGAGGTCTCGCTACCGGACGCGTTTCTACTGCCCAACCTTCAGAGCCTCGTCTGGCTCATCGAAGATGACGGATTCTTTCCCTACTCCCGGCTTTTCCTACCTCCGAAACTCTCACGAATACACCTCGTTCTACAGGAATGCCCACGAGATTTGTCGTTGCTTTCCACGCTAGGGCGCTTACTCCCCCGCCTGACGAATATCAACATCGACGTACCGGTTTCCGCGGCCAGCATCGGCGTCATATCCGACGTCGTACGCGCCTGGAACCTGATCAAACAACTATCCGTCGTGTCTCTGGACGCGATGGCCCTCGCTCACGTTGCCAGCCTGCCTCATTTACAGGACCTGCGGATGCAGCGCTACATTCCGCCTCCCACCGCCATCGTCTTGCCATCAGGGTCCTTCCCCGCACTGCGTCACTTGGCCATCGTGACCGACACCCTCCAATCCGCCTTCTCACTTGTCTCGCGCATTTCTTCAACCCAGTTACATAGCGTCAGTATCAGCACGCTGAGAGCGTCGCCGTCGGTGGTGTGGGAGCGCGCTCTCGAGGTCTTACCCCGCCTCCCGTTCTCCCGGAGCTTGAAATCGCTCTCCGTCGAGGAAAGCTGCCCCACCGCGCCGTCTGCCATAGACTGCCCGTCGAAATACATTCTCACTTCCCAGGGCATTCTGCCTCTCCTCCGACTTGCCTCCATTTCCACCCTGCGCATCTCCCCGTTCTTTGGCGCCCAACTCGACGACGCTGCACTGCACCAGCTCGCAGTCGCGCTCCCCCTCCTCGAGTCAATCGACCTGAGCCCCGGGACCGCTGCATCCCCATCATCACCACCGCGCGCTACGCCCCGCGCACTGCTCTTCCTCGCCGAACACTGTCCCTTCCTAAGAGAAGTGCAGCTCCCACTAACCGCCTCGCCGTCAAACATCCCGTCCTTCGAACGCCCACGGCGGTCCCTCCCACCGCATAGTCTTGCGTACCTCGACGTCGGGGCGTCACCGCTGCTTGCCAGTCCTGCGAGCCTGGCGGTGTTTTTGTCGAGTGTTTTTGGCGAGATTGGGGCGTTTGGTGCGTTTGGTGCGGATTCGGAGGGGAGGTGGAGGGAGGTGGGGAGGTTGTTCAAGTTGTTGAGGGATGTGAGGAGGGAGGAGGCCAGGTGTTGGGGTGGGGATTGGGACGAGGATGATGATGATGAGTCGAGTGACGAGGAGGGTGTGAGTTTTGAGGACGATGAGAGGTGATCCATGGTTGAGAGAGATACTGTCTTGCTTTGATCTTGCTTTCTTTTTCTTTCTTTCTACCTCCTTGTACTAGGCACTCGAGCTCGGCGTATGTAGTGAGCTCTCTGTTCATCGTTGGTCACAAACAAAGAACGGCTCTCTCTTCCTGCCACCATGTCACGACTGCTAAACTCGAGATCTGAATGACTGTAAGAAGTACGATAACCGTGACCGGGGCGCTCACTTCACAGAATTTGTCGCTAGTCACCCTGTCCGTCAAAAGCCAATGTTCGACCTGCATGCCCGCAGAAGGAATCGAAACTCGTGGCTGGGTGCTGTGAATACATACGTGTGCCAAACCCTCTCCTCCTACTAACCGTCTTACTCTGCCTGATCCAATCCTCACCGTCGCTCGCCGTTCGACAAAATCCTTGTGGCTTGTACTACGCCTGGTCGACAGATCCTGGGCAACCTGCTGATATTTGGAATCGCGTTCTTTGCAGCTGGCTCGTCTGTGCTTTCTGCTTCTTGTTGGCTTGGGTTTGGAAAGAGAGACACGCACCGACGCTTGAAAAACCTCTCTCTCTGGGTACTCGAATTGGTCCATCACATCCGGAGGCAACTCGCCGCTCGGCCGGCTGTGAGTCTCTCTGGAGTCTGAACTGTAATTGGGCAATTGCTCGTCCGAGGACCCTTGATACCCATCCCAGGTGAGTCATGCTCCCATGTACGAGGCGGTGCTCCGAGCGCTCTTCTTCCTCTGTCTCCCATCCCCGCCGCAATTCTCCATGCTGTACATCCCCCCCGAGATTGTGGACTTCATCATCGACGAGCTTTGGGACGACAAGCCTGCGCTCAAAACCTGCAGCTGCGTTTATCGCGACTGGCTTCCACGAAGCCGACGCTATCTATTTGCGTCCGTGACCCTACGGGTGGACTGGTACGCGGGTGTCAGCAAGATGGATACTTTCCTGTCCCTCATCTCCAGCCCACTCGCAACATTCCTGCCCTACATCGACGAGGTCCGCTTGACGCACAAGTGGAACGCGCGGGACGACGGCAGCCCGATGCTGTCTCCCGGAGACACTTTGGCCGCTCTCCAAATTCGTGGGGTTCGTCCATCTCGTCTATACCTCGATTGTCGCAGTTATCTCTCCCACCCGCCGGCAGGGACGCCTGCGTTGACTTCATCCGTCCTGCACCTGGCGATACAGATGGAAGGGAACTACGTGGCACTGGACAGCATCGCTAATTACGTCTGCTCCTTTCCGTTGCTTCAATCGCTCAAAATAGTCGGGCGGCCATCCGATGTTAATGGATTTTCGCACCCGGCAGTGTTAACGCTACCCTCGCAGCTGCACACGTTTTACACCAGCCACAAATCATTCACGGACTGGCTGCTTACGTTGAACCCTCCGCCGACGCAAATCACCAAATTGGGGATCCTGCAAGCACCTAGCGATGGACTCGACTGGCCGGCGGTCAACCGGTACCTCACCAGTCCATGCGCCGCAGGTATCGAGACCTTGGTGTTCGACACAACATCGTTCATCGGATCTATCCACGGCCCAGAGCTGCAGAATCTCCGTCGACTTAGGCACCTCGTCATCAATCAACTACATGTGTCCGCCCCAAACACCCTCCGAAATCTGCTCTCCGTCCTGGAGACCGCGCCCACGGTTCGAGGCACCCTGGAGACGATCACCCTCTCCCGTGCCTTCCGCAACTGCCCCGTCGCCACCTGCACGTTCCCAGCGCAAGAGTGGCGCGAGCTGGATGCGGCGGTAGCGGATTCCGTCGAAGCACACGAGTACCCTCGTCTGCGTCGGTTCGTCGTAAACACCGCGGACGAGGATAGCTGTGATCTTCGTGACGTTTTGGGACAGCTGGCGTTTGAGGTTGGAGAGCCGATTGCACTGGCGTTGCAGACGCACCTCGGGCGATGTGCGCATCATGGGCTGTTGAGGGTCGAGGGGATTCCGAATGTCCCATCGGTGAGCCCGAAGGTGGTGTGGACCACTGCTAAATATGATACGAGTCCGGCCGGTTTGGATTTGCATTCTCGTCGGAGGAACGGTCGTCGTCTGGCAAATATAAGGTAATTTATTTTTATTGGTGGTAGTGGAAAAGGCAAGGTCGAAGTTGGAACGCAAAATCACGATGAATTTATTTATACAGGTTGACCGTTGAAGGATATTTACTGGCATAGGATAGGTGGGATTCGGAATCGGGTTATCGAACTGGCAAGCTTCACTTGGCCTTGCGCATCGATATCGCAGTGACGAGTCCCTTGCCGACTGTTGTAAACTGTTCCTTCCGTCATTCGAAAGTTTGTCGGGCTATGGGAATACGAGTCAATCACCGGCCGCGGTGATGGCAGTTCGTTCACTCACCGTGCGATTTGTGAGAGTTGTTGATATGCTTGCTGAGATCCCGTGTGAAGATTCGGTAGTCGCGCATCCCCCGACGAGCACATTCCCAACATGCCTCATGTTTCTCTGTCTCCGCCGCAGTGAAGAATTCATGTTCGTCCGTTATGCTGCTGCCGTGGGGTACTTTGTAAAGACGATCTGCAAGTCGTGCGGCAACGGCTGCGAACCATTCTGCGGGCTCGACGAAAGAACCTTTCTCCACTTTGGGTCCACATCCACTGGAGCTCGGATGCCCACTTGAGGCCCACCACGCGTACCATTGAAAATCATCTGTCACCCAGCCGCCGTCGACGTCCCGGGTGCCTTTCGTCATATACCTATTGTCCTTCTCTTCAATGTTGGCCTTCAGCAGCTTCTTTGCGCTCTCCGCACAGTCTCGATGGAAGGTTAACAACTGGTGCGCGTCGGTCCACTTTAAAAGCTTCATCTCGGGAAACTCGTCTCCCACAAGATGCGCCTCCAATTTGAGTGTGGCGACCGCTGCCGCTCGGGCTGCCTCGGGAAGATTACACAGCCGCGCAATGGCGAACACGCGATGTGGGTGCGCGTCGACGAGCGTGGCGTCGCTCAGCATCTGGTCGAGTAGGCGCTGAACGGTGGCGAACTGGTATTTCCCTGCAGCCTCGTGCAACGGGACAAAATCGTCCAGATCCTTGTATTTGAGCGAATAGGCTCCTGGTGCATGAGCTGGATAGGCGAGGAGTAGAAGCTTGTGCAGCACCGATTTCGGCTCGGTGACTTTCACAACGGGCTTCCTGTCCCGCCGAAGCGTCCCACCTTCGTCGTCGTTATCGTCATTATCTGCCTCCGGGAAGGAAAACATGCCCTCGAAGCAGCCAGATACGAGTTTGAGCAGGTCCTTGTGTACGTGGAAATCCACTCCATCGCTGGATCTGAGGATGAAATCCGGTGCGATGTTCAGAATGTTGTCGAGGTTTGAGCCGGAGAAAGGCGAGGGGGCGTCTTTGAATGTCATGACGATGGGTGAGAGAGACGACAGGGACCCACGAAGCAATGACTTGTACCGCAGTAGCCCCGACTCCCAGGCGGTTTGTATTTACTCACTTCCAGCGGTCCAGCACATACCCCCTTTTTTCAGAGTCCGCGGATCTGGTCCCTGTCGACGGGTTGGATGGCCGAGTGGTCTAAGGCGCCAGATTCAGGACCAGCATCTTGCAGATGCAACTATTCTGGTCTTCACGGGCGTGGGTTCGAATCCCACTCCAATCAAATTCTTTTGCTCCCGCTGGCTCTGTCTCATTTTCTTTCTCCATCCACGAGTGGATAGGGCCGGAAAGCATCTTACATAACCAGTTTCGAAATAACCCTGCCTTGTCCAGGGCTGTCGAAGGGAAGGGGAGGGACATGTGCGAATCAATTCTCCTGGCTGCTCGATGTGTAGAAAAAAATCAAGTCGGTGGGGCCAGCTGCCTTACGAGGGTTAACGCAGGCCCCAGAAGCGCGACATTAGACAAGCTACGCAAATCAAGGCGCCGCGACGTCGGCTCGGGTTGTGTGGGAATTCGAATTCAGGATGCTCGGATCGGGCGGGGTGCGGAGGATGGGAGTCAGTCGAATGTGGTGAGGATCAGGACTCAATATTCAGGAGCCTGCGGAAATGCATCGACAACAAGGTATGCGAAAAAGGCAAACCCGGAGGAGCAAGAGTCAATGCTTCGGTGGGAATCGAACCCCCGGCGGCCACCGAGACGCAGACAAAGCAGCACCAATTTTGGAATAACCCTGCGTGGTCCTTTCGAAGGAGGTGTGGGGATTCAGAGCAGTGGAATGAATGCTTGCTGGGGTCGGTGAGCGCACAGTCAAATCCCCTGCGGTGTATGGTGTACAAAGATCCGGTTTCGTGGATACGGAGGGGGAATTGAAGTGGTAGGCGAAGAGAGCTTGCCGAGGCTCAAGAGAGGGAGAAAAAGGAAGACCACAAAGCATAGCCCAGTATGCTTTGGGAGGGATTCGAACCCCCGTTCATGCACAGACAGTTCTGGAGTAACCCTGCCTAGTTATGGAAGGAGGTGTAAGTACAAATCGAGAGCAGTGTAGTGCAGTGAATCATGCTGCTCGGATCGGTGAGCGCGCAGTCAAAGGCCCGCGTCGGTGTACGGTGTATGAATGGCCAACGACCGAAAACCCACACGCCAGCGCGAAGTTCGAATGGAGTCACAGTATCATGCATTCGCCCAAGAAAATTTAAAGGAGGTACCGAGGCCCCGAGGTCAAAGATGCCCAGATTTACGATGGGGAGGGAATTGGATCAGCGCTGGGTGAATGAGGCTGACGGAGAAAGAGAGCAAAAAAAGCCGACATCAAGGCCCTATACTTTGGGCGGGAATCGAATCGGACATCTCAGGCATGCCTGCTCGGCTCGGTGGGTAGTTCAAGGGTTTTGTGGAGGCGACACTGAAAGAGGGCCGGTGGTTTCCCGATCCCCAAAAAGCGATGGTCAAATGACAGCCGGTTGATGCTTTGGCAGGGAATCGAACCCCGGGCGATGCAATATGGCACACAAAGCACTTGCAGTGTACACTGTCAGTGTTGAAACGGCCGAGTGATTTCGAAGGAGGTGGGCCAAAGCCAAGCCTGATCGGATTTTGAAAAGTATCTTTTTACATCGTCACACCAATGGCGTGAATCCCTCCCTAGGTATGCTTGCCCGGATCGGTTGAGTGGCAATGAGGAGTCAAACGGACGCTAGCGCGAAATTGATTTGTATTTGGTTGTAAGAAGTTGTCCGAGGATAGAAGAGAAAGACAAAAAGATGTGTTCGTCGTACTTATGCTTCGGGAGGGAATCGAACCCGCGCCGGGACCCAGAGCAGCAGAGAGACTCGTCCATAATTGCTGGGATCGATGAGTAAGTCTGTAGTCGACGCCGAAGACCCAAGCGCTCGATTCGAATTGCGGTTAGGATTCCGATACATGTCCTCGCGAAGAGGAGGTACCGACGCCCTGGAGGGCGTCCAGAAACAAACAAAGAAAGCCCGAGAAAAAGAAGGGTAATCGGGAATGCTATGGGAGGGAATCGAACCCCCGGCAGACTGATCGGCGACCATGGCCGACAAAGCAGTTGCACAAGACAGTTTTGAAATAACCCGACGGTGTACTTTGAAGGAGGTGCGGAAATTGAGAACATTGCAGTGAAGCCCCCAAGCATAGACTGTTCTGTGGATGGCCAAAAATTGGAAACTCCGCGACGACCAAAGCCCGAATGCGTAACAAAGGAAGGTCAAATCGGTCTAGTGCGTATGGGGTTCATTGAATCGAACCCGGGCTGCCAGGACCCATCGTCGGACGTCGGTAACCCAGGACCAGACAAAGCACAGATGATTTTGGAATACTTAACCCTGCGCGGAGACGAGTGTGGCAGTGAATCCTCTAGGCATGATTGTCCGGAATCGATGAGGCTGTAAGTAATCCGTAGTCAAACTCAGCGACGCCGAGGACGCAAGCGCGACACTCGAATGCAGTTCGCATATGCATGATACATCCATCGCCGCGAGAAGGGGAGGCGAGGCTACAGCGGAGGAAAGAAAAACTTGATGGGCTACAAAGTATGCTTTGGAAGGGAATCGAACCCACAACGGGTGAACTCATTGTTCAGACGCAGACAAAGCACAGACAGTTTTTTGCTCGGATCGGTGAGCACGTAGAGTAGTCACAGCCCGCCCGTGTATGGTGCATGACAAGCCGCAGCCGGTTGTTTGGAAGGTCGAGATCGAAAACCCAGTGACGCCGAGGACCCAAGCGCGAGATTCGAATTGCGGTTAGGATTCCGATACATGTCCTCGCGAAGAGGCGGCACCGACGCCCTTAGATGGAAGAGGAGGGTGTGCAGAAACAAAGAAAGAAAGCCAGAGAAAAACAGATGGAAAGAGTGACTGCTTTGGGAGGGAATCGAACCCCCGGCGGGTCGAGACGAAATAGCTTCCCTCTTTGTCGATGGCAACAACCCAGGTTACCACTACCCCACCAAAGCGGCGTGAGAACACAATTTGACGGAATTACAGGTCAACTACAGGTAGTTGAGAGGTTGTCGAAGGGAGGGAGTGGGAAGAGGATGTAGCAGAGAGTGTTGAGAGTAAGTACACCACCGATCCGAAGACGCGTTGAGTTGACGTCGGGAGAGAACGTCAAACGATGATTCTGCGCCACATCAGATTAATACACTTCCGACGTCGAAATACCCGTCAAAACTGCTAACATTCGAGCGTCAATTGACACCGACGTCGGATCGATGTCGACTCCTTACCTCGAAATAATGCAGTTGCTGCAGTCAGGGAGAGCTCGAATATTGATCAATATATATAATTCTCAGAAGCACACACATTCGATATGCAGGGAAAAGAATAGATTGGAAAGCTACGGAAACAAACAGCGTGCATACGACAGACAGCCCAGCATCTACACTCTAATGCCCTGCTCACGAGAACGCGGCCGAAGGTTACCCGAGCTGAATGTTTGGGAATGCAATTTGTAGGCCGGTTGGGTGGTGAGTTGTGGCTTGAGGTTGAAGCACGAACATTGACGTTCGTTATCACGGCGTGACGGGGATTCCGTGAGGCTTGAGGAAACTAGCAGCCGAAATCTTGCACTGGAGTTACGTATAGGTTCCGGCATTGCAGATATCGGCTCGTTGTCAAGGGTACGTATACAGGCATGCGTCCTCACTGTGACTTGAGAGGACAAGGAGAGACCTTGGATCCAAGGGGGAGAGGGAGAGAGGGAAGGGAGGGAAGGGAAGGGAAGGGAATTGAAGGGAGGGAAGGGAAGGGGAACGAGGACTCGGAGCATGCTTCATGGAATCGTGTCGACACGAAGGCGGATGTGGGGCGGACGGAGGACGTAGTAAGGAGTGTGAGCTTCATCGGCTTGCGTGTGGATGCCTAAGGTGAAACCAGGGTGATTGTCTTGAGGTCCCGGATGTTTGCCTTGAGGTCGCCGATGAGTTGGCATGCACGAGTCCGAGTGACAAGAGCGACGGCGCCTTGCAGGGTGAGCACAGGATACTGCAAGGGTGTTGTGGGGTCGGCGGTGTGCTGGGCCAAGGCGAGGTCAGTTGTTGATGCTCGGTTGACGAGCAGGAGTGGGTGGTGGCAGGAGGAAAGAAGTGGGAGACGACAAGTGTTGACCAACCCACGTGATTGATCACGCGCATTCAACAAACCTTCCTCGCTTCCAAGCGCGGATGACAGCCCGAGTCTCTCGGCTCTTGCTCGCAGCTCGGCTCAAAGGCGCGCCGCGCCCCCTACAGTGCACAAAGTTCTGGCTTCAGCACAAATTACCGTGTACTTAGAAGTACAAGGCAAACACTCAAAATTCAAACTGTTTTTAATCATGTAAATCATTCAAGTCCGCAAGGGGGCACTTTTCGACCCTATATCCGAAATTCCGATCCCGATGCCCCCTTGCAAGTCCGCTGGAGAACTTCCGTTGAAAAATTGTTGATATAACATCGGGCAGTGTGCCCAGATAGACGTTGGCGAGGTACTCGATACGACGTCGTTTCCACCTTAAATCGACGCTGCGGGAGTTACATCGAATTGACGTCGAGGCTATTCCATTTTTACATCACCAAGAAACACTGATACGACATCTTGCTTTGACGTCGGTCTCAATTCGGCACGAGTTGGTGGTGTACTGGATGTTTGGGCCAAATAAGAAAAGTTCTGCATGACTTCCGCTAACGCGTTGGAGGGAATCGAACCCACCCATCGCCTGGTGTTTCGTGTGATGGCAACGACCCACACGGCGCTGAGGAATCTGTCGTCCAAGGGTGTATCGGCGGCAAGGGGATGTAAATGCAGGCACATTAGAGGGCATAGCGCGGGAGCTGATTGCAGGCGGGGCTAAATGCCGTGTCCGAGGGAATGAAGATGCTTGATTCATTGAGAGCGTCAGCCACGGAGCATTATTGGATTGTAATTGCGGTGTGTCCGGCGAGATAAAGCCGTTGCTGCGGCCTTGTGATGAGAGAAGCGCGGACGGACCGTTGCAAGAAGGTACGATGAGGATGGGCTGACCAGGTGAGGGATAATTCTGGGGAGAAACGTCGTGGAAAGCAAGCATGTGTTGCGATGATGAAAGTCCGTTCCCATGGGCATAATGAAGGCGGTAACCGTCGACACCGGATCAACACCGGCAAGCAACGGTACATATACGTGGATCTTCCCTCTACGCCCCACGCCCCGTCCTCGTCGCTTCCCTTCCTCGTCGACGCCGTCCGTCCGTCTCATCCCTCATCCCGAGCGAGACCAGACCATGTTCATCCTACCAGCCACCTCCGTCACCGACGTGGCCTTGGCCAGCATGCCCGAGCCCGCCACGTGGCTCCATGCCCTCCGCCTTCCACTCGCCTTCCTCGCCTCCCTCATCCTCCTCACCCTCGCACGCCGCTTCCTTCCCCGTCCAGCACTCGTCGTACCTATTCAGGTGCAGGAGAAGCTCGTCGCAGCCAAGACGGCCCTCCCCGCTGCTGAGACCCCCACTGCGTCTCACGGCCGCTTCTCGTGGCTGCCACGCCTCACATGGGAGACGCTCCCAGCTGCCCCGGTCCCCGTCATGGAAACGAAATCCAAAACGCCTACGACTACCACTACGACAAAACCTAATATGCCTCTACCGCTACCCAACGGCCGCGCACCCACCCGCGCAGGCCCCGTCCGTCGACCAGAGCCTGCACTCGCTCCTCACCTCCGAGTCGGTGTCGAAGCTCCTCTACCGGCGCTTTACTCGTGTCCACCTGCGTCGATGGCCAAGATGATTATGAGTCGGCATGTGCGTGTCTTTCTTTCTTTGTTCTCCCTCCTTCCCGTACTCCCGCATCTACTCCGTCCGTCTTTACCTCGGCGCCGGACCCACCCTCCCGGAGCCGACGCTGCAGCTTCTTTCACGGAACCGCTGAGCTGGTGATGACGTGGCACGGAGAATCTCTGCGGAGTCGTGCGTCATGCGATTGGGGATGCATGACCGACGGGCAGGGCCGATGACCGCTGCAGGGAAGGGACGCACCGGCCCTGCCCGTCGGTCATGGCGTGCGGCCTCCGTCGCCGTGCTCGTCGGCGGTGATCTGCTGCGCTGTGCTGGCAGCCATCAGATTCCGATTTACCTCTCCCGCTCACCCATCTTCCATCCACATCTCCATCATCTCCGTCTTCTGCATCTCCATCTCTTGATAGAAAACAGTACTGATTACCCTCCCGCAGACGTACCGCCGCCCGTCCCCACCCTCAAACCGACGCGCACCGTCAATATCCCGTTCTTCATCTTCATCACCTACTCCCCGCCCGTCGTCTTCGTCATCATGACGTGGAGTGGGGTGAATCAATGAATCGATGGGAGGTGTATGATATTCTAAACTGACGGAGTGGATTGGATGGACTGGTATTTAGTTGCCGACCTTTGTTTACACGTATTCTTATTCTATCTTGATTCTTGCTTTTCGTTGGACTGCTCGGTGAGGGTGAACGAATGAATGAATCATTGCATGGGTAAGTGTAGGTGCTCGTCTGCATCTTCTCAGAGTTGTGGGATTGCTTTGGGGCTGGCACGACGAGCCGCTCGGGGTTCGATTCCCGCCAAGTCATAAACCGCTCTGATCAATCTTAAACTTTTTGTTCGACCTCTCCTGTGCGCTGGCAGATTCAAATTCCTCCGAGGCGAATGGATTGCTTTGATTCTTCCCGCTCGTGCCTCTGCATCCATAAAAAAAGTCAGGCTTGGCTTACTTCTCCAGCTTGCAACGCTGCTGGAAAGGTCCGGGGGTTCGATTCCCCCAAGACATTGAGATTCCAATAGTGTTTGCTTTTTGTTTTGTTCTTGCCCGGACTGCTAATGATACGTATCTCGAGCTTGAAGTACCTCCTGGGATGTCGGTGTGGGAGTCTCGAACTCGAGAGGATCGGCGCAGCGGCTACTTGATTCTCAATCCTCTTTAGAGGTTTCAGGGTTGACCAAGTCATTTTGCTCGGAGCGTCAATGGTTGTGTTCTCTCCTTTTAGGGAATGGAAGCTTGCTTTCTGGATCCCAGTTTGCAGCGACGGGCGTTGCTTTGCTTCGGTAACCCGTCGGCCGGGGGATCGATTCCTGTCCAAAGCATCGATGCATCCCGTGTTGCTCACTTTGTCTCTTCATTCTGGCGATCTCTCCCTTTCGGCTTTTGCTCGTTTTTGTGTACAGTGTCACAGAGCGGCTCTTCGTCAAAGGTTCCAGTGCTCTTCGACAACAACTAAGTACCACTTTTGGGTGCAGGTGATAGTACCTTCTTCACGGTCCTCTGGCAATCGGTGTGATTTGGAGGCATCTGGCAAACAAATGGCGCGATATTGCCAACAACAAACTCGAAATCAATGTTGAGTGCATTGTTACCACTCCGATCAAATCTCGTTTTCATTGAATTCGGCTAGATAAAATTATCTTTGTCGCGCGAGCGGGCGCGTCTGTGCTCGAGAAAAGGACATAGGAAGCCTTCTGGAGTCACCTACATGGTATCTACACAGTGTCTAGAGTACGAAAAAAGGATCCAATCTAGTGGAGGAATCCACGGGATGAGCCGGTGCTCGGAGCGGCTACACACGACTCGGAGCGCTTTCACTGAGCCCGCCTGCCCGGATAGAGGCACCAAAATACCGCCGCCGTACACACGACGCAGAGACAGGGGGGTTCGTCGTCCTCTCCACGATTGATGACGAGGTGAGCTTCGGGAACGGTTCGGAGTCGTCGTGCAGCCGTGAGATGAAGGTGTGGGACTCGCAGGAATCAGGATGCCTCCCAGTTCCGGCGTCACGGTCAACGGCCAGATGGTGGTGCAGTGGTAAATTGGGTGGGGCAGTGAGAGATGGAGGAGGGCAGGAAGAAAGCGAAATACCGACTCTACCATGTCCGATTTTGACCAGGCTCCCCACCCCCGGGCCACATTCCCATCGCTCCTCCAAATCCTCTCACCTCTGGGACCTATATATGCCCTCTAATAGGAGAGGACATTCCATGGCGGTGTCCATTCTAATTGGAGGGGATAGAGGCCGGTTCCCTATGGCGCGATAAAGAGCGCGACAAATGCTGCAATAAAGTCGCGATATACCAGTATGGACTTACCAAGTACAAGTCCCATGTAGTAGAGTCGCAATAAAGTCGTGCCGACTGATCCCGCATCATGATCTTAGCTCAAAAAGGAAATTATTTGAATAACTACATTTTACTCTGTGATACTCTCTCCGCGTTCCTCCGCATCAATCCCAAGGCCGGCGATCTTGAAGAGCAAGTCCGAAACCTGCTCATCATGCGCTTCATCATCCTCGCCCTCCGAGTGGTCCTCATCATCATCTGCTTGCCGCGTGGGCTCCTCCCCTCCCGCCATCCCCACCTCCCGCTCCGCGTCCACCAGCATCTGGTCCTCCTCATCCTCGTCGGGCCACCAGTGCTGGTAGTAGCATTATAATGGGTCCTGGTCTGCCCACAAGTCCGTGTTACAATGTACACCTTCAATATCCAGCCCTGGTCCGCATTATAATGCACACCCAACCGGCATGCACGGCACCACCACCACACTGCCAGCAGCCATTCGCTTATGTCGGAAGCTCCCGGCGCCTCGGCATGATGCAAAAGTGATGCCTGGATTGACCCTTTCAGTCAGCACATTTTGTCGCATCAAAATGCCAAAACAATTCATCAAACTCGGTGTAGACAAATCAGGCCACTACGCCGGCTGCCTAAAAAGGAAAAATTACTCTATATTCTCCTCTCCACCTTCGCCATATGGAATCTCATCATCCAGCTCCACCGCAATAGCACCGTCTTGAGCAAAGTCAACACCATCTGACTCCAGGGCATTACACGCTCGCTGTCGCACAAGCCTCCATTTTTCCTCCCACGCTGTATGCCAGTGCCGCTCCCGTGCAGCTTGCTCCGCTGCATACGCACGTAATCCGTCGGCAAGCGCCTCGGACTCGACGGACCGTGCCGTCATCCGGGAATCCCACCACGCAGCCTTCCATTGGCAGAAAGCGAGAACCCGCCGCATCTCCTCATCAAGAAGAAGAAGATCCTCACGCCAGCGGTGAGCACGAGCGCGGGCCTTGAGCCACTCCATTCGAATGTCTGTTATACTGTCAGCTTCCATCATTAGATCTGTAATAACGCACCATCGTGTAATTTACCCGTTGTTGACGTGCTGCCTGGTCCTGCGCCACCGGCATACCAAATCCATGAAAGAAGACGGTTACCCTCCCCCACTTCGAGATTGAAACGCACCGTGGGCTCTACCTCATCCCCAAATGCATCGCGTACAACATCGTCCCCCGCTTGTCCAGCGAGGACCCGTGCCCTACGATCATCCTCCTTCTCTTGATCGGTAAGTGTCCGCTCGTTCATGCCTCGAATGTCCTGCTGCGTGAGCTCCTGCAATACCGCAGCCCAGGCTCCGCTCCCACGCAGCGCTAAAAGTGCAATCCGTGCACGTCGGTAGGTTGAGGCCGCACCCCGGATACGCTGCTCAATCCCTTCCTGGAGCTGCTGGCTTTTTGTATAGGCAGCCTGGCCCGAAGTATGAGCGCGCTTGAACTGGTGTGCAAGCATCCGAGTGCGCAGCTGCCTGCGCAAGTCCCGGAGACCATCCCAGGCCTGCGCCTCCCGAAGCCGCTCCTCCTCTGCTGGCAACCCGGCAATGCAAATTGCCTCGCGGACATCAGCGGGGAATGACGACGGGAGATGAAGCTTCATCTCCTCGGGGCGGGCTGTGCTTTCTTCGACTGCAGCAGCCCCCGACGCCTCGAGATGCTGCTTCAGCCCGGGCATGAAGTGTACTTGCTCGTCTTGAAACCGTCGCACCAGATTGAGGGCTTGGGTACGCCGGCGTTGTAGATCGGCAGCTTGGGTCGAGGTACGCTCGCGGCGTCGAGCTTCAAGTCGGATAGCCTCCCTATCAACACTGTCAATGAGGGTACCATTTGTGTGCGCAGTGACGCACTGCTGCTCCTCAATGTCCAGGGCCGTGATGATAAACGCGCCTGGACTACTTGTTGTTGACTCCCCCTGCTCCGCTCGAGCATGATCCTCCTGCCGAATCAAGAGTCGTAACCGATCCATTGAAATGTCTGTGGCATACGGTCAGTAAATCCGATGTGAATGCCGTGTAAGCGACTCACTTTCATCCTCAGGATATTCATACGGACACGGTTTGTTGTTGTCCATTTCCCACTCCCTCACCTCCGTCTCCCACTGCCGCAACTCCTCTTCGTGTCCCTCACGCACTCCCTCGGTGAAGGCTTGGAAGGCTTGGCCGTGCAATATTGCCTTGGGTATGGCAAGCACGAGTTTGCGTAAAAGCGAACTTCCTGAGAGCTTTGAATCAGAAAATACAGGTTCACTCGGCATGGAAAACACTCACCATAGCCCACCGTCTTCCTCCAATTGGCGTATCCGCAAAAGTCGTCGATGGTATCTTCCCGTGATCCCGGACCCATCACGGACACGGACCGCGCAATCATGTTTAGCCAAGACCAATTGCGCTCCACCCCTTCTCCATCTGTTCGTCCCGCCCATTTGGTGTAATTGAACGAGAACGGCCCATGGCATTTTTTGACGTGCGGAGGAAGATGGAACTTGGGAACTTTGAACTGGATTTTGAGGCCGGCGGGCAGTTGCAGGTGCGAAGGCAGCTTCTTGGAGCGATTCCAGAAGTTGACGCACCATTGACACGCAATCTCGTAGCTCGCTATGATTGAAGCGAGGGTGATGCCGAGAATACTCATGTGGAATATGTAATCCATATTAGAGTAGCTGTCCCGCAAGCATTAGCATATCGGAAAATCATGACATGAGTGCTGCATACCGTTCCCCCTTTTGTAAATCACCGGTCCCGTTGGCGCGGAACAGCTCGTGGCGAGAGCAGCTCACTGAACCAATGCCGGTCGCTCGCAAACCCCGAGCGCGTTTGTTGTTTGCTCGCCACAGTGCTGCAAAAGCCACACAGTGACTGATCTGCAGGATATGAGAAGATAGTACTCCTTCAACTTGGATTTCGGCACACACACACACCTCATCTTCGTCCACATAGTTTGCCAGGTGTTTCAAGTAAGCGTCATTTGCAACGACATAGGCAAATCCGGGTCCGAGAGCCGGATCTTTGTCCCTCGACGACGTATCACGCCCCTTGAGTTTGAAATTGGCGTCTTGCGACAGCATGAGTTGGTAAAGCCATCTGTAAACTGGTTAGCTAAAAAAAATGACAGTGCCCTCCCAACTCACGCTTCATCTGCAGGCGCATTCTCACAATCCTCTGGCAAATTCACTTGTGGAATCGGGCATGCGCGGCACGGCACTTGAAGCCCGCCGGGCTCAGTGGCATCAATGCCAGACAGATAGCTATCTGTCTCAGGCACATAGATGCGAACACCATCGTGACCGCGCCCCGCGCGCTTGCACATCTGCACATGGCGATACTCGCGAACCATCAAGGTGAATTGTTCCCGGCGGTCCTGTGAAATAATTAATCACAGCTTTGGAGGCGAAGGGAAACACATACAGGCAGAGTCAGCAGTCCCGCACCGTCAGTGAGGACTTCAAGGGCGGAATAAAAATCGTATGCAGCCACCCGCGCCTGTAGGTTGAGAGTATGAAACCGACGCAGAAGACTCAGCGTCGCACAAGTCTCGGGCGCCGTCACCGTAGCCGGAAACCAGCCAATGTGAATCAGCTGGTCATTCACAGATTGGGCGCCGATACATCCGCAGTAGTCCACGTGGAGCTGGTGTATCCCGTTGTTATCCAGCACAACCATAGGGTGCGGTCCGTCACGGAAGTCGCATAACTCCCCCGGTGGGTGACCAATTTGGAAACGCAAACCGGGATCGAGACTCGAGACGCTGCAGGGTTGAAAATAATTATCTTTCCACCGCTGAGTGCTCAATCAGATGCAGAGATCAACGAGAATACGACACAGACTCACCTCGATGCAATGTAATGGTTCATCACGATGCCTCTCCACCACACACGACTGACACAGAAGCCGTCCCCCGAAGCAGTCCCGACAGCGGTAGTTCGCTTCGAGGCTCAGGCACCGCTCAGTCATGCAACCTTTGTTCCACCAGAGACCCCGCCCTTCCCGGCGTATCAAGGCGTCAAGTATGTCGTTTCTAACCCGTCTGAAGGGCAACAACGGCCTGTCCTGTATATAGACATATTCAGTTGCATCCACGGGTAATGAATGCAGTTATCACGCACCGAGTCGACATACCGAGGGGCTTTGTTCTGCTTCTGTACAATAACGATTCGCTCCGGCCCATCATTCACCAAGTTGAAGCCTCCTTGTGGAAGGAAGTCGTCCTCATCAGGATTCCGAACCATGGCCCAGTCGAGCGCATCAAAGGTGCGCTGTGGTTTCTCCGGCGAGGCTGGCGGGGCTTGATTTATCGAGACTTGCATACGACGCTTGCCGCCAGCCGTGTGTGTGGATACATGGTCACTGCGAGCATCGTGGATGTAGACGCCGCGGGGTTCACCATCGCGCCTCTTCTTGGGAGGCATGGAGAGGGAAAATGGATTAGTGCTCTCTTTACTTACCGAGAGTGTTCGGCATTATCACTCGGTTGTAGGATCTCAAAAAAGCAGATATATTGCGCATAGGGGAATAAACACGACTCAAGTACATTACCGTCTAGATGAGAAAGGTCAATGCCAAGCGGCGGGAAAAACAATGCACTCACTCAAAGGGAGACGCGTCAACCTCCGAGTCCGAGCCCCATTCGACGGTACCACCAACAAAGGCCATCGCGGCAGACAAGGAGCCACGCACGGCCAAGACCGGTGACTTTCCCTGCCGGACCTGTTTATGGTACTCCTCCTGCGCCTCTTCGACATCATGGAAGATGTCTCCCACCCCAGGCGCAATGCGAACTGCCATCACCGGAGGGGAAGACACTCTGGCAGGGGTCGGGGAAGGCGAGCGATGGGTACGAGGTGACATGAGAATCGGAGCTTGCTGGCCCTCACGATGGCGGCGAGACGACGGGGTTGACGGAGCTGATTGGTGAGCTGGAGGGACTCGGCGAGAGGATGTCGGGGTCGAGGGAGTATGGGCAGTAGGGCGGCTGGGGGTTGCTGAGACCTTTGGCACGCCTGGATGCCAATCGTGGTCCCCGCGCTCGCAAGCAGCATGCCACGCACTCTCAAGCCGCTCGTTGTCCCAAGTTTCGTATCTCTTGAGAGTCATCTTGGGGTTCGCCTTCTGTAGGGAGTCCGCAGTCGGCCTGCATGAGCTCTGTCAGTGAAACGATCGATAAAGGGAATTGCGACGCACCATGACTGATAAGCTCCTGCAAGCCCGCACGGCTGGCCAACAAGGAGATACCGTGGGAGAGACTTGTCCTCCTTCTCCTTTGGGTCCAGACGGAGCGGCACGTCGCAGTGGTAGGGGTTGGGGTGAGTCTGCATGAAGGATCGTCTGTGATATAGAGAAGAAACAAGCAATATAAGTGATTGATGCTTACCTCTGCATTCGGCGGCCGTGAAGTTATCACACAAAGAGGAAGGGCACAGTGTGTGGGATACGATTGCATGGAGAGTGGTTAGGTACATCGAAAATTAGCCATACTACTTCATCGCGCGTGCCAAGCTAGAATAGATGCATAACCGTAAGTGTAAATTTGTGTGATTGGGGAGACGTACACACCTGCGCTTCCTACGTCCTTCTGGTCCTTCCTTGAGCAGAGCCAGCAGCTTCTCATCCGCCGAGATTTGAGCATCACGGAGTGCCTGCCCCCGTGCTCGGTAGCGCATGACATCAGCTGGCAGTGCGATTGGAGGTGCTGCCGCAGGCTTAGGCCGGACAGGCCCATCCAGCCCGGTAGTCACAGCGGTTCCGTCGGCGAGAAAGGTGGTGACCAGAGGTGTGTCCCTCCGCGGCGTGAAAGTGTAGATGGGATTCTGCTCGTAACCGATGGTGTGGTGGGAATCCTCGTGGATGGAGTGCTGCGGACGCTGCTGACGCTGTTGACGGGCGAGTTTGCGGCGGTGGACATCGGCCCAGAAGTGGCGAGAACGTATCTTGATTGAGCGCGGAGGACTCGACTCCTTGGGCATCGAGCGATGGTGGTGGGAAAGAAGAGACGGATTTGATCGGGCCTCGGGCCAACCATCCACAACTTGAATTTGGCCGCAACGTCGTTGATGAACTCTCATTTTCAGCAAACATTTTCAACCAGCTTCAGCCCGGGGATTCATCTCCCAATGAATTCTCTGTTTCTGTGAAAGTTCCTTCAGTATGGTACATTCGGCATTTGAAACACTTTTCACTGGGATATGAACGCTAGACGCTACAACTTGACTCGAAGGTTCTCGGGTCCCGCATCTCTTTCTTCCTACCCGATTCAATTCATTTAGGTTCTAATACCACCCCTAGGTGTCTTCCATGTATTTCTGCTCAAAGTGCACCCTTTCTCCACCCCAAAGGAGTCCTCGGAAGTTTCTGTGTCACGAACACGCACCCCCAATCTGCGAGACCGAAGATTTTTTCTCCAGAATCTATGGGCCTCTCTTCTTTGGGCTCCTCATGCAATTGAACACGGTGACTATCTTCTTGTTGGTACCAGCATCCGAGGGTCTTTATTCAGGGTGAGTGTATTCGCACTCGACAATGGCAACCCGGTCACGAACACGGACCTACAATCTCGGCAAGATTGGACTCGATTACATGATAAAGCGGCCCGGATCCTTCCCGCCTTCATCCCGAGGACGAGAAAGGGTATGAGATACTATTTGCTGAACCACCTTGACCAAATCTCGTCTGACAAGGGCTAGATGAGTGACTCTACACTGGAGAATCACGAACTCATCTTGATCGTTAATTAGGTCCTCCCATATGGGTACAATTCCGAGTCCCGATGATCGGCCCAGCCACTCGGAAAAGAATGAGCCCATGGTATAAAGTTCATAGGCTCTACCACCATGTCCACGCCCAGGGAGCAAGAATCACAGTGGGTGCGCGATGCAGCTGATCGTGACCGTCGGCGGCGGCGTGCGGAGGCTCAGGCTAGGTACCGTGAAAGGTGGAAACTTATTTCTCTTCGCAATTGTGGCTTTGCTCATCATTTGCCAGGAATTTGGATGAGACACGTCTCAAGGCACGGCTGCGTATGGAAAGGTGAATGTCCATTCAGATTCTACCCTGCAGATGTCATGACTGACTGAATTTCCTGCAGACTGCGCGAGCGCATATCCTACAACCCCGACTTGGCTGCAACGGCCGCCGAGCAACGTCGCGTGAGTGATGCGCAGTATCGGGAAAGGTACGTCCGGTGCTTGGCAATGTGTGTGGGTTTCAGCTGACCGCCCATGCCCGTGGTAGGGTACGCGCCAAGTAAGTCTACATCTCTTCAAAGCGCCGCGCTCACATGCTTCTTCCATAGGAAGTTTGCAATTAAATTCGGGGAGCGCACCCTTGTGGAGGATTACATGCCGCTTCACAATATCTATGGACCGTACATTGTTGGGCATAAATTTGTGTGGGATAATGAGGCGGAGAAAGTTCAGAAGAGGAAGAAGAGGAAGTAAAGGACGGATTTGATAGTAATGATTTGATTTCTGATGTGCGATCAATATTTGATCTAATCGTTACAATAAATCGGGCTCTACAGAGAGGTTTCAAATTCAATCTAAAGCAACATGGAAATTTGAAACAGCCTTGAGCTATCTAGGTGAGCTTGTAAAATTACGCGTCCTCCTACTTTACGAGTATCCTTGATGGTAAATAAAGTACGCATGCGGTGGCTGTACAGGGTCCAGATTCATTGGCATCGAACTAAAAGGCTCCTCTGTGTAGCAGGGAAAGACGGGGAAGATGTGTAATTAAGGAGAATGCAATACTATATGAAACGCGACCAGCCTACCAGCCTACCAGCCTACCAGCCCTGCATCCCGTGGGCGGCCAAGAGGTTCTCCAGCCGCTCATCGCTGAAACGGCAGGAATGGGATTGGTACCCGTGTGTAAAAACCCACCCGTCGATAACAGATGCCCACTTGTTGACAAAGGGCATCCCCGGGAACTCGCCGGTAAGGAGCTCGATATGCTGACGGATATGCTGGATCCGGGCATCCTCCTCCAGTTTCCAGGTCCAGACCCAGGGCCGATGTTTGTAGTAGCGGAGCATCATCGGGGTGACTTGACCTGGAGAAACATGTGAGAAGGAGTGAGAATGGGAGAAAGGCCCGGCGCACTAGGTGGGAAGTTCCAATGCTCTGCAAGAATCTGGCGATAGCGAAGGTTGCGGGCCAGCCGCATCCGGCGACCATGGTGAATGAGGCGAGGAGAACGTGGGGCTGGTGAATTCAATGAGTGGATATGTAAAGGCCGGGCAACAATTTCTACTGACTGATCCTGCGGCTAGCACTGGACGATAAACGACGGGAAGTTGATGTGCATGGTAGTGAAGGTAGTGAGTAAAAATGAAGGGAGCTTTGACCCGACTCACTGCGTTTGCGACGGCGAGAGTAGAGAGACATGGTGGTCAAGACAAAAGAAGTAATTTGATCACCTGATCTCCCCGTCTCGCATTATACACCCATGGGCAAGAAGAAAACTGGCAAGCCACCCGGACGCGCCGGCGATTTCAATGGCGAGAAGCTTGCTTGGCTCGAGTCTCACGAGTCCGACTGGAAAACACGCGGCCGCGGCGCCTTCTACAATGATATCACCAAAGCCTTCCTCGCGCGGTATGGATACGACCTCCCTTTTGGTGATAATGTGGAGGTGGATATCGAGGAGTGGGAGCCCCCGAATCCACGCGATGGGCTTGAAGGGGAGGCACTGGAGGCCGAGATGGAACGGCAGGAGCAGCTCTTTGAGACGCTGCGCAAGGTGTGTATCTGTCGATATGAGGACTGACAGAAAACTGACTGGCGCGCAGAAACTGGGGAACTGGTTTCGTCATCGCTTTACCGGGAAGAAGCTGCACCACGGTGCCCTCAAGGCCATCCTCCGCACCATGCATCGTATCGCCAGTGGAGGAGCAGCCCCTCGTCGAAAGTCCAATGTCGCCCTGTATTCGGCCAAGTACTATGCGACTCGGATGAAAGAGGCGTTTGACAAGGAGTGGGAGAAGGCGAAGACAACGCTGCCGGCAACCATGCGCGTCTCCCTTTGCCAGGACCATGTAAAGAAGTGCTGGGAGGGCGAGGAGCAGGAATTCAAGGAGGCCGACGAGGCGCACGAGGCCGCCCTCAAGGCGTATCGCGAGCAGAATCCATCCACGGAACACACTCCCGAAGAGTATCACGAGTAAGTCATCTTCTTCTTTCGTTCGCAAAACGCACAGGGTATTGAACGAGATTCAGGGCCTTGAAGACTTATGAGAATGTTGCCATCCCTTTGGTGGATGCACTGGCGGAGCGGCTTGGCATGGGCATTGTGCTTCTTGCCGTAGGTCCGATTGGTGAGCTCGGAGGTGAGGTCCACCTACGCAGGTACGTGTGATTCCTATCGAACGAATAGCATAATGACTGACAATGTGATTGCTAGCATATTCTCCGACACCAGCGAATATGCCACATCCAAGACCTGGGCGAAAAGCGATCCCACAGCGTTCACGGCGATGGAGAATTCAATTAGGGCCTATGGGAGAAAAATATTCAGTGAGTTGATAATGAAATACGAGCGACAGGAGTTGACGACAATCCCGCAGCAAAGGAGCAATGCCGAGAACGCGCGCTCCCAAACACATCAAATACTTCGGGTCCTCCAGCCACTGCCTCTGTCCCCCCCGCAACAGCGTCCGCGCCCTCTACGTCGACCTCCACTCCTCGCACAACAAGCTCTGCACCACCCGGCACAACAACGTCTCAGCGCGGATTGACGACGAGCACCGCCACCACCTCCACCACCACACATCATGCTACGAGCAACTTGCAGCCCACTCCCCCGATCTTCGACCATCCCATCTCCTTCGAGGATGGTCCTGACGTGCGCCCCCAGCCCCAGGACTCCTGGTCCGATGATTTGAAGGACCTGTGGAAGTATGTGGGGTCAAAGCAGTGGGGGCCGCGCTGGGACACCCTCCTCTCTCTAGCAGTCGAGTTTGAGGGGCGCTGGAAGTCGCAGGCTGGTGGTATCCCGACGGCATGCCGCCCCGAGGAGGTTGGGCAGTGGATGAAGGAACACCGCAAGCCGGTCGACAAGGGGCTCAAGCCTGAATTCGGGCAGCGGATGCTTCGCTGGTGGCGCACGATTGGACCCACATCCCGACGCGAGCTTCCGGGTGGTGGCGTTGTCAGACCGTTCATGCCAGAGCATCAAGCGGCACTGCGGACATCGTGGAAGACGCCAGGGTCCCCGGTGACGTGGATGGATTGGGATGACATCCGCAGGTCAGGCACCAACGGTGTTATGATGCTGGTGCGGGCTACGGCGTGGTGGGGGCAGTCCATCATTAACACCAATGAAGGGCGCGGGATGGGTGAAGGTCTCCGCGCGCTCTGGACCAACGAGGAGTTTGGTGAGCTGTTGGACGACCTGATCCACGGCTACAACGAGTTGATGGACGAGAATCCGGACCCGGCGGGGCAGAACGAGAACGAGCAGGAGGAGGAGCAGGAGGCGGGGTCAGGGAAAGGGAAAGGGAAGGGGAAGAAGGGAACGAAGAAGTCTGCCCCCAAGCGGTACGTTACTTACTTTCCGTCTGTCCAATATTTGTCACTGATCCTATCTCAGCAAACGTGATGAGGCCCAAGACGAAGCCCAAGGCGAAGGCGAGCCAAGTGCAAAGAAGGCAGCGGCAGCAAAGGAGGGACGTCCAGTCCCGCGGCGTATAACGCGTGCAAGGTATATCCCACATGTACAGCACTCACGGCAGCATTTGCTAATTGTAACCTCACAGGACGACAGCCGTGGCAGCCGAAATGCCTCAAGACGTCGCCTCCACCTCATCCGCCCCACCTACAAGCACCAGCTCCGAAGACAAGCAGATGCAGATTACACCAATCCCTGCTCGGTCTGCCAACGACAATGTCCCACCCGATGACACCCGCGCTCTTGCCAACAATGTGTCCGTCCTCAATAATGTCATGCAATCCGGCGGCACTGCACCCCCTGCCAACAACGACAGCTCCGCTCCCACCGGTGATTCTGCCATCAACACGGAGGATTCACCCAGTGTCGGTGCACCACCAGACACCCCTCCTCCGGAAACTTCCCCCGCACCCGAGAAGCCCGACCCTCTCGTCTCCGTCTCGGAATCTACCGTCCCATCAGCAGAAGAGGTCCTGGATGGCGATGTGCTCATGCTGAATATTGATGAGCGGCCCGAGGATCCACTTTTCGATCCATTCAATTACGACACCTTTGCGGGGATGACAGAGGAACAAAGGCGCATCGCAGAGGAGGAGATTGAAAAGGATATTGATGCGGATCTAGACAACGAGGAGGAGGAATACGTGGGGGGAAATGATTGTTGATGTTTTCTTTCTATTTTGGACTTTTTCAATACATGCTGAACTGTAATGTCGCTTCCAAGTCTCGAATTGCCTTTTTGAGCTTCAGGCGTAGTGTTGTTGTCTCCTATCTGCTGTATGATCACGACAGAATTGACTTCAATTGCTTTTGCGATCAATCTGAAATAATTAAGCGGCTTGCCGTCAAGCCGAGCACAGCTAACCGAAAGGGGTGAACGCTACCAACCGCTTCAGATTCTGCCGAGGTGCCGGGAGCTTCCGAAATAAGCGAATGCCTGCTGACAGGGTGGTGGTAGTGCCGTGCGTGCCGGTTGGGTGTGCATTATAATGCGGACCAGGGCTGTATATTCCACCTTTGGGACCTGTATATCCCTTCAAATTAGAAGGGACGTATGGGGGGGGTGTCCTTTCTAATTTGAAGGGATATAGCGAATCTTCCCTAGATGCAATAAAGGTTGCAATAAAGGTTGCAATAAAGTTGCAGAATAGTATGTAGGACTTACCAAGTACAAGTAGGTAGACCTTTGTTGCAATAAAGTGCGGCCGGGTGATCTGCCATCATGATCTTACCCAAAACGGAAGTCCAAGAAAAACTCAAGTCAATTCAAGACTATATACAAGACACATACATCGTCAAGCCCAAGAAACTCATCTGCACTACTACTCATTATCGCTAGCGGGTGGGATTATATTGCGAAGACCAGGAGGGCCGTGCCGGCGGGTGCCCGTATTGGGTGCGCCTTTGTGTGCAGGCCTCGGGACGGGGCGCGAGACCACCACCTCGGGCTCGAGGACCTTGCCGTGCTTTTCCCCCACCCCGCTCGCCTTCTTCTTCTTCTTCGCAACCGGCTCCTGCTCCTCTTCATCATCGTCACGGCCGCGCTTTTCTCTCACCGCGCTGCTCTTCTTCGACTTCTTTGCGACTGGCTCCTCCTCCTCCTCCTCCTCCTCCTCCTCGCCGTCGTTGGTGCCACGGCGCCTCTTTCTCGGCTGTGCATCCTCATCGTCGTCACCGTCCTCGCCATCACTGCCGCCACCTTTGTCCCGATTCTCGCGCTCATGCCTCCCCCGCGCTGCTATCATGTCTCTCTCATGCGCTGCTATTGCAGCTCTGTTAGGCACGAACTTGCCGCCCTTCATCACCACTCGAGGCGGAGTCGGCGTCGGGATGAAGGCGGGCTTGGCGGGCTTGGCCTTGGCCTTGGTAGTGGCGGGCTTGGCCTTGGTAGCGGCAGGCTTGGCCTTGGTAGCGGCGGGCTTGGCCTTGGTAGCGGCGGGCTTGGCCTTGGTAGCGGCGGGCTTGGCCTTGGTGGACTTGGAGGCAGAGGTGGACTTGGAGGCAGAGGCGGACTTGGTGGTAGACTTGGAGGCAGAGGCAGACTTGGACGCAGATTTGGCAGCGGGCTTGCTCGACTTGCTTTTCTTGCGCTGAGCGTGCCTGTCATCGTCCGAGTACCCTCCGTCGTAGTTTGCAAATGGGCGATCCTCGTCGTCGCTGGGCTCGGGCTCGGTCTCGGGGTCAGACGCGGGCTCGGGCTCGGGGTCAGACTGGTCGTCACCGCTTTCAGCATAGCTCTGTGTACACCGAGCTCTGCGTTTGCGCTTCGTCCCCTGCGTCTGGTGCTTACGCCCGACATCGTCCCGGATCTTGCGCTCGTTCGCTGGCTCCGCGAGGCCATTCTTGATGAGCTTGTTAAACCGGCGCTCCTCAGCATCCACCTCAGCATCCGTTGCCAACTTTCTCCACTTGCAAGTCCCATCCTTCAGCGCCTTGTACACGGCACGTACATCCCCCGCACCAGTCAGCTTGCCAAGGCGTTTCCAAGGAACACCAACGGGCCAGCCAACCAAGGCAACCTGCTTGGCGTGGACGATGGACTTGATGTATCCTTCAAAGCTCATATTGACATTCGCTTTGCCGGTAATCTGGACTTGAAAGAAAGACATAAGTATCAGGGCAGCATGGGGAAAGGGACGGCTTACTGAGACCGGACTTGATCATAGCACTGCCAAACGAACGCATCTTCTCAGTCGTCGGGGCAGTAATTGCTCCTGGGTACGAATAAGCATCGAGCAGGAACAACAGAAAAGAAAGGAAAAACTAACCTGAGCTCCGCTGAATCGCCCACAAATCCAGCATCGTATTGATCAGCTCGGGTTTGCGGCACAGGATCTCGGAACAGAACTTCAGAGCGTCCCCTGATTCCAAGGCGACAGGCTCGAGGATGTCGTTGAAGTTGCCGCGAGTGAAGAACGCGAAGCCAAGAATGCCAGTCCGATGATAAAGGCCCCTTATCTGCCGAGGTCATTCAGTAACGACGAAGAGAGATGAAGGAGGGAAGAAACACACCAACTCGCCCAATACATCCAGCGTACGCTGAGCATCTACAGCCGCCGCCTTATTATCTCCCCGCACGCCTGTCCGTTTGAGGACACCCTCTGCCTCAAGCCTAGCAATCATGCGCTTGAGATGCTCGGGGTCGATGTCCTCCTTGAGGGCAGGGTCTTGCTTCATCATCGCCTTTGCTTGTTCCATCGTGTACCGAGACCCGAACTCCCACCCTGAGCTTGCGTAAGTACAAAGAGATGACAAGAAACAAAAGGAGACGCACCCTCGTTCAAGGACTCCATTACGCAGCAGACTTGAGCATTGTAGATGCTGACTTTGTTGCGCTTTGCTGTAAGACCAGACCCGTTGTAGACGCGACGGCGAATCTCCTTCGTGCTCATGTTATGACGGGTCGCTACCACCGGGACCAAATCTTCCACAGCCTGGCGTATCTCGCGGATGTCGTCAGCCACGGCCTGGGACTTGTTGGCGCGAATCTGGCGCCGCAGACGCGTCAGTGCTGCCGAGTTCTTCTCCTTGGGCCGGTAGCGTGCACGGGGAGGGATGACAGGTCTGTCGGGATTACGACGGGCATGGGTATTGCCAGGCAGCTCGGGGGGAGTGTCGCCCAAGTCGAGCTCTTCTCCATTTGGTACGTTAGGAGTGGTGGTCGTCACGAGAGGAGGAGTCTGCGGCTGCGTCCCCAAATCGAGTGGATTGGGAGTGGTGGTCGTCACGAGAGGAGGAGTAGGCGGCTGCGTCCCCAAATCAAGTGGATTGGGAGTGGTGGTCGTCACGAGAGGAGGAGTAGGGGTCTGCAAGACGGCTGGAGTTGGCACGACAGGCACAACTACAGTACCCTCCGACATTTTTGGTAGATATTGAGGCTGCAGGAATGCTAGAGCCTGTCGACAAATCATGAGCGTCTTACACACAAATCAGAGTGACCGCACTCACCAAGAGAATGAAAGCAAAAGGGAAAAGGAAAACCCAACGAGCGAATCCCCACAAACAATCCAGAACGTGTCGTGTATAACAACAAGACGTGCCCGTGGCCACCGCGTCAGACGTAAGAGCCAGCAACAGGAATGTCCACTAGGCTTTGTTAGTACACACCATCCGCAATTTAATTGCAAAACGCACCTCGCGACGCCCCCAAAGCCAAAATGAGAGTCCGAATAAGCTGAGCCACTATTTTCTGGTCAGTGGGCTCCGGAGAGAAGACAAGGTGCTACTTACCAGCCATGAGTTTGAATCCAATGCAGAGGGAAAGGACTGAGATCCTGTGGTGTAGGTAGTACGTCCCACTTGCTGCGCGGAGGGAGGATTGTACGTGTGACGTGTGCACGTAAATGTGGCGCCTTCCGCTGCAGAATGGTCCTGGCATGAGTGATTACTGGCAGGCAAGGTGGCCGTCAACATCGCGATTTGCACGCATCCGAGTAATGGAGAGGAGGACCGGAATTGAGACAAAGCGAGTCAGAGAAAGAGAGAGATGGTGGTTGTTTGGGTTGTTTGGTCTGTTTCCAAATCAAGTGGTCATCTCCCTTTTCCAAATCGAGAGAGGCGTCACCTCCCTTTTCCAAATTGGGACAACGCGATGAGAAATCTCATTCGACATTGGGATTGCTACTATGTACATTTTGGCGACTATTCTCGAGAACTGACTAGTGTACATCGTTCGACATCAACTCCATGCGTGCGTCATGTAAACAACAAGAAAAATCAAGAAACCCTGCCAGCCACCACGACTACTCAATGCTCAAAGGTCAAATCCAGGAGTGCATCATAGTTCTGACCTGAGACGATGGTCGCCCCACGATTCCCCCGGCGGTGGGCTGCGGCGACCGCAGCAGGCCGCGATACAAAGAGACGGCCGTGGACACCCACTGCAGCCCAAAGAATGGGAGCGTCGGCAGCAGGCTGGATACGCGCCAGGACAAGGCTCGCGCGAAGAGTCGCCAGCTCCTCCTCGCTGGGGTCCCCATCTCCAATGAGCGGCAGAAGGCGCTCGTACCCGGGTGGGATGACCGACGGGATAGGGCAGTACGCTCCATTGCCCGCCTGCTGCTCGCGAGCCCAGGTCGCGAGGTTCTGTCGCCTCGCCCAGTATTCACGTTGAGCTTCTTGGGTCTCCTGAGCAGCTGATGCACTCGACGTCGAGACGGGGATGAATTGGGAGAGGGATGGAGGGGGAGACGAGTCAAGCTCTGTGAACTGGGAGGACGAGGGCGAGGAGAGGGAGGAGAATTGGGAAGAGGAGGGCGAGGAGAGAGAGGCCAAGTCCGAGCTTAGCTCCTCAAGGTCCTCGACGTCGTAGACATATTCGGGCCCAGCGTCGCACGGGGAGATTGAATAGTTGGTGAGTTGGGTGATGTCGGAGGCATGAGGGCCAGTGTGGGGGAGTGGGCCATCCGGGGAAGGAGGGCAGGATATGAGGGAGGGAACACCCGACGACGGAGATGAGGGGACAATGTCGTAGTTGTCGTCGTGACCACGCGGTATGGGGTCAATCGGGACGGGGATGCGAGTTGGACTGTCAAAGCCGTCGGGCTTTGCGGGCGGTGGACAATGGCCGACGTGATATTTGAGGCACTGGTCGATCCAGTGCGCGCTGGCGCCCTTGGTGCCATCCCACGCCTTGGCAACACGCTGTTGAGAGCACGGGTAGTGCAGCGTCTGCTTGTTTGCCTCGTCTCTGAAATATGAATAAGTACAAATTAAAGGAGAGAGAAAATGGACAACGTACGGGCTTGTGTACACGGCTGTTTGGCGACCGACTCCGACAACGTATAGATTGTCTCGGAGGGGGTCATACCCCGAAGACGGGAACCAGAGCATGGGACATATTTGTTTGGAGGGTTTGCGCAAGCTGAGAACAATCTCCATCGCTTCGTTGCCTATGAGAGCCATGGTGGGGGGAATGAGAAGGCGAACGTAGCAGACAAAGGTGCCTGCTCGGGTTATATGAGTACATGCGGCGCACCACCATTCCAGAAACGGTACGTACCTGATGGCATTGGGACGTTTTTCATTTCCATTGCCACATTCTCACTGGAAGTTTCTTCAAAAATGATCTATTGCAGGAAATCGGGGTCAATTACCAAGGCGGCGCCGCCTTTGAATCAAAATTGCTAACACCGCGGTGATACGCCTTCTGGTCGGCCACCTCCGCCTCCGCTGCCTGCTGCTCTCCCTCCTCGTCTGGTGCATCATTGAGTGCCTCCAACTCTCGCATTCCCCTAGCCCACTCCTCGCGTTGCAACTCGCTCAATCGCTGCGCCTCTCTAATCCGCAAGTATCGCTCCAATTTGACTCCCGACAACCTCTGCTGAGTGTCATCGCAGACAGGTGGCGGGGAGCGATGTGGATGACAGACATTGTCGGGGGCACTTGGGGGATCGTATGGTGGGTGCTCATTTGGGTGCGTCTTTGTCCAGCGAGCTACCCAGACGTCGTATCCGTTTTTCTCGATGGATTGCCTGTACAGTAGAATTAGCACAATTGGAATCGACTCTCTGGTGTAAAACACACCGGCAGCGCCTCATCATCTCCTTCCGTGCCAGCAACGCCCCATGCCCAGCCCTGTACTCTGCCGCATGGTGATTTGCTTGAGAATTCGACATGGCCTCCAAAGCCGGATTACTTTTCGTCTTGGCGCGTTGTTTTGAAGCGTGTACCCGGCCCTTGGCACGCAGCTCGTCTCGATGGCTTGCATTCAGTTAGTAAGAGGGTCAGAGAAGAAAGGCAAGTGAGCGCACGTCTGCCTGTACTTGTGCTGTGCCGCCTTCCGTTTTGCTGCATCCTTGGACGGCATTGGGAGTCTTCAAAGCCGTAGCAAGGTGAGGAGTAGTTGCATGCGTCAGGACTGAGGAGTGTCGCCGATGAGAGAGCCACCAAGGTGAGTTGAAGGAAACGGTCGGTGCAAGATGATGGTCAAGAGGCAAGATGTGTGAATGATTTGGCTCAAATTCAGCCCGTCTCAAGATAATCCCAGAACCATGCTCGTTAATTACGGAAAAATACAATAATGGCCTGAGGTGTCTATAACATATGCTAGTACAGCCAGAAGTGGCAAAGCCCCACTGTGGTGAGAGGGAGAAAAGAAATCCGAGACACTCGCACCGTGGTAAGTTGGCGATCCGCATAACAGGTGAGCAATCCTTTCCTCTTCGAGTTCTTACAGCAATTCTCATGGCCATAAAATGCATTGTATAGGTTGAGATAGCAAGTAGCAAGTATCTACCGGGAATATAGGGACTCGAGCTCGTCCAAGGTACTAAAATAAGACAGTCCGTCCTCCCACCGAGTCCCCGCCGCCTTGTCTCTCTGCGCCTTCTGCTCTGGCGACGCATGACGAAGGAACTCATCATCCGTCATGTTCCCATTCGCCACCCAACGGAAGAGGGATCCTGACGTGAATTGTGTGAAGGAGTGGCGTTTTTCGTGAGACCGGATGGGTGTATTTGAGTGGGTGACGATGGCAGATGGGATGAGGATTGTCGAGCCGGGAGGGAAACGAATGATGAGCCGTAGTTCCCAGAGGATGATGTGCCCCCCGAGGTCTGGGTCATAGTCGCCGAGCGCAGTGACCGGACACCATCCCGCTGCCAAGTTGCCAAAGTCACGGTGTGGACGAGTGACCGCGCGCCCGAAGTTCCAAGTGCATGCCGCGAACACGCTGGACTCAAAGTTCCATCGCATTTTCCTCCAGTCGAGGAGATCATCTTTGCACTTCTGGTACCGTGCAAACAGATGCGGGGCGTAGATAGACATTAGCACTGTATGTACATCAGGAGGACGGTAGCATATGCATGGCCAAACGATACACACGCATGGTGAAGCGCACAATGTGGAGGAAAAAGGCGTTCGTGATGAGCTCGTTCGTGACAACGGTGTTGGCGGGGTTGGTGTGGAGCTCGCCTGGCTCCTACAGGAACAAAATGAGCGGTGGGTAACAGGCATCAAGGGAAAAGACTGACCGTTTGACCGCTGCCAAAGGAAGGCCCGCGTGTCAAGGCCGCAAACTCCTCCTGCACCCTCCGGTGTTGATACTCCTCATCAGACAAGTGGATGTGCTCCTCGCGCTGCTCCATCTCATTGGCAGCGCCATCCATGACAACCTTCCACCGTTCTTTATCCCGTGGCTGGCCGCCCAAAAGCGCAATGACGCGCCGTTTCGAGTCGACGATGGGTATGGACAATCTGCGAGCCATTAGTACATGGTTGAGCATCCAGGCGACAAGGGAGACGTACATTCCAAGCCATGGGATGTACCTGAATCCGTGTTTGCCCACCAATGCGTCGACTTGCTCTTGGGTGTAAATGCAAGGTCCCATGCCCGTCTCTCCAATGCCTGGTGGACTGAACTCGTCCTCAGACTCGCACACATCATACTGAGCATTGCGTAGCCCAATCCAACCCGGCTTGGAGTGCGGAAGGTCATTCGCGTCCACATCGACGTGAATAGCCGATGACGTGGCAGCCTCCTGGGCTCGTTTGAGGTGAATCCATTTGAGCTTGGGATTGTCGCTGGAGGCTGGTGTGACGCGGCGCTCCTGGTCACGTTTGACCTTGGACTTGAGCTTGGTGCGTGCTTTGGCAGAAAGGGAGGCGTTTTGTAGGCGCTCCCGGTAGTGGGGTACAGATTGAGGGGTGGGTTGACGGACTTGAATGCGCTTTGCTTTGTATTTGACCTTGCGATGTTCTGCGGCGCATGAGCTCGGGGGAGTAGAACTGGGTGCGATGGGTGCGGAGGCCTCTGGGTGGGCGAGGGGAATGTCCATTACTGCGAGGGTGTCAATGGAGAGTGAAAGTCCAAAGCTTCAGTGACGCACCTTGCAGAGTCATGGACGCAAAAGCAGGCACAATAACTTCCTCCGGTTCGTCAAAGCTTCCACTCAGCTGCTGCTCCTCGAGGCAGCGCTTCAGCTGTTCCTCAGCATCAAAGTGGACGGGAGGCTGGATGGCGAGCCCAAGGGCAAGGTCGAATGGAGAGTACTCCTTATTGGATCTGAGGCGACGCCTCGGAAGGAAGGAACCTGTAACTGAGGGAGTTAGCGTCTATTATATACAAGCAACGAAAGCGGAAATGCCAGCCCCAAGTTCCACAAGGGAGCTCTTTGCGGCCTGCGCCGGGTTCCAGGGTCGGATTCCTTTGCATGGGAGGTGGAATTCAACTTACCATCCATAGAAACCCAGCCAGCAAGTTGTGGGCGAGAGAGAAACAAAGAGGGAGATTGACATCACTCACGCTGCCGTGGTTGCCGTGTGTCAACTGCTGCCGTGTCTCGACGTGACTTGTTTGATCACGCACCCGCGTTTTTGCTTCCGCGTTTCGATTCCACCAATCTCGGTCTGCAAGCTCACTCCTCCTTGTACATCACTCCTCTTTGCATCTCACTCCCTCTCGTGCCGCCACCTCATGCAAAGAGCCAAGAGACGTCCTCGCAAATGGCAGCTCATCTCGGCGCCTCTGACTGAAGACCCGTGTGCAGCCCCGCACGTCAAGAAGATGCGAATGGGACCCCGCACCATGGCGCAGTTTCAAGATGCGCGTGCTATAACACGACAGGAAAACTGGGAGGGTGAGTACACAGATTCCATCCTTGTCTTTGCTCTGAATTCGGCCAGTTATGTCCACGACAAACCGCCAGAATCTGCAGGCACTGCAAAACCTGGCAGCCGACAACACCTTCGATGCAGCCAACTTTCCTGGAGTCAGCACGGTCGCCAGCGTGTTGGATGGGAGGGAGCAGGCTCAAATAAGCCATGCGGGTGGGGAAATGGCTGATACGCTGGAGGACATTATTGAGATGACTGAACGTGCTAGGTAAGTGCTACTGCTATTCCACATGCATGCTTCTTCAACTTACCTTGAACCAGAACTCGGTGTAAAGACACACGAACCCGGCGCGACCGTACTCAAAGGCGTAACGACGCGTTTCTTGCACAAATGCCGGATATGCTCAATGCGTACTCGAGTTTCCGTGCACGAGGGAGGCCTGCAGAGGAGGAGGATGGTGACCCAGAATACTACAATGTTCTGGTGGTGGATTTGTTCAGTGAGTAATGCTCGCAAAGTTCTTCTTCGTGAATTCTGACGTACATAGCGGAGCATAGTGAGAAACTTGTTCTCCCCAAGGGATGCGGAGGCTTTTCGGCGGCACTGCTCAGACTCGGGCTAGTTCCCTCAGCACCGTGGACGCCCTCATTCGTTTTCACAATGGCCACTCTGGACTTTTACCGAGTATCGCATGCACGATGCCCTCAATTTTCCATCTACGCGTTCACCAAGACTCTGGCCGATCTACATGGGGTATGTTCCTCCTCACCGTGTTGTGATGCATGGACACTGACTCTGCTTATTAGGTTCCTCCTCGATCCACAATGCATCAGCATTTTTCTATCGCCTTCGACCTCTATCTCGACCTCCGCCGCCGTACAGAGACGCAAGTCCTTCGCTCCCTCGGTCGCGACAGCCCTGCATGGCGCATGAAGAATTGCTGCCCCGCATGTACATATAAGCTGCAGGGCGAGGACGAGCTCATATTCAGCATGCTCGTGACCATGGACGGCAACGACTCTCTGAAGAGAGTGCTTCGGCGTGGCCCTGACCCCGATGGCCCGGGAGATTCCAACGAGCGATACGACGACCGAGACGCAGGTGATGGATATTATCTGCCTCGCGAGAAGGTGGATGAATGGGCACGGAAACGGCTGGCGGATGTTCTACCAACGGATGACAACGTGTGTATGCCTTTCACTGCTGGGGATGTATGCTGACATCAGGCTTAGGGGGAGGAGAATCCGTGCAAGGAACATTGGAAGAATATGGTCAATGACGTGACGGCCAAAATGTGGGGTATCTTTGATGAGACTGGGATCTTCCTTTGTCTCTGTCGGCACGGGTTTGCATTGGTGCTGGTGGACATGTTGCGGAGTGGGGAACTGTGCGTCTGCTTTCTATTTGACTGATTCCTTTCCTGACGTGTTTTAGCTCCAAGTATCCCCTTGCCGTCGTTGAGCACCTCCTCACGCACTTCGGTGTCGATCTCGGCGTCGGCTACGACATCGGGTGCCACTTTTGCACCACCCTCGACAAGAGTGAGCTGGGACCCGAGGCGCGAGAGGCACGACTGCGCTGCCTTGTTGGGGCGTTCCACGGGCATGCCCACAACCGCCTCTGCCAAGTCTGCTTCTTGGCATTATATGTCAAGGGGCTGGGCATTGAGGATTTGGAAGGCTGCGAGCGGAGGTTCTCTCGCAGCAACGCGCTGGCGGGCTGCTGTCGCCGTGCAAGTCGTTTCCACCGCCAGCAGGAAATCACTGCCTACTTCAAGCACACGGACGACTTCGACGTTTACGCCTCTCTTGGTGAGTGCAGCCATTCTTGTTTTAATCTGTGGACTGACACCGCATATAGCTACATTCTTGTGCTCCAACTACGAGCAATCCCTCAAGATTCTGGACGACGAGGGAGCTGTGCGGAGGCTGATGTGGGAGGAGGATATTGTGGATGGGAACGAGTTTGTACAGGCACTTGCGGACGAGAGAGTGTATCTGCAGGAGCTGTACAAGAGCTCCAAGAATACGGTGGAGACGCCCGAGACGCGCTACGTGGCTTGCCTCGACAATGACATTGCCAATGCGTGAGTGTTTCCCCGCACATCTCAATCCTGTATCTGACCTTTGAGGTATAGATCCAAAGTGACCCAGTGCAGAGCTGCTGTTCGTCAAGCGCAGAGTGACACGGCAGCATTCACCCCCGGGAAGAGCAAGGCCGATATTGCCCTGAGGCATGCGCTGGAGAAGAGGGAGCGCATGGCCATGGTATTGGCGGAGGTTGAGCGGGGCCTCAATATTACTACCCGGTGGACTGTCGAGCATCCACGATATATTGCCGCGCAGAAGGAGGCACGCCTGCTGAAGTATCAACGAGCTCTGGATCGGCTTGAGCTCCTCGTGGTTGAGCGGCTTTTTGAGTTGACGAAAATGAATCAGTCGGGAACAGGTGCGTCCACGATGCTGGATTTATCTGCATCTGCTGACCGGATACAGGCTACAAGATGAGAAAGCATATCGCCAAGTCATTGCAAGCCCGTTCCAAGGCCGTGCGGAGTGCGGTGGCCAAATACAATGCCGCCGCTGCTGCAGTCACCCCGCCCCGTGAACCCGTCGACATCGAGAAGGTTCTCGAGTACGCCTTCCTGGCGGACTTTGACCTCCTCCGCCACCGCCATCATGGCGTCGACCAACAGTACTGGGCCCGCCCCGCCTATCGCTCGCTCATGAACAAGTGGTTTCGACTGGAGCGCGCACGTGAAGAGTTAAAACGACTGGATATCGAAATCCGTCGTTTTGTTACTTGGATGCGGGACGAAGGCGTTTTTCTCCGTAAACGCGAGGCAGCACTGCGGAAGACTGAGGGCAAGTCTGAGGAGCAGGTGGAGGCGGATTATGAGTTGGCCGTACATCTTGAGGAGTATCGTATGCGGCGAGGCAGGTTCGAGCAGTCGCACATGATGCGCCTCCGTGCCCTGAAGAGGAAATGGGGCCCGCGGTGCACTGCATCCTTGACGCCGGGAGTCCCACTCATGCCTGTGTCTCGGCCTGCGGTGGACGGAGATGAGCCGGAGACTATGGATGTGGACTTGCCGAGGGAGCCGGGGATGGCGGGAGAGGAGCAGGGAGACTTGTCCACTCAGGAGGGAGACGGACACGGATCAGCGGATGAGGATGATTCAGACGCCGAGGGTGATGAGGCGCATGATGAGCATGTCTCTGAAATGCTCTTCAAGCTCGCCGGCCTTGGAATTGATGCCGAGGAGCGGGGTGAGAGCATTGCAGATTAGATTGTCTTAGTTCCCTTTTTGGTAAAATCATGATTGCATCAATGGCAGATCACCCGGCGACACTTTATTGCAATGAAGGTCTACTTACTTGTACTTGGTAAGTCCTACATACTATTCTGCAACTTTATTGCAATCTTTATTGCAACCTTTATTGCATCTAGGGAAGATTCGCTATATCCCTTCAAATTAGAAAGGACACCCCCCCCATACGTCCCTTCTAATTTGAAGGGATATACAGGTCCCAAAGGTGGTGGGGGGTGGAAGTGGATGCAGCTTGGCGAGCTTGAGCGCGCTTGAATGTGAATTTGGTCTTGCGATGGTCGGCAGCAGATACACCAGACGCGATGGGAGGTGGGACGGGGGTGGGGACGGGAATGGAGGCCTCGGGGTCAGCCACTGGCACAGCGTCAATATGTGGCCAGAAATGGAAAGGTCAGCCACGCACCGGTCAAAGTCAGAGACAAAAGGGCAGGGACGATGATATCCTCCGGCTCGTCAAAGTTCCCGCTCGTCTGCTGCTCCTCAAGACACACCCTCAGCTGTTCCTCCGCGTCAAAGTAGACGGCAGGCTCAATGGCAAGACCCAGGGCGAGGTCAAACGGGGAGTACTCCTTGTTGGAGCGAAGACGACGCCTTGGCAATTGGAGGAAGCCTGTGGCTGAAGGAGTCAGCATCTGGAAGAAAAGCGGAGGGAGAAAGGGAAATGCAGCGCCAAGTTCCACAAGGGAGCTCTTTGCAGCCTGCGCCGGGTTCCAAGGTCGGATCCCCTTGCATGACAGAAGGAAATGTACTTACCATTCATGTGAATGGGGCCCGAGTCCAGTCAGTGAGGGAGAGGGAAAGGAAGGGAGGACGTGAGGACAAAGAGACGGGATTTCCGTAAGTGACGAGATTTCCGTAAGTCTATTGCTCCCGTGTCCTGTACGTGACTTTGTTGATCATGTTCCCGTGTCTGCTCCCGTGCCTGGATCTCGACTTGGCTATTTCCTCCTCACTTCCTGTCCATGTCCATCAGGCGCTTCAAGGGTCGATCGCGGACATGGCAAGTCCTGGGCTCTACCACCGGCGTCGACGACTGCGCCCCCGCCCCACCAGTCAAGAAACTCCGTTTGGGTCCCATGAAACTTGCCCAGTATCAAGACAATCGGGCCATACAGCGTAAGGAAACCTGGGATGGTCAGTGGATGCAACGAAACGACAAGCTTTGGGCTGACGCTGGATAGTCATGTCCACCACCAATCGTCAAAATCTTCTCGCCCTCCAAGAAATGGCCGCCGCCCCCGAATTCGATGCATCAAATGCACCAGATCTGCTGACGGTCGCAGGCGTGCTGGATGGGACACATGAAGCTCAAATCAGTCATGCTGGTGGGGACCATGGGGGTGAAACGTTGGAGGACATCATTGAGCTTACAGAACGGGCAAGGTGAGTTTCTTTCGCTGGAATAGCACACCAATCTAATAACTTGTGTCAGGACTCGATGCAAGGATACAAGAACCCGCCGTGACCGTACTCAGAAAAGGAACGATGCTTTTGCCGCGCAGATGCCCAGCATGCTCAAGGCGTACTCGGCTTTCCGTGCGCGCGGCAAGCCAGACGAAGGGGACGAAGGCCAGCCAGAGCTTTACCAGGTCACGGTCATTGATCTTTTCAGTGCGTGCCTCGTTTCTTTCTTTTCATTTTCGATCTTACCAGAGGTCCAGCGGAGCAAAGTGAGACGCTATCTCTTCCCCTGGGTTGTGGGGGTTTTTCAGCCGCCCTTCTTAGACTCGGCCTTGTGCCGTCTGCGCCGTGGACGCCCACTTTCGTCTTTACCATGGCCACCCTCGACTTCTATCGTGTCTCCCATGCCCGGTGTCCTCAGTTTTCGATATACGCCTTTACTAAAACCCTGGCTGATTTACACGGGGTGCGTGGGTTTTATTGCGCTCCCTCAGGCTGTTAGCTGACTTTTTTTTTACAGGTTCCTGTTCGTTCGACCATGCATCAACACTTCTCCATCGCCCTCGACCTCTACCTCGACCTACGTCGACGTACGGAACTTCAAGTATTGACACACCTTGGCCGCGAGGATCCCGCCTGGCGAATGAAGAATTGTTGTCCGGCGTGCAGCTACAGGCTCGAGGGAGAAGACGAGTTAATTTTCAGCATGCTGGTCACGATGGACGGGAATGACTCGTTGAAGCGGGTTCTACGACGCGGGCCCGGTGATGATGGCCCTGGGGAGACGAATGAGCGCTGGGATGATCGCGATGCAAGTGACGGGTATTACCTGCCGCGCGCGCAAGTCGATGAGTGGGCGAGGCGCCGTCTGGCCAATATTTTGCCTTCGGATGACAATGTGAGTTTTTCATTTGATGAGTATTGTTTTGAAGGTTAATGGCTGGGCAGGGAGCGGAAAATCCGTGCAAGGAGCGTTGGAAGAATATGCTGAACGACGTGACAGCAAAAATGTGGGGCATCTTCGACGAGACGGGTCTGTTTCTATGCCTGTGTCGACACGGGTTTGCTCTGGTTATGGTGGACATGCTGCGCAGCGGGGAGCTGTAAGTCTTTCTCCTCTTGAGCTTCAAATCTTACTGAATGACTTTGTCAGGTCTAAATATCCTCTGGCTGTGGTCGAGCACCTCCTCAAGCATTTCGGGGTCGATATTGGGGTCGGCTACGATATCGGGTGCCACTTCTGCACCACTCTCGACAAGAGCGAGCTGGGACCCAAGGCGTGCGAGGCTCGACTGCGGTGCCTTGTCGGATCGTTCCACGGGCACGCCCACAATCGACTCTGTCAAGTCTGTTTCTTGGCGTTATACGTCAAGGGGCTTGGGATTGAGGATCTGGAGGGGTGTGAGCGCCGCTTCTCCAGAAGCAATGCACTGGCGGGTTGTTCTCGCCGTGCGAGTCGGTTCCATCGTCAGCAGGAGATCACCGGGTATTTCAAGCACATGGACGACTACGACGTGTACGCTTCCCTCGGTATGTCGACTTCTCTCTCTCGCTGCGACATGAACGCTGATCTCATGGCTTAGCGACGTTCCTCTGCTCCAATTATGAGCAGTCTTTGAAGATCTTGGACGACGAACCGATTGTTAGGCAGATGATGAGGGACGAGGACGTTGTGGATGGAGAGGAGTTCGTCCAGGCGCTTGCGGACGAGACGGTATATTTGCAGGAGCTGTGGAAGAGCTCCAAGAAGGTGGAGGATACTCCCGAAACCCGCTACGTTGCTTGCCTGGTAGCAGAGAGCGCTGACTTGTGAGTCTTCAGCCCATCTCTTCTGCCTGTATCTGACACGGGTGTGCAGAGCCAAATTCACGGCTTGCAGGGCAGCCGTTCGCCAATCGCGGTCGGACGATGCAGCTTTCACGCCCGGCAAGACCAAGGCAGACATGGCGCTTCGGCATGCGTTGGAGAAGAGGGAGCGGAGCGCGATGGCGCTGGCGGATATCGAGCACGCATCAATCCCAAGGCTGGCGATCTTGAAGAGCAAGTCCGAAACCTGCTCATCATGCGCTTCATCATCCTCGCCCTCCGAGTGGTCCTCATCATCATCTGCTTGCCGCGTGGGCTCCTCCCCTCCCGCCATCCCCACCTCCCGCTCCGCGTCCACCAGCATCTGGTCCTCCTCATCCTCATCGGGCGAAACGGACTGCAGCGGGACGCCGGGTGTCAAGGACGCAGTACACCGTGTGCCCCACCTTCGTTTCAACGTGTGCAGCCGCATCATGTGCGACTGCTCAAACCTACCCCTCCGCTCCCGGTACTCTGCAAGATGGACGGCCAAGGCGTGGTCATCCTCCACCTGCTGCTCCGTCTTCCCCTCCGTCCACCGCAGCTCCCTCTCCCGTTTATGGAGGAACACGCTCTCGTCCCGCATCCAGGTGACGAAACGTCGGATTTCGACATCTAGTCGCTTGATCTCCTCTCGTGCACGCTCCAGGCGGAACCAGCGGTTCATAACGGCGCGATATGCAGGGCGGGCCCAGTATTGGCGGTGGACTTCGTGATGGCTGTGACGGAGTAGGTCGAAATCGGCGAGGAACGCATATTCGAGGACCTGCTCGATGTCGACATGATCCCGAGGTGGGGTGACAGCAGCGGCAGCGGCGTTGTACTTTGCGACCGCGGATCGGACAGCCTTGGAGCGAGCCTGTAGAGATTTTGCAATGTGTTTTCGCATCTTGTAGCCTAGGATTGAAATCAGCAAGAGGAATAGAAGGAATAGAATGAAACTCACCGGTGCCGGATTGATTCATCTTGGTGAGCTCGAACAGACGCTCCACGACGAGGAGCTCCAGTCGATCAAGGGCACGCTGATACTCCAGCGAGCGCGCCTCCTCCTCGGCGGCAATGTAACTTGGGCTCGTCGGGGTCCAGCGCGTTGTGATTCCAAGCTCCTGCTCGATATCCGCCAGCGCCATCGCGCTCCGCTCCCTCTTCTCCAACGCATGCCGAAGCGCCATGTCTGCCTTGGTCTTGCCGGGCGTGAAAGCTGCATCGTCCGACCGCGATTGGCGAACGGCTGCCCTGCAAGCCGTGACTTTGGCTCTGCACACCCGTGTCAGATACAGGCAGAAGAGATGGGCTGAAGACTCACAAGTCAGCGCTCTCTGCTACCAGGCAAGCAACGTAGCGGGTTTCGGGAGTATCCTCCGCCTTCTTGGAGCTCTTCCACAGCTCCTGCAAATATACCGTCTCGTCCGCAAGCGCCTGGACGAACTCCTCTCCATCCACAACGTCCTCGTCCCTCATCATCTGCCTAACAATCGGTTCGTCGTCCAAGATCTTCAAAGACTGCTCATAATTGGAGCAGAGGAACGTCGCTAAGCAATGAGATCAGCGTTCATGTCGCAGCGAGAGAGAGAAGTCGACATACCGAGGGAAGCGTACACGTCGTAGTCGTCCATGTGCTTGAAATACCCGGTGATCTCCTGCTGACGATGGAACCGACTCGCACGGCGAGAACAACCCGCCAGTGCATTGCTTCTGGAGAAGCGGCGCTCACACCCCTCCAGATCCTCAATCCCAAGCCCCTTGACGTATAACGCCAAGAAGCAGACTTGACAGAGTCGATTGTGGGCGTGCCCGTGGAACGATCCGACAAGGCACCGCAGTCGAGCCTCGCGCGCCTTGGGTCCCAGCTCGCTCTTGTCGAGAGTGGTGCAGAAGTGGCACCCGATATCGTAGCCGACCCCAATATCGACCCCGAAATGCTTGAGGAGGTGCTCGACCACAGCCAGAGGATATTTAGACCTGACAAAGTCATTCAGTAAGATTTGAAGCTCAAGAGGAGAAAGACTTACAGCTCCCCGCTGCGCAGCATGTCCACCATAACCAGAGCAAACCCGTGTCGACACAGGCATAGAAACAGACCCGTCTCGTCGAAGATGCCCCACATTTTTGCTGTCACGTCGTTCAGCATATTCTTCCAACGCTCCTTGCACGGATTTTCCGCTCCCTGCCCAGCCATTAACCTTCAAAACAATACTCATCAAATGAAAAACTCACATTGTCATCCGAAGGCAAAATATTGGCCAGACGGCGCCTCGCCCACTCATCGACTTGCGCGCGCGGCAGGTAATACCCGTCACTTGCATCGCGATCATCCCAGCGCTCATTCGTCTCCCCAGGGCCATCATCACCGGGCCCGCGTCGTAGAACCCGCTTCAACGAGTCATTCCCGTCCATCGTGACCAGCATGCTGAAAATTAACTCGTCTTCTCCCTCGAGCCTGTAGCTGCACGCCGGACAACAATTCTTCATTCGCCAGGCGGGATCCTCGCGGCCAAGGTGTGTCAATACTTGAAGTTCCGTACGTCGACGTAGGTCGAGGTAGAGGTCGAGGGCGATGGAGAAGTGTTGATGCATGGTCGAACGAACAGGAACCTGTAAAAAAAAAGTCAGCTAACAGCCTGAGGGAGCGCAATAAAACCCACGCACCCCGTGTAAATCAGCCAGGGTTTTAGTAAAGGCGTATATCGAAAACTGAGGACACCGGGCATGGGAGACACGATAGAAGTCGAGGGTGGCCATGGTAAAGACGAAAGTGGGCGTCCACGGCGCAGACGGCACAAGGCCGAGTCTAAGAAGGGCGGCTGAAAAACCCCCACAACCCAGGGGAAGAGATAGCGTCTCACTTTGCTCCGCTGGACCTCTGGTAAGATCGAAAATGAAAAGAAAGAAACGAGGCACGCACTGAAAAGATCAATGACCGTGACCTGGTAAAGCTCTGGCTGGCCTTCGTCCCCTTCGTCTGGCTTGCCGCGCGCACGGAAAGCCGAGTACGCCTTGAGCATGCTGGGCATCTGCGCGGCAAAAGCATCGTTCCTTTTCTGAGTACGGTCACGGCGGGTTCTTGTATCCTTGCATCGAGTCCTGACACAAGTTATTAGATTGGTGTGCTATTCCAGCGAAAGAAACTCACCTTGCCCGTTCTGTAAGCTCAATGATGTCCTCCAACGTTTCACCCCCATGGTCCCCACCAGCATGACTGATTTGAGCTTCATGTGTCCCATCCAGCACGCCTGCGACCGTCAGCAGATCTGGTGCATTTGATGCATCGAATTCGGGGGCGGCGGCCATTTCTTGGAGGGCGAGAAGATTTTGACGATTGGTGGTGGACATGACTATCCAGCGTCAGCCCAAAGCTTGTCGTTTCGTTGCATCCACTGACCATCCCAGGTTTCCTTACGCTGTATGGCCCGATTGTCTTGATACTGGGCAAGTTTCATGGGACCCAAACGGAGTTTCTTGACTGGTGGGGCGGGGGCGCAGTCGTCGACGCCGGTGGTAGAGCCCAGGACTTGCCATGTCCGCGATCGACCCTTGAAGCGCCTGATGGACATGGACAGGAAGTGAGGAGGAAAATAGCCAAGTCGAGATCCAGGCACGGGAGCAGACACGGGAACATGATCAACAAAGTCACGTACAGGACACGGGAGCAATAGACTTACGGAAATCTCGTCACTTACGGAAATCCCGTCTCTTTGTCCTCACGTCCTCCCTTCCTTTCCCTCTCCCTCACTGACTGGACTCGGGCCCCATTCACATGAATGGTAAGTACATTTCCTTCTGTCATGCAAGGGGATCCGACCTTGGAACCCGGCGCAGGCTGCAAAGAGCTCCCTTGTGGAACTTGGCGCTGCATTTCCCTTTCTCCCTCCGCTTTTCTTCCAGATGCTGACTCCTTCAGCCACAGGCTTCCTCCAATTGCCAAGGCGTCGTCTTCGCTCCAACAAGGAGTACTCCCCGTTTGACCTCGCCCTGGGTCTTGCCATTGAGCCTGCCGTCTACTTTGACGCGGAGGAACAGCTGAGGGTGTGTCTTGAGGAGCAGCAGACGAGCGGGAACTTTGACGAGCCGGAGGATATCATCGTCCCTGCCCTTTTGTCTCTGACTTTGACCGGTGCGTGGCTGATCTTTCCATTTCTGGCCACATATTGATGCTGTGCCAGTGGCTGACCCCGAGGCCTCCATTCCCGTCCCCACCCCCGTCTCACCTCCCATCGCGTCTGGTGTATCTGCTGCCGACCATCGCAAGACCAAATTCACATTCAAGCGCGCTCAAGCTCGCCAAGCTGCATCCACTTCCACCCCCCACTACCGTGATCGACTCCAAAAGCCATTGCAGTCAGCAAAAGTCCACCACAAGCTCAAGTCCAAGGTCAAACGCGACTTCCAACGTCGCCTCAACCCTGCGTCCACCACCAACCCGAAGCTCAAGCACATCCATCTCAAACGAGTGAACGAGGCCACGTCATCCGCCATACATGTCAACGTCGACGCCGATGACCTCCCTCACTCCAAGCCTGGGTGGATTGGAGTGCGGAAAGGTCAGGACGTTCGTGCATGGGAGTACGAGGACGAGCTGAGCGAGCTCACCCTCGGTGACACGGGGATGGGGCCTGCCATGTACACGCAAGAGCAGGTTGACGCGTTGGTGGGCAAACGGGGCTTCCGATACGTTCCCTGGCTTGGTTGGTTAGTCCTCCTTCTCATCTCCGCAGCCACCTCCGCTCATCCTCGTTCCAGGATTACTATTCCCATCGTTGACTCGAAAAGACGAATTATCGCGCTCCTGGGTGGTCAACCCCGGGATATCGAGGGGTGGAAGGTGGCTATGGATGGCGCTGCTCACGAGATGGAGCTGCGCGAGGAGCGCATTCGCCTTTCTGCCCGGGAGTACCAACACCGCAGGGCGCAGGAGGAATATGCGGCTTTGACGCGCGGGCCATCCTTTGGCACTGGTCAGACGGTACGTGTTTCCCTGCTGTCTCTTTCCTTCTGCTCATCACGGTCCTGTAGGAGCCTGGCGAACTTCACACCAACCCCGCCAACACTCAGGTCACTGACGAGCTTATGAGCCACCGTTGGTTTGGCCGAATTGTGGGATTTACAATGCGTAAGTACCGTCCCTTACCTTGACGTAGACTTTGTTGACACCATCGCAGTATTAATGTCCATATACGCCCATCGACTACTCGCTCGTTATCAACAGTGCAAGGACGATCTTCTGGCCTGGAAGAAGATGAGGTGGAATTTCGAGGGTGGGGTGTACGCAGCGTGCACCTGGAACTTTGGGCGTGCAGTGACTCGTCCGCACAGGGATTTTGGGAACTTGGCGGCGGGTTGGTGCCCTGTGACAGCGCTCGGCGACTATGACCCCGATCTAGGCGGCCACATCATACTCTGGGAGCTACGGCTCATCATACGTTTCCCTCCCGGCTCGACCATCTTCATTCCTTCCTCCATTATCACCCATTCCAACACCCCCATCCAGCCTGGCGAAAAGCGCCACTCCTTCACCCAGTTCACCTCGGGATCGCTCTTTCGTTGGGTGGCAAATGGTAATATGACGGACGAAGAGTTTCTCCAGCGCGCGTCGCCAGAGCAGAAGGCGGAGAGAGATAAGGCGGCAGGCACTCGGTGGGAGGATGGACTCTCCTTTTTCACGACCTTAGACGAGCTCGAATCGCTTTACGCTACTCAGTAGACTACACAACATGTTTTCTTAACCTCTCCAATACATTCTCCTGCATCTACACCTCTGGTCAAGGCTTGACGAAGATTTGACGAGCACTGATACGAGACTTGTTACTCACCTACCACGCGCGTTACTCACCTACCACGGTCCGATCGCCACGGATTCTTTTTCTCCATCTCCTCACAAACCTCACTTTCCACTGGTGCTGCCTCAAGCCATGTCTTGATAGAATTCTGAAGAGAATTAAATTTTCTGGGAATTAACTGAGGACTTTGTGGTCGAGAATGCACCTGGGCAGGAATCGCCGCTAGATCAAGTGTCATATCTTACTCCAGACCACCACCCTCATCATCCTCCCTTCCTCACAACCGCCCCATCGGGCCACCAACTCTGCTTTTATCTGTGCCATCCCCTCCCAACCCCACTCACGGCCTTCTGAGCTTCACTACTGGCCAATTCTGCCCTCCAATGTCGTCCAATGGCCGACTGTCTGGAGTGCAACGCCAAGCTGCATATAGGCAGCGGTTAGTTCTCACTCTGATTCTTCTCGCCTCGCTGAACTCTTCCAAGCCATCGGGACGACGTTCTTGCTCAAGGTCGATCTTATGCGGGCCAACGACGCGCCAAGTGCAAGAACAACCCCGCCTCTCATGCTGCCGCCAAAATCCAAGCAAATCAATACGCTGTGGGATACAGGGAGACCAATCGTGCTGGGCTGGCTCACAAGGAGATGATACGGCGCTGTCGGTGCGTCTGCTAGCTCTGCATATCTGCACGCCATCTCATTCGTTTTCTAGGAAATCTATTGACAAAATTGGCTACGATGCCTGGCTACAAACATGGCAGAGACGACACCCCGACGAGCCCCCACCGTATGTCCATGCCGACAACAACCCTGACGACGCCGCTCCATCTCTCTCCGTCAATGATGGGGACAAACTCGAGATCTCTGTTGAGAGCCGGTTGTCTGGGGCGAAGCTGGAGCGGTATAGGCGGATAAAGGAGAGGCATCGCTTGGCCGATCTGGAGAGATTGGAATGGCAGCAGGGGATGGCTGAGCTTGCGGCGCTGGACGATGAAGAGGAGGATGTGGAGGAGGACCTGGAGCAATGCAAGCTGGAGCATTACAGACGGAGGAAGGAGGTACGCCTGTTAAGTGATCTGGGAGAACTGGAATGGGCGCAGGAGATGGCGCACTTGGATGCTGTCCTCGTCGGGCACGCGGCGGATGACGATCAGGGTGGCGTTGACAATGGCGAATATTTTTGGGCTGATTAATGAGTACATTTCTGCAATAAACTTCCCTTCCAGAGCCTTCTAGCCAGCCACTGCCTGCAAGGACGCGAAATACGTCCCTGGAAATGAAGCCGCCTCGCTGGTGGGTACGTAAACATCCCTTGTCGACCTCCCCAATGTCTCTGACGATGAGCGTGGCTACGACCAACGCTACGCTGAGCTTGGTGCTGGGTACGAGCAGCGTTACGCCGCTGCCGTTCAGTCGGCTGGGCTGAAGTTGGAGTATGATGGGCAGGACATGAAGGAGCTCTCCTCCATGCTCTCGACAATGTCGTCCCCCAGTCCCAGCCGTCGCTCTCGAATCCGCACCGCCATCTCCTTGCACCTGGCCGAGATATCCCCCAGCCCTCGTTCGCGTGAGCGCAAGCAGCTTTCCACGGACATCTCCTCGCAGCTGTCGGCGATGTCCTCCCATTCGCACTCGCGCACGTTGTCTGGCTCCTCCTCCTCGTCATTCTCCAACATCTCGTCAATGCCTGACGTGTCCCCGGAGCTGTTTGCATCGCTGTCGCAATCAACGGTGGTAGCTCCTGCTTCCAGCCCTGCTGCACTCCCTTCCGTTGTCCCCGCCGTTGGTTTTGACGACATCAGGCTCCTCCTTGGGGACGCCGACCCTTCCGAGGGTGAACTCGCAGTGCTGCAGTCGCGTTTGGACCTCCACAGTGCCCCACGCCCCAACGCTCCCCTTCTCTACGCCGTCGCCGGTGTGCGTGGTCGACTTTTTGAATACCAGAGTCAGGCTATCTTGGCTGCCTCGCGCCGAGGCATTCTGAAGCCCACCGTCGTAGCCCACAACCACCACGACAAACTGCTCGAGTTCACGTTCTGGACTCACGTTGACGGCGGCAGTGTCTGAGGGGCGGGCGGGTTTTTCTTGGTTCTGTGGTGTGTTGTGCGGGGAACGAGTCCCATTTTTCTTGGTTTGATTGTTTGCTACATGTCGCACTGTCGAAAAAAAATGTATATTAGCTACTGTACATAGATTGTCTTCCTGTAAACAGCGAATGAAAATGTTGTCCCAATTGGGAATAATATGACTGATGTGATCAGCTTCCTCTTTCTTCCTCCTCGAATGGTCCCGTTTCCACCTGAGCAGTCATGCTCCGCAGCCTCGACCCAACGGCCATTTCGACAAGCCGCTCTACTACCTCAAACGAGCATGGCCTCGACAAGCGTGCGGCAAGGGCGGAGGGCGCCACAGTGACGTGTACACGTCAGTCGACGTTTCCGAGGGCGCAGCGAGAGTCTCCAGCTTGCATCCCAACGCCCCGTACACTGTCCTCTCCCTCCAATCGACTGCATTCCAAACTATGGGTGGTGAGCCCTCTCTTCCCCTTTTCTCAAGCACCAGACTCACAGAAAGACAGTGGCTCAGCTTATTCGGCATAGGACTTTGGCTTTCCGGGCGTTGTGAGGTACGTATTGCGATTAAGTTGCAATATAGTCCTGAACAGCGCTAGGGAAGCTTCTTGGACTCGTTGTCGGCTCTTACGTGCAGCGTGACGGACGTGTTTTGTTGGTGTACAAGTACCCTCGATTGTTTATGGTGGTCAGCCCGGTGGTTCGTCTGTAGCCCTCTTTGGTCCACCTCTCTGGCAAGTATTCCCTCTCTCTCTCTTTCGTCGCCGTGGCTGACGTCGTCGTCCAGCAGCCGCTACCGCTTCTTTATCCAGTTACTCTACTCAAAATGTCAGTCGTCCCCGACTCGCAGGACATCCTCATGCGCGAGCCTGACCCTCTTCCCATCATCACCCCGCCTCTCATCCCCAACTCGAGCCTTAACAAGGACGTCTTGATGCGCGAGCCTGACCCTCTTGTTGTCCTCACCCCTCTCATCGTCACCCACTCGAGTCTTACCAACAATGTCCTCATGCAAAAGCCAGACCCTCTTGCTGGCACTACGCCGCCCATCGTGCCCACACCCAACGAGCCTGCCATCCCTCCGCCTGCTGTCCACCCCGTCGTCCCCGAGGTCGACATGGGTCCGGAGCCGCCTGCCTTCCCTCCGCCTGCTGTCCACCCCGTCGTCCCCGAGGTCGACATGGGTCCAGAGCCGCCTGCCTTGCCGGGTAATACCCATGCCCGCCGCAACCCTCATCTCCCGATCATCACTGCTCGTGCGCGGTACCGTAAGCCCAAGGAGAAGAACGGCGCGCAGATGACGCGTCTACGCCGGCAGATGCGCGTTAACAAGGCGCAAGACCTCGCCGACGATATCAGGGACCTTCGACAGGCCCTTGATGATGCACTCCCTGCTGTCGCTGCCAAGCACAATATCGCGCTCAAAGAGCTTCGTCGGCGGGTGTACAACGGTGCTGGTATCAAGACCAAGCGCAATCTGAGCGTCTACAACGCCAAGGTTGCCTGCGTGATGGAGATCGCAAACGAGGGTAAGTCGTCTCCTCATGCCTTTCTTCTTGTATTGATCATTTCCAGGGCTAATGCTGGGGGACCGTTTCAATATGACCGAGATCAAGCAAATGATCAAGAAGGACCCTTCGCTCCTCACCGACGTTGACCCCGATCACCTCGAGGAGATGATCACCAAGTTGGAGGCGCAGCGGCTGGTAAAGCGGACGGGGGTGCGGGGTGACAACGTCGCTGCTGCAATCGACGCGCAGCGTACATTGGCTGTCATCTCCGAGCTGGTGAGTTTTTTTCTCGTCTTTACTTCATCCCTCGTTTCTAAATTGCCAACGCAGGTTGCGGGCCTGTACCGGCGCACAGGGATCGTGGGATTTGCCTTTTTTACTCGCGGCAACTTCAGCGACATCACGGCACCGCTCGCCATCCACTCCGGCGGGGCACTGGGGTTTTGCTCGGAGATGCTCAACCGCGAGCCGGAGGTTATCAACGCAATGTTGGAGCTGTGGCAGATTCAACGGGTTGAAGGTAAGCTGCTCGTTTGTTTCGTCTTGTTCATGTATTGACCATTTCCAGGGGCCATCACCGCGCCTTCTGTCGAGAAGATGCGCATCGTCAGCGCTGCCATGATCAAGTCCGGGTTGGGTAAGTCATTTTACCAGCCGCCTTTGCTACTGGATATTTATCGAGCTCCCAGTCCAAGTCACCGGCAAACCAAATGTTGCCATGAATTTCGAGAACTATGTCAAGTCCATCGTGCAAGCGAAGCACGTCGCACTCGTCGGGTGGCCCAGTGGCGTCCCTTGGAAGCGCCTTTCCAAGCAGAGCATCACGGGTGATGTCCGCCGCATCTACAAGGCGCTGAAGGACGGATCGATGAAGTGGAAGAAGCTTAGGACGGAGGAGGACGAGGAGGACGAGGAGCGGCGTTTCAACAAGCTGATTAGCAAGGGCTTGGCGACGGCGGGGAAGAAACGCAAGGTCCGGGATGACCTTGGAGCGACACATCGGACGCAGGGTAGAGAGCTCGAGAGCGACGCGGAGGATGGGGTGCAGGTCAGCGGTGGCGAGGGTGACGACGACGGAGAGCCCAGCGACAATGAGGATCGGCCGTTCGTAGATTACGACGGGGATTACTCGGACGACAACACCGCTCGACGCAAGAAGGCACCGGCCAAGTCCAAGTCCACCAAGGCTGCTGCCACCAAACCCACCAAAACGACCAAGGCCGCTGCCTCCAAGTCCACCAACGCCACTGCCTCCAAGTCCACCACCAAAACGACCAAGGCCGCTGCCTCCAAGTCTACCAAGGCTGCCGCCTCCAAGTCCACCACCAAAACGACTCCCACGCCCGCCGCTCCCAGGTCCAAGCCGCCTGCCAAACCGTCTGCCAAGTCCAAGGCAACTCCCAAGCCCTTCGTCCCGACGGAGGCACCCTCCAAGTACATCTTCAAAAACGGAAAGTATGTACCCAACGGAGCTGCTGTGGATGAGCATGCTAGACGGATGATCGAGGAGCGGGGGAAGCATGAGAGGCAGATGCGTGAGCTCATGGGCGGGAGCGAGGGTGGCAGCGATGACAGGAGTGATGACGACGACGAGGGCGAGGAGCAGGTGGTGTCGACGAAGTGAGGTCCTCCCGCCAAGCGCCGCCGCACCGCCAAGGAACCTGGGGAGCAGGCGGTGAAAAAGACAAAGAAGAGGGTCAACAAGCATGCGCGGGACGACTCCCAGGATGAGGACGAGCAGCCCGTCGCCAAGAAGGCCAAGCTTGTCGTGGAGCTGCCGCGGCCGAGGGCTGCTTGGAATGGGGCGCCTAATGCGACTCGGGGGAAGAGGGTCGGCCCTCCCGGTGTTCGTGCATGCGACGTTGTCTTGCCGGAGGTGGAGGAAGACTGAATGCTACATCTACTGTATATACTGCTTTCTTGGCCTTAGTAACGTGTTTGTACTATATAGTGACTTGAATTGACTGCCTTTTTCTTGGACTTCCTTTTTGAGCTAAGATCATGATGCGGGATCAGTCGGCACGACTTTATTGCGACTCTACTACATGGGACTTGTACTTGGTAAGTCCATACTGGTATATCGCGACTTTATTGCAGCATTTGTCGCGCTCTTTATCGCGCCATAGGGAACCGGCCTCTATCCCCTCCAATTAGAATGGACATCGCCATGGAATGTCCTCTCCTATTAGAGGGCATATATAGGTCCCAGAGGTGATTCTGCTAGAGCAGTAGGTTTGCAATAACCTCACTCATTCTGTCTGCCACATGAGGATTGCAAGGTTGTTGCAAAGGAAATTTCGAAATGACATGCGAAGAATTCCACCAACACGTAGATCCAGAGGATATTTACTTCAAAGAACCTGACAGTTACTCGTTACACAATTCAGCATGGGATTCAGAGCCACATCACCAAATTTGTCAAACGCATGTAAGCACTTTTGACACTTCTGAGCGGCTATCAGAGTTTTGATCGGCTTGTCAGCGGCTTCTGAGCGCCCACAACCCTCTTCCTCCTCTCACAACCTCGTACAAGCCTTCCAGCCGTCATCCAAGCGCCATATACATCCATCAAGACCCTCTTACCTGCCAGCTTATCCACATCCGCAGGTCTCCCGCTTTACCCGCACCCTGGATGCAGTCTTCGGGCCTTCTGCCAGGCACGTCCGCCTCGACGCCAACTTAACACCGCGCTCGACTCGCGACTTTACCGCGGTCTCAAAGGCCATGAGTTCTACGCCTTTCTATTGCTCTGGCTCCTGACTGCATTTCAGGGTGCGATCGCCTTCGGACAATGATTTTTGTGACGTCCAACGTCTAAATCGTCGTTCCAATGGACCCTTCTGGCCGACCTCGTGCACAAAGCTGTAATACCTCGTCTATGCAATATATATTGTCCCCAGCTTGCCGATCTCAGTCGACACATCACCCTTCATTGGACACGGGTGTCTCGTCTCGTCCTCGTATGCGGCCAGTCCTCTGGCTATTCCTCCTCGCTGTTCTTCTTCTCTTCATGCCGAAAGAATTATGCCTCTGGTGCGAACAAGAATTCGACGCTGGGCGAGCTATGAACGCTCACACGCGGAAGTGTACGGGGAAGCGGCAAGCCCACACCGAGACTGTCGAGCACGCCTCAACTGTCGAGGCGGCGGTCACGGCGGCTACTGTGGCGGCCTTGGCTGCTGAACCAGTGCGCTTCATGCTCACCATCGGAGACTAATGCCCATTTATTTCTGCTAGCTTCATGAATCGGCGCCAACTCCCGCACCTCCGTCCCCGCCTGCTCTGCCCCCACGTCTTGATAAACGTCCTCGCCGGACTATCATCCTACCGCCAAGATGACAACGACGACGCTGCTCCGGAGCCCGTCTCAACGGTTGTTGCTGCCGCTGCCCCCGCCCATGAGGACTTTGCTGATCCTGACGGCGGAGATACTCCTCCAGCTACGTGGGTACGCACCACCCCGAATCGACACGGCGTCTACAAGGTCCTAGTTCGGCCTACGACCCACGATCCGGACGACATTACCTCGCTCGATGATCTCTGCAAATCATCGAAGCTATCTGTGATGAAACGCCCCCTGCTCGCAAAGCCATCGAATACACCTTGGTGGTTTCCCTTCGCTAGCGCAACCGTGGCTCGCCTCATGATGTGGTTTCATCTCGGCTCCAGTCTCAAATCCATTGACGACCTCGACGCGCTCATCACCAATGTCTTGCTCCAGGACGACTTCAACCGCGAGGAACTTGTTGGATTCCGCGCCGCACTTGGCAACAAGATTCTGGACGACTTCAAATCGTCTCCGGATGGTATGCCAGTCCCAAACACTTGGAAGCGCACCTCCGTGCGCATCAAGGTGCCTGGGAAGAATGTTCGCACGGCCGAGGAGGAAGCGGTCGAGTTTGAGGTGGGAGGACTTGTTTATCGCGACCTCCTCGACGTGATGGTCAAGAATTTTTCCGGGCCTGCGTTTTCCGAGTACCACACCACGCCGTTTGTCTACCGCCTGGATCCAGCCTACGATCCGACCGATACAACGGACCTGCCCGATGCGCCCCTTGATCATGCTGGTCTTCCCCCTCTCCCTGACGATCACACCCCCGTGTACGGCGAGGTTTTTGCCTCGGAGCGGCTCGGGAAAATGCATAGCGAACTTCCTCCGTCTCCCACACCCAATATCGAGACGATAATTGCGGCGTATATGTTCTGGTCGGACGCTACTCACCTTGCAAACTTTGGGAATGCGTCTCTTTGGCCGCTGTACACCTTTTTCGGTAACCAGTCCAAGTACCCGCGCGCTCGTCCCACGTCGAATGCATGCCATCACACCGCTTATTTTCCATCGGTACGTTTCCTCCCGGGCTCATTGGTCTGTATACTAACAGTGTCTCAGTTACCCGACAGCATCAAGGATTTTTATCGGCAGCATTTCAATGTGGCGCCGAGTGCCGCTATCCTCACACATCTCAAGCGCGAGTTGATGCATGCCATTTGGGACACGCTCATCACTGCCGAGTTCATACATGCCTACATCCATGGCCATCTGGTCAAATGTTTTGACGGCGTCGAGCGTTTGGTATTTCCGCGATTTTTCTCTTACAGTGCCGACTATCCTGAAAAGTAAGCAATTTCATTTCTCGCTTCCTGGTTCTGAATTTTCATAGAATCATTCTCGCGACCATTCGCAACTTTGGCGGCTGCCCGTGCCCGCGGTGTTTCATCTCCAAAGACAAGATTGACGACATGGGGACCCATAACGACATGCGCCGCCGCAAGGAGACACGCGAGGACACCCCACGGTATCGCAGAATGATCGAGTCCGCTCGCAACTTCATCTACAAGCTCGGTCGAGTAATCACCGGAGTGGACGTGGAGAAGTTGTTGAAACCACAGTCTTGGGTGCCCACACGGGTAAGTGTTTCATGATCCACGAACACACAATCTCACTATTATTTTCAGAATGCATTCTCCAAGCTCGCCGAACACGGTCTCAATTTATTCAGCCTCTTCGTTCCTGATCTTCTCCATGAGGTTGAGCTTGGAACCTGGAAATCACTATCCAGCTGGTGCGTCGTCGTTGCTTCATCATTATGCCCTCTCATCGCTGTCTACAGCTACGGTCCGCAGCCACCTGCGCAAGACACCACGACACCAACGGTATCCGCACCCACCCCTCCTACGCTTTGGAAGCCGGCGACGCCTTTATGCCTCCCATTCCTGACGACGGCAACAAGTCCAAGCGCGGCGTGCACAACCTGACGATCCAGCGGTACTTGGCCCCGTGGCCTCTTCGGACGAAGCTTGAGGAGGTCGAGGTTGTAGAGGGTGTGGAGCAGCCCACGGCCAAGGCCCTGGAGTGAGTCATGCTCAACTCTCGCGCGCATATACTCATGTACATCAGCAATAAGTGACACTACCACAGAGCAATACAGATGCCATGTAGCAGCTGTAGCCGGATTGTAAAGTACCCCTTGACGTAGGCATCTGTAGCCATGCGCGGGTGACATGTGACTGCGCGTAGCGCCATGTGTCCTTGGCACGGCGCTATGGATACCCACGTGCCGCCAGCTCCGTGGGATCATGTAGCCCTCTGTGGCTCATAGAGGCCCACCGGCGCACACCTAAAATACTGCTGCATTCCCTCCACCCCGGCTTGCTTCCTTAAATTGGGACAGAACAAAGCTAGAAGAAGAAATATTCATTCAAGCTACATTAAGATACATGATGGATCTACAACAACAAGAGAGACAGAGCGGGGTTCCCAAGCTTCTCTGCCACCATGCTGAACAATCCACATTAGCATAGGTGGAACACGGATGGAAGGGAACATACCAGGGAGAGTGTCGGCAGGGGGAGATGGAAAAGAATAGAGCTGCGCGATGGCGGGGCACGGATGCTGTAAGTAAGCGTCGGTTAGTGGACCATGAGGAATTGTGATGGACATACCGTGATGGCCACCCGAGAGCTACGCGGTTGCTAAGGGAAGTGGGAGCGAGACAAGGATTCGGGGAGGCGAGAGGGCAGAAAGCAGAGAGGATGGAGCTGGAATGTTGGAGAGGCAGCGAGGTGCATTGGTGAGGAGGGTAGAGACCGCACGACTAGAGTTCTGAGATGCCCACGGGGTCTGACAATGAGCCAAAGCCAAAAGGATGGAGGGAGAACTCACCAGGAGTCATGAGGACAGTCCATTGACTGGAAAGACTTGAGATCTGAGGGGCAGGAGAAGGAAAGACGGTAGAGGGAGAGAGAGCGAGGGGATGGTGGGTGGAAGAAAGACGCATTCCGATATCTGTCAAAGTGTCAGTATTTATGCGGTCGTGCGGGTCATCAATCAATCAATGCACATGTCCGACGGGCGCCGCGCTCGGAACAGATCCGATCGGCAATGGACTCAGTGAGATTCTTGGATGCTTGCTCTTCCCTCATTGGTGTCGGGAATCTGCAAGGAATTTGAGGTGGATTGGAGCTTTTGAATGATGTCAAGTTCCATGGGTAGAAGAAGTCAAGGCAAATTACATCATGGACATGTCATATCATGGCTTTGCTCGAATACTTTACACTTCCAGTCCCATTGGCCACAACACCCACATCCGCTACATGAACCACATTGTCCCCACCTCGGATACAGCTGCTACATGGTCAATGTGAAGCCGCGATCGGATACACGACTGTATGCAGTGTCATACTTCCAGCCGGGCTGCCACATGTCATCGTATGGATGATATGATCCGCGCCTCGGCTACATGGGATTTACTTTTTCCTGATGTAATCTGTCAACAGGCTACGTGACGAGCTCAAATCTTACAAGCTCAAGCTCTCCGACCGTGACTACCCCTCCATTTTCTACGCTCCTGGAACTGTTTTCGACCCCGCTGACGTGGATGCGGGCCTCTTCAAGTCGACGTTCATTGTTCGAGTACGTGTTCATTAACTGACTGTTCTACTCACATATCCAGAGCTTGCGTCGGATTTGGACGGGTCCCAACACGGCTTTGGAAAGCTCTGAATCCTTGCATCCGACGTGCAACGCCCGCGCGCACGGTCAGTTCACGGTGACGGGTCGGATGGTGGCGTATGCATGTATACAGGTGCAGTGAGATTGTCTTCATGGTCTGTTCTCTGGCTGACTGCTCAGCAGGGACGCACGGCGTTGACTACCAAAGACTGGGGCCGGAATGCTGGAGGATACGATTATGTGAGGGTGCACCGGCAGATCGTCGAGTTGTTTGAGGAGGATCCAGAGGAGCCTTGGGTGGTGGAGACTCTCGAGTGGCTTACCCAGTGCGTGTTGGCGCTCGATCCCTTCCTTCTCTGACCCAATTTTCCAGACGAGTCTTTCCTGCGGACTCGATCAACGGCGGTGACGAAGAGGAGGAGGAAGACGACGACATAAGTGCTACGAACATCATCCTCGCCCAACGCCGCGCTCGCAAAGCTGCCCGCGAGGCTGCACAGCGTGATGACGAGGAGCAGGAAGACTCGACGACACCTGCAAATCCCTCCGGGTCTTCGACCGCTGGTTCTTCTGGAGCGAGCGCCTCCGTGAGTTCTCAACTCTGCAAGGTATCGACGCTGATGCGGACTCAGTAACCCTACCGGTCCTTACTCGTGGTACGCCGTCTTAGTTGTCATGCACACGGAGCTGACTCTCCTTCCAGATTTGATTCTCATCGTTCCCTGCATTCGGTATGATACTACGCATTTTTTTCTGGCCGGATGATTGATCCATCTTCAGGCTCATGGTCGTATCCGTCGTTCTTTTTGTATGTGAACCCTCGTGCACTGGGTGCGGCTCTGACATTTCTTCGCAGTTCCTCTCTGCTCGTTGGGAATCATTATTCAAGACCGCAACTCGTTCCCGTATCCCAACGTTATTCATTTCCCCACTCGTACGTCCTTATATTCTTTCGAAGCGCGCTAATGTTGCTTCAGTCTCACTCTTTCCTTTGCAACTCGAAACAACGCGTGCGTGTCTCATCGTTTCCTAGCGCTTGTACTCATTCAATTCCACAGACTCTGTATCATTGAAACTTGCACTTGTTCGTCCTCCTCAGTCTGCTCCGAACTCATGCTGATAATATTCCAGTCCTGTCTCACTCATTGTCCTCGCAAGTGAGTGTTTCCTGGTTCCCGAACGTTTCGTGTCCTCACTCCATGTTTTTAGAATCATTGTATTCGTCCTGTAGCCCGGATTCGCATGTCTCGTGTGTAGACCAATAAATTTTATTTGACTTTGAATTTTATGTGTGGTTGAATTGGGAAAGCAGGAGCGGGGCAGTAATGGTGGGCGGCGGGAGGCCTCCTACGGCCTCAGGAGCCCTCAAAAGCCCATACAAGGGCCAGAAGCCTGCTGGGGGCTTGGGACAACTTTTGAGTTTGAGAAGACGTGGTTGAGGGACTTGTGAGACTGTACAAGCCTTTTGAGGGCTCCTACCGCCTTTTGGGCCTCCTACACCCCTCCCATAGCCCTTGTATGGGTTTGGCATTTTTGGTGATGCAGGTGAAATAATTGCCGGATTCACGATACAACCAAGTTTCCAGTCGATGATTAGGGGCTTGATTTGTGAATCAAGCCTTCCATCCGGATTCTCCTCTTGGCCAGGCGTCGGTCGACATATGACATAGATGGACTTCACTCGGTCAACTACACCTTCCGAGACACGGCGCAGTGGATTCGAACCACGAAATATCTGCACCAAAGAGATACGGCTGAGTACCGAGTGAGCACCGGTTTCAGTGTTCACACGGAAATTTGAGCTTTCTTGTAGACATATTGCCATCCCTTACCATGCAGCCATGCTTGAACCGTACTGGGTTGTTTTCTTGCCGGTGTGCATCTGCCGGATCTGTAGGCTTAGAGCGCTAGCAAGATTGGGCCTGGAAGGCGCGGGCAGTGGGCACTGTTTCAGTTTGAGGAAGTCCTTGGATCATATCAGTACATCTTGATCGTCACCGATGTCTTGTTACAGAGACTAAGTCCTTGGTGATTTGGGTCAAGTACTTGGTGCTACACACAAAATCCCCGCCATGCCGCACAAGCCGAATTGGAGTCAGAGCAAGAAGTTGATCCTGCGCGTTGCCGGAGCACCCGGCAAGAGGAACAATCAGATGCTTCTCGAAAACACTCGGCCGATCAAATCATTCCATCAATGACGCCTGTCACGCCACGTGCATGCTCTGCTCCCGCCTTCTCTTCCGCTCTTCCTTCAAGCTCAAGTTCCGCGCCATCCACCGCGCCTCACTCGAGTCTGACCTCTGGGCTCGCGCAGACGCATACCACAACTCCTTCCTCCTGAAGTCAGACCCCGTTCTCGATGCCACGCAGCACCGCACCCGTGAGCTGGGCAAGAACGCCGCGACAGCCGCAGTGAGCCCTGCACAGGGCAAATTCCTACATCTCCTTCTGAGAGGAATCAATGCGAAGAGGGTGTTAGAAGTAGGAAGTCTTGGCGGGTGCGTGTCTTTCAGTGTGTCTTGTGGGACTCGACTCTGAAGTGGACAGGTACTCGGCTATTTGGATGGCTCGGGCCTTGCCTGACGACGGTGAGCTCGTAGCGCTGGAAATTTCTGCTCTCAACGCGCAATTGCGTGCCACAAGGACTCTCAATCCATCCGTTCGCTGACGCGCAATGTAGGTCATCGAGGAGAACGTCGCCGCCGCCGGACTCTCGGATAAAATCAGAGTAATACTCGGCCCCGCGCACCCGTCGATGAAGCGCCTTCCCTCGGATGAACCCTTCGACCTGGCTTTCATCGACGCCGACAAGCCGAACAATACCAACTACTTTGTCGAGGCGAAGAGGCTTGTAAGGAGTGGTGGGATTATCGTGCGTCGTTGGCTCTTGCCCCTCTTTTACTCATTCGATTGTGATTGCAGATTGTAGACAACACCGGTCGAAAAGGCTACCCAGCCGACCCAGCGCGGACAGGCGCCGGTGTCGAGGGTGTGCGTGAGCTGTTGAGGTATATACGGGATGACGATGAGGTGGAAGCGACGACGATACATACAGTGGGTGAGAAGGGGCTTGATGGATTCACATTTGCGTATCGCAAATAGGTGAGTCTCTTGCTGCGATTCCCATGCGTATCTCACTGCAACCCGAGGCAGTCCGTCACGGTCGACATCTTCCGCCGTCGCTCCATCTTCCTGTCTTAGACCGCAGTACTGGTCTAGTCTCTTCTATAACCCTCGACGCTCCTAGTATTCGTCCACCCACGGTGTACATGTGGCATGTCCGGTGTCCCTTGGCCGCCGTGGTATATTCCCTGCGGCGCAGCACCGTTTATTCAGTTGGTCGTACGATCTGCGTTCAAACTAACACGCTGCGGCGGAAGGACCTCACGCCAATTTCGCACCGCCGCACACTGCAGAGACACTTCACGGAAATGGCTTGGAAGACTCTTTTCGCGCGGAACTAAACATCGTCGCGGCACATGTTCCCTCCAATCGATCACCACCACATCAGACAGTTCCCTCTAGCCTCCATCTCCGTCTTGCCACCGCACACCGAGCTCGTAGTCTCCACTCGCCTTTTTCATCAAACTCCACATCCTCGAACTGTTCTGTTTCTCTCTTGCGAAAACTCTACGGTAGCAGGTACAACGGTACCGACCTACATGAGGTCACGTCAACCGCCGCGGAAACCACCATATCGTTAAGGCGCGACTATCACACCGAGTGGGTCCGTTGTTCTCATCTTTGCGGTGTAGGGCGTCCCTGCGAGGACTGCCGGGCTTGACACGTCGTACAGCGGTTCGCGTGTCACTGTTACGATGGGGAATAGCAAGGGAGTGCGTTACGGCGGTGGGCACGTTGTCAATGTTATCACGATCAGCACTTCGAGGAATGAGGAATTGGAGCATCAAATTTCTCTGATGTGCGCCCGAAATCCTTTCCTTTCCTCTCTTCCTTCCTACATTCTCATTATCACTCCCCCAAGCGCGATATCATCCTTCCCTTTGCCACCATCCTCTACCGCGTCTTTGTCACCTGAGGTGACAAAGGCCTCACCTCCCACTCCTTCCTCAGATCCATATTCCGCGTCGCGTGTATCACCACTATGATTGGCGGTCCTGGCCGTTCGCCTTCTTTCTTCAGCTTTTGGACAACTCTCGGATGGGAGCGGGCCAACTTTTGCATGGGGGATTTTCGATCGGGGATATTTTGGAGGAAGCAGGAAGGAGTAAGTATGAGGGAAGGCGCGGAGGGACGGTGGAAGGGGTTGGAAGGGCGCGGCGGCTTAACCTGGTGCATAGAAGTGAATGGGCATGGGATTCGGAGTGACATTGGGATGCAAAATGAGGATACCACTTTCGTCCATTTCATGACCCCACGCCAAATGTGGGCTAAAAAGAAAGAGAATTCACTGGGAAGCGGCTGCTGACATTGTAAAGCGGTGGAATCGAACCACAGGTTGAAACTTCAGTGTTTGAGTGCATGGTCATCGAAACAAGAGTGCATTGAGTTGTGAGATGTCCCGAAAGCACGAATACGAATCGGAGTACTCGTGTACCTCCTGGATTCAATCTTCACAGGCAATAATTATCCGTTCTTTAACGAGATGTCTCTCGATTCTTTGGATTTTGTTTGGTTCTTTCCCCATTTGTCCAATCTCCTTTTGTTTCCCTCCCTCACTGTGCCGCCGACGCAATCCCCTCTCTACAGCTCTCTTGAGTGTCTCGTGCATTTCTCCCACGAGCGCCACCGATATCTCCTTCCATTCTTCGATCGAAGCCGCGGTTTAACAGCCTTTCAAGCCATGCAGCGCCGGCTCGACGGGACGTATGCATGCGTGTCGCCGTTGAACTTGAGAAAATTGTCTCAGATTGGGTTTCCTCGGCCCAGTCGACGTGTCGTTGCACTGCCTACCGCCCCTTATCGACTGACAATCAACTCGGCGAGAACGCGCGTTCTCGGGCCCACCTGTTTTCCACTGCAGTTTCTACCACAAAGGATCTTCTCGGGGGGTTTAGTCGTTGGCCGTGCCTACGTATGCTTTCGGCAGCTGTCCCATATAAACTTGCTCCGAACCCATCTCACCCCCATTCCATCCGGTCCTTCCTCCCGCCGTTCCTGGAACCTCACAACCCTCACTCCTGGTTTTTACTCTCTGCTATCGACTGGCTTCTTTTACCTGCCGTCCGAACACCGCTCTCAAAGCTGCGAAATCTCGGCTGGTCCGCTGCTGCCTTGGTCTTCGACCCGTGCTTCGACAGTTCCAATGTGTCCCTCCCCATCTGCCTAGTCTCTCTTACAGACCTTCGCGCTCCGTAACCTCCGCTAAGAAGTGCTAGTGGCCCACAATCTGGGGTCTCGAAGAACACGCCACCTTAGGCTTTAGCTCTGTGTATCAGCATTGGGCACCTCCGCACAAATATCAACTTACCTTCAATCGTCGTGATTCTTGGCACTGCTCATGCATCGTCTGATTAGTCCCGAGATGTGTAGCTCAATTTGACTGGGTCGCCGCCCTCCGTTCTCCAAGTCTCCAACCGTCTAGTGGATGTATATACTTTGAATGTACTACTTGACTGAACTCCAATTATGCATAATCCATTGTTCTGTTCACAATGCGCATACTGCCGGAGCGAAGCGGAGGTACGTCTTGTATACAGTAAAAAGAGCACCCGCAACCATGATTATGTCTCTGGGTGGATTCGAACCTAGCTGGATATGGTCAAACAGCTGTATTGCCGTGGAAGAGATGAAGAGTCGACGTGTGCATTCCTAGAGAATCAAGGCCCTAGCTTAACCTGAATGGGACGAGCCGTCCATCGTCGGTGTGTATTGTTTGGGCTTCTTTGGTGATCGGCAGAATGTCGGCAGGGCTAGATCATGTGACACGTGAGCGCCTTTCTTCCGTACCACCATGTCCGCCGCACATCCACCCGTCAAAGATGCCCTCGCACCCTTCTCCGGCGAGCCCGACGCAGGCTCAGCCAATCCAGCATCTGACCTTATCTTGCGATCCAGCAATCACGTCGACTTTCACGTCCACAAGCAGATTCTCGCTTTCGTATCCGTCTTCTTTTCCGACATGCTTGCCTTTCCCGCTGGCAAGGCACCTCCCACCGAACCTGAGCGGGACGGTAAACCGGTACTCTTGCTTCCCGAATCCGACGAAGTGCTGTGTCGCCTCCTGCGCCTCGCCTACCCTGGTCGCTCGCGCGAGCAGTATTCAATCACTGCTGCGGACCTGGATAGCGTGCTAGCCGTGCACGAGGCAGCTCAGAAGTACCAGTTCCTCGACGCGCAGCAGCTTATCGCGGAGATGCTGCTGGACGACGCCTTGGTGCAATGCCAGCCTCATCGTCTTTTTACCATAGGCCTGCTCCGGAATCTCCCAGCGCTAACTCAAAAAGCCGCGCTCCAGACGCTGAGACTTCCAGTCTGCCCCCTCCACCTCGACTTCCCCGAATTGCAGCTCATCACCGGTGCCAATCTACAACGGCTCTACGCCTTCCATCGCTCGTGCGGGGCTCAAGCGTCCGAAGTCCTGCAGGGCGTTATTTTGCCGCAGCACAAGATGGATATATCAAGGCTTGTGGACTGTCTTACATACAACGAGGATGGGGATAGTATTCCTTATGTTTGGTGGCTTGATCACGACCACGACGCCAGGTGCGGTGGGCGATAGTGCATGCACTCGACACAGTCACACCGGCGACGTGGTTCTGCACTCAGATCGACCGACTAACAGCCAAGGTGTCTGCGGTTCCCGTGGGCCAGACGGTATTGGACGGCATCTTAGCCCTCGACGACGATGTGGCGACCATGATCGCGGATTGCGAACCTTGTTCCCGGCGCAAGAATGACGAGCTCGAGGACTTGGCGGAGGACTTGGCGCGCCGTATCAATACCTCGCACAGTGAGTCTCGCTTTTCCTTGCGTTGTCCCATGTACGATGAACATTCAGAGGAAACCGTAAAGAATTGGGTGTTTTGACATGGCTTTCAATACTGCCTGTCAAAAGTGGGCAATCAGGTCTCTTTCCGCCTCCCAGATGTTCAATATTTTCTTGTAATCGTCTCGACAAATCGAACTTGCAGACATATTGACGAGTAAAAATGGCTCCGAAGTGTTCCAGAATTTGCGGTTGGATTCAGCCTCTTGACGTTTCGGGTGTCGTTCAACACCGGCGACAAGCGACGTAGCACATCTTGTCGTGGTCATCCTCGACACCGTCAATAATTGAGCGCGGAATAAGATGACCACCATCGCGGTATCGAGGCAAAGCATTGTTCCAGATTAGCATTTCCGGGCCAGATACAAGAAAATATTGGTACCCAGCGGCTTGACCGCATCGGAGCCTCAACAGAACACCCATTTCTTCACGGCTTCCTCTGAATCATCACTGTAAGTACATTGCAAATCAAGCAATGAAAAAACTCGCCGTGAGATTTGTCGATTTGTGGCGCTACACTCTCCGCCAACTCCTCAAGCTGCCCATCCTTGCACACAGAGCAAGGACCGCAATCCTTGATCATGGACGCCACATCCTCATCAAATGCACCGATACCGTTCAAAACCGTCTGGCCGACGGGAATGGCAGAGACCTTGCGGGCAAGCCGCTCGATGTGAGTGAAGAACCACTTCGCAGGTGTGACTGTCACTAAATCCCAGTTGTCCTCCGTCGGACCACCACACTTTGCGTCGTGATTGCTGCCACGCCACCAGACGAAAGCGCGGGGAGACCCATCTTCGCGGTCATAGGTGAAGCAATGCGGGACCAGGTCAATTACCTCCTTGTGCTGAGGGCAAATGAGGCCCTGCAAGAACTCGCACGCCCGAGCACCACGCGAGCGATGGAAGGCGTAAAGCTTGTGTAGATTCGCCCCACTGATGAGATGGAATTCGGGGAAGTTCAGGTCGATGGGGCAGATAGGGCTCCTCAATGTCTGAAGCGCCGCTTTTTGAATCAGAGCCGGGGGATTGCGGAGGAGGCCTATGGCGAAGAGGCGATGGGGATGCTCTTGCAGCAAGGCGTCGTCGAGTAGCATCTCGACAATAAGCTGCTGCGCGTCGATGAATTGGTACTTCTGCGCAGCTTCATGGACGGCGGTGACGCTATCGAGGTCCGCAGCAGTGAATGAGTACTGCTGACGCGAGCGACCGGGGTAGGCGAGGCGCAGGAGTCGATAGAGGACCTCGTCAGATTCGGGAAGCAGGAGCACCGGTTTGCCGTCTCGGTCCGTCTCGGTCGGAGGTACATTGCCAGCGGGGAAGGCAAACATGTCGGAGAAGAAGACAGATGCAAAAGCGAGCATTTGCTTGTGGACATGAAAATCGACGTGATTGCTGGATCGCAGAATCAAATCGCACGGTGGATTGACTGAGCCAGAGTCTGGTTCGCCAGAGAAGGGCACGGGGGCCTCATTGACGGGTGGATGGGTAGCAGACATGGTCGTACGAAGAAAGGAGCTGGTGTGAGACATGATCGATCTGATCCAATGATGGTTCTGCCGGATCCCGATCACCAGAGGGCACAATGGCTGGAGCTTGCTGGCAGCTGGTCTTTGAAATTGTCGGTCCATTTCTCGAGCGTTACAGCGCGTAGAGCCAGGGCTACTGCCAGAAGAGGGGAAAACAAAACTCTCGCGTGGCAGCGCCATTCCAAGGATAAGTACTCAGCCTGTATCGGTTCAGGCGAGTTTCTTTCTTTCTCGCGAACCACACCGAGCGCAGCTGGGCGTTCAACCGCTGAACTTAGATTCTGAAACCGTCCGCCACGAATGTGTTGGAGCGTGTAGCTTTTCAGCGGACATATAGCAGAAAAAGTATTATACTGGCGTCTAGTAAGTCTGGCGAAGCTTCCCGAAGCAAGTCCTCCGACGGATTCGAACCTCGAGGGCCAACCATGGTCTCGCACAACGCTACTGTTCAGGTTCTTTGGCGGTCTACCCTGTGCACAAATATCCGTCCTTCAAAGCAAGAAATTGCGATTGGTTGACGGATTTCATCACACTTGGCAAACTTCTATATAAATTCATCCAATCCCAACCCGCCCAGTGTTCACCCGAACGTATGGCGAGGCTCAGCTGGCTGCCATTCCACGTACCACGCCGACCTCAGCCTCCCAAAACATCTGCCTGCCCTCCATCTATCGCAACATCCGTATCCTCCCTCCAACGCCCACTTCCTGCCAACACACCCAAAACGAGGACCAACAACGCCGCACGCGACACACATACAAGTATCCCTCGCAGCCCAAGGAGCGATCCAAGCGGATGCGCAACGTGTCGGCGTGTTTGGAGTGCACGTGCACGGACGAGAGCGGGGAGGGAAAAGTCCGTCTGTTCTTCATCCTCGGACAGATCTTGATCCGAACTTGGGCTCGAATCGGATGACAACGAAGGAGATGGTGGGGAGGGAATGGGCACGGAAGGGTACGATGCATATGTAGCATGTTTATTAGGCAAGCACGGTGAGCACGAACGCGAAGGCGGGGGAGTTCGAGGCACGGGACGGAGGAAGGCGGGGTGACCTAGTGCGAGGAGATCCATGCCTGTTGCGGCCGACGGCGAACGACACGATGGGCAGTGTCCGTCGGCTGCGGGTCCCTCGAGCCACTACAACATGAATTTTTTGAGTATTGGATTCGGGAATGGGGCTTACAGAGAGAATATGTTCGGCACAGAAGATGTGAGCGCAACAGAGCGTGCGGACAGGCGAGACGGCGAGCTCGAAGCTGGTGATAAGAAGCAAGAAGGTATCGACATCAGTCACGGGCCATGGAGAATATGAAGCAAAGAATGACGCACCAGATCCCACACTCACGCTCGGCGGTGTTCCCCCTCGTCGTCCGCGTCCTCGTCCGTGAGGTCGATGTCGTGCGTTTCGTCCCCTCAGATCGGCGTGGATTCCAAGTCTCCCTCGGCCCCACTGGAATCGGCGTCTGGTACCCAGACTGGGTAGCTCCTGATCCGAGGTCGAGAAAGTATTCAGGGTCATCATCGCCCTTGGTGTCGAACAACAGCGACGGGGGCTCTTCTGGGATGGCCGCTAGCAGACAGAGTGACGATGAGGATCGTCGGTGCATCGACGATGCAAGAGGAAAAGACAAAAGAGCACCCGTACCCTTTTCAATTAATTTCATTGTGTAGCCTTGCTTGCGGCGATCGTGGTGGGGGAGACAAAAAGCCACAAGAGGTGCGTCGATCATGTGAATTGCTAGTGATACGGAGCTTATCCAAAGTTAGACCGATGGTAGTGCATGCACATATGGTAGATCGACGCTCCGGAGGGAGAGGTGGGACAAGAGAAGCTGATATCGGCCAGCTGGCCATGGCGTCCAGTGATGGCCTAGGGGGGATAGGGCCCTACGCGATAGGGCCTATCCACGCCCTAAAATAGGGCCCTACAGGTCATGACCTTCAGCGGTAGGCCCTACCTAGGCCCTATTGATGCCATCAAAACCGGATCAAACGCCGCCGAAGCCTCTTCACCTCCTCCGATGGGGCTCCAGTGGGCACACGGACGTGGTCTGCAAGCTCAGGGGGCCCATCCATGTCCATGGAAAGCTGAAAGATTGAAGAGTGCTGTGGAAATGAACCAACCAAGAACCAATCACTGGTGTTTGTGGTGTTCGGAGTATTTCCTTTTTTGGAAATAGGGCCTATGCTGGAGGCCCTATTATAGGGCCATAGGGCCTAATAGGGCCCTATCGGTCGGCGGGGGTCGAAATAGGGCCCCTATGGCCATCACTGAATTGGCGTCGCAGTGGGGATGACGTCGACTCCGTGAGACGGAGCCAAGGAGGAGTTGAAGGTTTCTGAAGCCGAAGTATGGGCATCTGTGGTTTCGGTTAGCAAGACAAGACAGTATGGTGCTGGTGGCGGGAAGGAAGAGAGGGAGGGACATCTGCATCAATGACTCAGCTGATCGATTGGTGATCAGCACATTGTTCCACGCCAGCACCTATCAATCAATGGCATCACCAGCCTTTGATCAAGATGATGGTCGGCTTCGAGGCACAGGGCGATGCCCGGTGACCGCCGACGGAAGTGGAATGACGGTTCATTCGGGAGATAGTTGGCATATTTTTGATAAGTATGTATCTCCATCAGCCTCACCGACTCTCACGAAAAATCCACTCTCCCGATGAATTAGGAATAGAAACGCCACTGCTCGTCCCCGGACTCACTTTTCCAACACCCCGTATTTTCAAGTCTCAGGTCCATTCTTCTTCAAAGAGCCCCTCCGGCTGAGCGAGGACAGCCTTCGAGTAATACATCGTATGCGCAACCGGCCTGATCCTGAGGCTTGAGCCGCGCGCCAAGGCGCCGTGCCGAGTCTGCCGACGGTTAATTTCATGACCGAGCGCAACGCCGCTGTTCAGTGGAACCGACGAGCCTGCTCGAGGCCAGCTCACGGTGATCTCATTGAAACTGCAGCTGACATACCTAGACCACCTCCGAAAACTTGATTTTGTTAGAGCCCGTTGACGTCGTGGAGGAACTGCGGGCAAAGGAGTTGTCCGAAATTGAATTGCTGATTCTTGAACCCGAGGATCACTATGATGGAGAACTTTGCAAGTACTTGTTGCCATGTGGACGGATGGAAATATTCTCCCGTACATTTTTTTTCTCTGGATCGCGCGATTCTCCGCTTCCGAGCTGTGGCGACTTGAATCTTTGTCTGTGCTTTCTCCCACCATCGGAATTCCCGCGATGCGTATGGACCCGCGTCGGATTAGGAGCGAACATGTCATCAGCGCGCCCCACAGCGACACACATGGAAGACTTGTAGAATGTTTTTGGTAGATCAAGTTGACACATCTCAGGCTTATTCGCACTCATCCTGCAGCGACCGCTGACAAGGCCATCTTTCCAGCGCAATCATCACCCTGCGACCAAGGGCCTGTGGCGGCGATATATATATATATATATATATAATGTTCTTTCTCCGCATGGATTAGATAGAGCAGACGCCGCCATCAAGAATGCTCGGAAATGCAATCTTCAGGCATAAGCTTGGACTGGCATCCATCGTCTGGTTCCATTTACCTCATTGATTGAGCCTCGACCATGTTAGTTTCATCTAGCGGCCATTGAGCGGACGCCGGCACACTGAACTTTGAATCACAGGAGGTTCGTGACAGTCCCATTCCCTGTGTCTTCAGGGTGAACTCGGATATGTAGGCGAAGAGCTCAACTTCGCGTCGGCGTGTTCGGGGAAGACTCGGAAGAGGTCTCGACGGTTGACATCTCGCTCGGAAAGTTCCCCGATGACTTCGTATCGGACCCCAGTAAAAACAGGTACGAGTCTACCACCAACATTCACAATAATGAGAAGGCAACCGTTAGTGGCGGAAATAAATACATGCCCGCCTACACCCAAACGGGAATTCTCTAGAAGGGGACAGACGGGCCTTCCGGCGCGTTTGAGATACTCCGACTCGACGGGCAGACTCGGTAAATCTTATTCAACGAGTCAGACTAAGAATACTCGAAGCAGCGGCGTCTATGTGTGCAATGCTTCACATCGACGTGGATGATGGCAATCAATTAAAATTGGACCTGCACCTTTTGTGCCCTGCCGGCGTTTACGGTCGGGCGCGTGAGTGGTGGACGGGAGATGAATTAGGCTAAAGTTCCGAATTTCGGAATTCTCGCTCCCTTGGTACTCATCTGAATTCTACTTGATTTGCGTTTGACATTCGTGCTTCTTTGTGTATTGGTGGCCCACTCGGGTTTGGGGAGCCCAATCTCTGGTCCTTGTCTGTCGCTGGCATTTCGGTTTGGCAGACACTGATATGCTGCCAACCAGAAGGCGAACACCCCGCGCTGTAGGGCTTTCGCCGCGCTAGCGAGCTACTCAGCTGCCTCGTTCCCGCTCGTGTTCTCGAAGCGCTTTTTGTGCGGCTTCTGAGCGGGAAGATCCAGATGTACGTAACGCCTCACGGCGGCCGCCGCTGGCACACGCGTCTTTGCCGGGTGCCTCGATTGCCATTATAAACGTCTTCCACAGTACTTTCTTCGATCCCTCTCCGTCCCAACGCACGCCACCATGTCGAAAGGTTCAGCCATGTTCAGCCAGTATTTCCCCCCCAAGGCCAAGTGGGGTGTAGATGACATTCCAGACCTCTCTGGACAGGTCAGTCTGCTGGCATCCATCGTCTGGAATCCGTTCTGAGGTCCTCTCGTGCAGGTGATCATTGTTACGGGAGGTAACGCAGGTGAGTTTCTATCCTGCTTGTGAGCTGGTGGGAGGGGCGGATTCTGAGCGGCTTTTACAGGTGTCGGCTTCGAGACCGTCAAGGCAGGCAGCGGCGCTTCTCTTTCGCAGACGGGGTCACTTATGCGCTCGTCCAGGCTCTTCTGGCTCACAACGCCAAGGTTTACATCGCAGGACGCAGCGAGAAGAAGGTCAACGAGGCGATCAAGGAGCTGCAGACGCAGACAGGCAAGACGGCGTTCTTCATGCCAGTCGACCTCAGCGACTTGCGTTCCATCAAGAAGGGTGTAGATGAATTCGTTCAGTGCGTTTCGCCCGTCCAATCTTCCTCGCTCGCGCCTTGACGTGAATTTCTAGGAAGGAAAGCCGGCTTGACGTCCTTTTCAATAACGCGTGCGTTGTTTCGTGCGAATGTGGCTTGTGCGTAACTAAGCGTATGCTGCGTCCAGCGGCGTCATGGTACGTCTACATCCTCGCCCCGTTCTCGGCCTCTCATCCTCCCCAGTGGCCCGCAGTCGAGATGGTCACCGCGCAGAACATCGACCTCCAATGGGGTACCAACGTGCTCGGCCACTTTTACCTCACGAAACTCCTCGCCCCTACAATGATCGCTACCGCCGCTGCGCAAGGCAAACCCTCGCGCATCATCCACACCGCTTCTTCTGCGGCCCAGTCCCACCCTGCCACGGAGGGCGTCAAGATCGAGACGTTTTCCGATGGGCCGGAACGCAAAAAGCGTACGACGGAGGTTCTTTACGGGCAGAGTAAATTGGTTCGTAGTCGTCTTGGGTTTTTCTTCTACGACGTTCTGATCTTTTTACAGGGCAACGTGATCCTCAGCAACGAATTCGCGCGCCGCTACGCCGACCAGGGACTCGTCAACATCTCGTGCAACCCTGGAAACCTGCGCAGCGATCTGACGCGTCACATCGGGGGTGTCAAGAAGAAGGTTATCGTAAGTCTCATCTCGCTCCTCGACTCCTCGTTTCGCCGATGATCTAACAAGCTTATTCCCTAGTACATGATGTGCCACCCCGTCCCACTCGGTGCGTTGACACAGCTGTGGGGAGGGACGTCGTCGGAGGGGGTTAAGCACAACGGAGGGGTGAGTCGAGCTCGAGCTCGATTAAAGCCAAAATTGCGGCCACTAACGACACGCTACTTCATGCAGTACCTCATCCCTTGGGCACGCGTTGGTGTCGTTCCGCCGCAATCGCAAGACGCTGCGTTGAACAAGGCCGTGTGGGAGTGGATGGAGGAGCAGGTTGCCAAGGTTGAGGCGCAGTAGAAACGAGGCGGGCTGGCGATTGATTGTACAGATACCCCACCGATTCCACGGACACTCCTTTTTGATACGAGCACGCTACTTACTTTCTTTTGCTCCTAATACCATCGCGCGCTGTTTGAGATGAATATGAATATGAATATGAATAGGCGCAGTTGGCCCGTTATTCTCAATGTCAGCGTCCCCCCACCAAAAATGCTAGCGCACTAATGACGTGATGAAAAGGCAGTATTTCGGCGATTCACGGAGGGTTCGCCCGTGTTTCGCTCAAAGCTCGTCACAAGTACCATTCAGCCGACCGACCAGTGACGCTTCGCTTAAGTCGAAGATTGCAGTCATTGTTCGGTTTCGGTTTCGGGAACGAATTTCTGCGCGGAAATACCAATGAGCGCGGTCTTGGCAACACGCCAAGAGGGCAGAAGAAGACACTTATCTACCCCCATCATCTCACGTTCTTACCGTCCTCCCAAAGGAAATGTCATCCCTTACTGGCAGCGCTCGTCGTTCAAGTGAAGTGATATGCATTAGTCGTGACGGTAGGCGGTACGCCTGCAATTCAATCTCGTTTTGGTTGACAGATGGCAAAAAAGCTTGCTCGCTTTCTTTGTCTTCGCGACCCTTTCGTCGGGCGAGCTTCTTGCGAATCCGATAATGTCGCTTGTCATGGATCGCATACGGCCAACGTTCCTATTGCGGCGTAGCAGGTGCCTGGCATCTCATACGCAATAATCGGCATTTGGACGGCGAAACCGGTTGATTCACAACCGGTTGATTGATATCAATTGCCGTCTTGCAGACTTTATTTTCCACAATTCAACCATCGTATACCTGTTGTATACCTGGACGAGCGGGGTTGAGGGAGCATTCTTGGTAGCGCCAAACGTTGCATTCCTTTTAAACCAAGTTTAAATAAGCGCGGACTAAGTGTTAGTTGACCCCTTTTGAATCTCGACACCGAACCGATCTACGATTTGACAGAACAAGTTTATATAGATGGAACCCTGATCTCGAGCCCTACCTTTGCTTTTCTGCTCCTCCACCTCTTTTCATACCGCCATGTCGTTCTCCCTTCCAATGGCAGCGCTGGCCAACATGCAGATCTCCTTCAAGGTCGGCCTCCCCGATGGACTCTTTGCCTTTGAGATGCTCCCCTCGGTGTCGGGGAACCATTCGGCCGTAGACCCTAGCTTCAACGCGTCTGGGATGGGCGGAATGAAACTCCACGTCCTCACCAGTCACGACTTTAGCGGTGTCACCCTCACCCTGTTTGCCTCTGGCGGAGATACGCCGCTGCCGTCGGTTCAAGCCAGTGTAGACGTAGGGGCCAGTACGTCCGCGATGCCTTCCCCGACGCCGATGGACGACCTGTATTGTGAGTCGTCGTCCTTCTCTCAGACGGAGACAAAATGACCATCTGCCCTCAGTACACAACTTTGTCCCGTCCCCTTCTCCCTTTGCGACGTCATATTGCGAATCGTCCAGTTCCGACCCCTCACTGTTGGATGGAACGTCTGGTCAGTCTGGGTTTGATGATTTTCTTGATAGTACGTCGTCGGTCTCGTGTTTCTTAGGGCCGTAGATTGACAGCCCGCCCTCATTCAGCTTTCAGTCGTGACAGTACCGCTACCACGCCCTCCGACTCGCCCGCCGCTCCTTTACGTGGTATGTCGTCACCTTCATCCCCCGACGCGAGTCTGGACTCAAATAAATTCGAAGATCTCGAACAACAACCACAGCCAACTTGGATGGCCGTCACCTCCAGCGCGCCCGATCTCACACCGGTACCCTCTTCACCACCTCGCTCACGCGGGCGGGGACAGGGCCGACACCATAAATTCCCCTGCACTATGGGCTGCCGCATGGATTTCTCTCGCAAACACGACCGCCTTCGCCATGAAGTCGCGCAGCACGGTCGGCTGTGCGAATGGGAGTGCAGTTCGTGCCAGGGGTTCTTCTCGTCGGATGTTACGTTCAAGAAGCATCGGTGCAAGGCGGTTGCTGTCGGGCGGAGAGTTGGGGATCGGGAGGCATCGAGGGAACTGGTGCAGACCCAGACACAGGCACAGACTCAGGCGCAGACTCTCGCTCCTCCGTCGTCATGAGATGAGTCATGCTAGATTGACACCCAAGCTAGAGTATCTAATTTCATTGTCGCATAAGACAACTAAGTATTTCTATCAGCACTACATACCCTTGTGTTGGAAACGGGGCCCGTTGCGTATTCAACATCTTGATATTGATTCTTGACGATTTATACTTAGACTCTTACGGCCTCCACATTTCCGTACTTTCCCGCGTTATAGACTTAGATGCGACCTTCTTTCAAGATTCTTACTATTTTCTAGTTTACTTAAATACGGGCTCACTTGTTGTACTTCGGTAGCTTGATTCGTGAACCCGATCATTGTTCCGTTCTCAACACCTTGTATATGAGCCTGCTTTCTTGACGAAATGTGATTCAATGTATGTGTTTGTTTTACCGACAGTCCAATCAATCGGATGTTGAGTAAGTATCAGTCGAGAGTTCGGCAACTTGCGAAGTTTGGAACTTTGGTGGCGGCACAGCCATGATTCCAAAAACCGCCCATATACATTCCACGCGCCAACCACACGCTCACGGAAATTGAACCCCGGGTAAGAGGGGCACGTCGGAAGTTGGAGCACATTTGCGCCGACAGCGGAGAGGGGCGGGGGAGTAGTGCGCCATCCTCGTACCTACCTTTTACTTACGAGTACCGCGGATTTCACACCGCCCACGGCGAACCTCGAGCACCGGTGGTAAGCATGCATCGACTCTACTTACACTCCGGATGTGCCCGCGCGCGGGATCCAAGGAGGTAAGTAGTCCATCATTACTCGCTGCGTGAAATCAATGTATGGCTCACTTATTCAGTTGGTGGGTTCAAGATTCAATTGAAGTTGAACTCTGCGATACTAATCACCATCATTTATGATCTGTTAGCCGAACGCAGATTACCCAGGCAGAGGCCGAATCTCCTTCCGTCGGCATCGATTTCGGAACTCCGCAGGGCCTATCGGCGAGCCCAGTGCTTCAATTGCAATTGAATGAAAAGGACCGAGGCTTCACGACACCGGAGACTGCAAGTAATTATGCATTCCTTGTGCATTCCCATGTAATTTCCCCTTGCGGAGCCAAACCGTCCGAACGCGCTCGGCGCTCGCTGTCAGGAAAACGAACCAAAAACTAACAGTGATCGAGGAAGATCTGTTGCCAGGCAATTGCCAGGGGAGAATTGATGCAGGCTTTGGGTGTTCGAGAGCCTGGCCGCTGAATACCACGATTCAACCTAGATGTCCGGGCAGTTTTTGATTTCCTGCAAAGCCGACGATCCGGTCTTATAGTTACCCTATCGCGTTGTGAACCACTAACCAGGTGAGGGACAACACAGTTCAAACAAGGGAGGCACTCGCTGCGCCACACTCTCAGGTCGTGCCATTGACTCAAACCGGTGGACGGCCTTGGGACGGCCTTAGGTTTGCTGTTTGGTTATACTTTTATTGTGTGCGACTTACTTAGAGTGAGACATCAAAGTGGACGGTTGAATCTCGAGCTTGGCGCACTTTCGGTAAGTTGGTCCAGAAGTGGAAGATCCGGATAAATCCACAAAGTTCGGGAGTTGAGATAACAGCACTGTTGGTATTTGCCCCCAGCTCCACTTCCCAATGAGGAAGGTGATGGTGGCGCTGTCCTCGGCCAGTTCTTCGGCCATCCGTGCTGCCGTATTCTCGCCGCCCTTTGTTGTGGCTCGCTTGCCTGTCGCTTCCATCCTCACGTCCCCGCCACCCTCCCGCCAGCCATGTACGATATCAACGACCGCTTGAGCCGCGAGCGTTGTTTCTACTGTCTATTGTGTGTGAGCGAGACACTGCGGCTGTTGCTGAAGGGCAAAGGGTGTACTCTCGAGACTCGTGCGTCGCAGTATCCCCTTAGTCTAGCGGTTACCACGCCCCCAGTGCAGGAGGGTTCCCTTATTATGTAATATCCCCGACGGTGAAGCACGTGCATTTGACAGCCGTTGCTTTTGCATATGTCCCGACGTGTTCTGGCTCTGCAAAGACGTGTTTGCTGGGGTTTTGGATAGATTAAAGCCAGTGTGTATATACATTGGATAGCTCTTGGGTACGTATGGCAAGGAATGACCTCTCAGCCAACTGTTTGCATGTTGTTTGGTCATGAAACACAACACGGCACTGTCCCTTTGAGCGGCTTTGAAGATGAAAAGTAATCCAAAATCGCATTCCGAGGAATGCAGTCATGCCTCAACTGCATTCTCATTGGTGCCAGCTCAAAATTCGCGTCAAAACGCGCAGAAAACACGCTTGCACATGACAAGCTTATGTAATAACGGAACCCACCGGAACAAGGGGCGTGGTTACCAACAGACCCTCTTCGTGGAGCTTGCGGAGCGTCGAGGGTCTGTAAAAGAGACTAGTATCCCCTCCATTTCATTCCCGCCGTTGACCAAACTCTCTCCTTAGAGCACGAAGAGCCATAGTCTCTCGTAGACAGACGCAATAACATTGTGATCTCGTACCTCGATCATGTTAGAGAAGAGCCATGGGAAGCTCTTTTACACCTTCCCCAGCGGACAGCAGCCTGACAGCCCACCCACGCCACACTCAGTATCGCTAACTCAAGCACGCCCAGCACGGGCTTGAACAGATGCGACGCACACAGCACATTGATGGCAAGCGAAATCACCGCAATCTGCGACACACCGTGCAAATTCTCGGCAATTGACAAGTGCGACACACTCTGATCAGCTGCGTGATCAATGTGTCGCATCTGACGGAAACCTGCTGCCAATGTGTCGTACATCAATGTGCTGTGTGCGTCGCATCTGTATAATACTCCGCCCAGCAGCACCCCACGACGCGTTGACCTTCCTCATGCCTCCGTCGCCCACCACGACCTGGAATACGTCGGCTCGCGCTCAAGGAACTGCCCCTCTCACCCCGAATGCACGTGCCCCTTCCCGCCCATCTCGCCCCGACCACAGCGACATTGAGATCGTCCAGCCGCTGACAGTCAAGCCCCGCCCTCAGCTCAGTAGGCCCAGGCACCACGGCTGTTGACGCCGTCCTCCTAGGTCTGACCAGCTTGCGCGCACTCGAAGCTGCCCCGCCCCTGACGTTACCCGAGCGCACCATGCCTCACACCTTACAGTAGTAGTATATCATATACCCCGTCCCCCTCCCGTCGTCCGTTCCCGCGTACACACAATGTATCCAATAGCTAGCCTAACACTTGTGATTTTCATTGTCAGCGGACTTGTAAATTTTACAATTATCTGCCGACGGCAATCGATCTGCAGACTGTTCTGATCACAATGATCCAAAAGACACTGCCTCATCACCTTCCTCATCGGGAAGTGGAGTGGTGGGCAATTTGAAACAAGTAGATAACAGGACCACCGGGACTTTGATGGCTGTGTTGCGGTGATCTGCCGCTTCGGCTGTCATCGCGGCCAACATCCCCGCCTGATATCACCATTCACGACTGACTCAGAGCGCCAATGAATTAGAAAGTATTATTGCAAGGCGGACAGAATGTGTTACAACAGTAGATGGTAGGTAAGGCATGGAAAAGAAGATGAGGGCAACACGGGTGGAGCGCACATCAGTGTAATGTGAGCACACGGCGGGTGAGGGACGAGGGGGCTGTCGAACGCTGGGACAAAAGGTTGCGACGGATCGCCTGCGTCGTGCGATGGGGCGTGCACGCTGCGAGGTCGGGCTTCGAAGCGGGAAACGGCTGCTAAGGAGGCAGCGTGGTCAAGGCTTCGAGAGCGACGACTGGCGAGAAGGGCGAGAAGGGCGAGGTCAGTTGACGAGCGAAGAAAGGCACACACAATCTCAGGCTCATCGAGGGGCCTCGTACGTGGGCCGTGGTGGTGACACGGTACTAGGGTGACATGGCGACGTGCCGGTGACGTTTGCGTGGCGTCAAGGGCGGCAGCTGCTGTGGCAGCAGGGCCGCTGCGCGCAGGGGGTACGGTGGTCGGGTTGTTGCAAGCTTGTCGGGTTACGCAGGGTTAGGAGGGCAGAGACAGGAGCGTCAGACAGGAGTGTGATCATTGATCATTTGATGAGGATGACGACATCGCTGACATGCCGATCGGCACATCACCGCCATCACCAGAATCCCGGTGGTCCTGTTATCCGGTGGTCCTGTTATCTCAACTCCCGGACGCACTCGATAAATCACGGAAAAACCAGTTCCCGATGGCTGCGTGAGAGATCAAATTGATGATCACTGACTCCTCTTCCACCGCGAAGTTGAACTCTTCGCCTACGTGTCCGACTTCCTCCTGGGGACAGGAGGAACGGGACCGGCACAAACCTCCTGTGATTCAAAGTTCGGCTCAGGTTTCTGGCTTCCGGTCAATGCCCGCTAAATGAAAGTACCTAACATGGTCGAGGCTCAATGAATAAACTTGATGGAATCGGATGATGGATGCTAGTCCAAAATTATGTCTGAAGATTGGATGTCCGAGCCGTTCTCGATAGCGGCATCCTCTCTAATCCATGTGATTGCGCCGTCGTTGCGCCGTCGACAGAATGAAAAGATGGCCGTGTCACAACCGTGTCAACGGACGCTGCAGGAGGGGTGAGAATGACATGTCGATTTGATCCAAGTACCAAACATTCTCCAAGTCTTCCATGTGTGTGTGGCGCGCTCATGAGTCATGACTCAAGAACATAGGTTGTCCTTCTAATCCGACGCGGGGTCCTAACCCATCGCGGGAAGGTGGACTCCGTGGGAGAAAAAAGACCAAGATCCAAGCCGCCACCTTTCGGGAGAGGGGAATCGCGCTACCCGGAAAAGGAGAAACTGAAGTACATAGGAGAATTCGAAGCATCCATCCATCCACCTGGCAACAAGTACTTGCAGAGTTCTCCATCATAGTAATCCCCCCTGTTCAAGAATCAATATCCAATCCCGGGTGCGAGAACTGCGTTCCCCGCATTTTCTCCACGAAGGCTTCCAACGAAATCGAGTCCTCAGAGATGGTCTGGGTATGCTCACTGGTGGTTTCGACACGGTCACCTAAAATTACCCCGAGCGGGCGAGTCGGTTCCACTGAACAGCGGCGTGGCAGCGTGCTCGGTCATGAATTTAACAAGCTGGCGGTATTGTCACTCGACGGTTAACCGGAGTGGCTCAGGAAAATGGAAGCAAAATATGGCGGACGAGCAGTGGCGCTCCTAGTCCTGATTCCTCGGGAGAATGTATTTCTCGTGAGACTGACAGGGAGATATGGAAAATACTTCCTAGCTCCGAATGAATAATCACTTGTACTTCTCTAAAGCTGAAGCGCAGAGACTAGTCGTCAAAGTTGCATCAAAGACTGAATTTTGATGGCAGCGTGGGATAACAATGTGTTGATCACAGATCAGCTGAGTCATGCTCTTCTTCCGGCCACCAGCAGCGACGGCCTTCGTCACGACTTAGAAAACACAGATGCTGATACCATGGCCCCGAAGATACATCGAACTCCTCCCTGGCTCCATCTCACGGAGTCGACGTCATCCCTACTGCACCACTGCCAGCAGTGAGCACATCGCCTTCCAATCAGCTTCTCTTCGTCCCACCTCACCGTCCGGAGCGTCGATCTACCATATGTGCATGCACTACCATCGGTCTAACTTTGGATAAGCTCCGTATCACTCACAATTCGCATGATCGACGCACCTCTTGTGGCTTTTTGTCTCCCCCACCACGATCGCCGCAAGCAAGGCTACACAATGAAATCAATTGAAAAGGTACGGTGCTCTCTTGTCTTCTCCTCTTGCATCGTCGATGCACCGACGATCCTCATCGTCACTCTGTCTGCTAGCAGCCATCCCAGAAGAGCCCCCGTCGCTATTGTTTGACACCAAGGGCGATGACGACCCTGAATACTTTTTCGACCTCGGATCAGGAGCTACCCAGTCTGGGTACCAGACGCCGATTCCAGTGGGGCCGAGGGAGACTTGGAATCCACGCCGATCTGAGGGGACGAAACGCACGACATCGACCTCACGGACGAGGACGCGGACGACGAGGGGGAAGACCGCCGAGCGTGAGTGTGGGATCTGGTGCGTCATCCTTTGCTTCGTATTCTCCATGGCCCGTGACTGATATCGATACCTTCTTGCTTCTTATCACCAGCTTCGAGCTCGCCGTCTCGCCTGTCCGCACACTCTGTTGCGCCCACATCTTCTGTGTAGAACATATCCTCTCTGTAAGCACCCCTCGAATCCAATACTCCGGTATTCATTTTCTAGTGGCTCGAGGGACCCGCTGCCGACGGACACTGCCCATCGTGTGGCTCGCCGTCGGCCGCAACAGGCATGGATCTCCTCGCACTAGGTCACCCCGCGTTCCTCCGTCCCGTGCCTCGAACTCCCCCGCTTTCACGCTCGTGCTCACCGTGCTTTCCCGATAAACACGCTGTCTACGCGTCGTACCCCTCCGTGCCCATTCCCTCCCTACCATCTCCCTCGTTGTCATGCGATTCGAGCTCCAGTTCGGATCAAGTTCTGTCCGAGGATGAAGAACACACGGACTTCTCCCTCCCCGCACTCGTCCGGGCGCGTGCACTCCAAACACGCCGACACGTTGCGCATCCGCTCGGATCGCTGCTGGGGCTGCGGGGAATGCTCATATGTGTGTCGCGAGCGGCACTGTTGGTCCTCGTTCTTGGTATGTTGGCGGGGAATGGGCGATGGAGGGAGGATACTGGGGTTGAAATAGATGGGGTACAAGGAGAGGGTTGGGGTCGCTGAGGTAGGGTTTGAGACGCGGACTGCTGAGTCGAACTCCTGCACACTCTGCCCACGGAGCTGGGCAGTCACACTCAAGCTCAAGCCTCATCCCGCTCGTTGCGTCCACAGTCGAGAATCAGATATCACTTTTACCTCCATGTTTTCACGGCCTCGGTATTCCCTTCGCGATACCGCCGGTACACTGCCAGTCTCTGTTACTTATCGACAATGAGTAGAAAACCTTGAGCATTCACCCCGTCCCTTCACGTTCTACTCGTTCCGGTCGTAGGTGGTTCGACTCCGCACACTGGCTTCGTAACGCAATTTTTTGCCTCAAGTCTCTGTGGGCTACCTTCGGCCCGATCTTTATTTGGGACCTCTTACTGCTGCTGGATACTGAGCGCTGCAAGGGCTTGACAGATAATAGTTCGGAAGCTGCCAAATCCTCGCTTTCGCATCCGTCGGCGTCCTCTTCTCCGACATGTTTACCTTCCCTTCTGGCGATGTAGCTCCGACTGGAAGTCAGAAGGACGGAAAGTCTGTCATCCTGCTCTCCGAATCCGACGAGGTCGAGCATTTCGGGACCACCTAGGGACATGCTTCTGGGAACGATGGGAGAGAGAGGTCTCCGACCCTTTCTTTTGGTTGTATTTGTGTGAATCCTACATTATGCGCCTCTCTTCAGCTAAACTGTGACCACCTTGGCCTTCAAATGCTTTAGTAAACCTACTCAGAGTACGAAATAGTGAGCAGTTCCGTTCGATTCGGATTCACTCCATTCCTGGGTATGGCTGTTCACCTGTCACTTTTTTCGTGGAGTGTCGGATTGGAAAACTTACTCACTGACTTACCGAGTGTGCCAATTCCCTGAGAGTAGGTCACTTTCACAAGCAGCGTCGGTCGTCATGGTTAGGAGCATGTGTACAGTGTCGCCGATGTTCGTGGTTCGATTCCACTGGCTGACAATAGATGGTTGGACCGCCCCTTTTTTCTCGACACGACTCGGAATTTTCGGTCTCCCATCGGCTTTCTATGGTCGTAGATCGATGTATCGGGGGTCGCACTGATTCGGCCGAAATCCGGCCGAACATCCACTATGAAGCCAAATCCACATGATTTTCATCCTAGCATAGGTTGATAGAGGCAGATCAACCTATCTTCCACTGATGGTAGGTTGGGATTCAACCTACCGCCATCAACCTATGCTTGGTTGATGTTCAGTTGAATCTCCGGTCCGGGATGATCAACCTATAGGTTGACCATAGGTTGATGTCATTTCCAAGCAGAAATCCGACGAATGCATGAATTATATGTTTGTAGCCGGAATATATGAAGTTCAAACTAGTACTTATGTTGGTCCTACCCAACCCCACGGCGCGCACCAAAGGACCATTGCGGTTTCGAATCTGGATGTTTCAGGGCGATCATAGATCAGTCCGGGTCCAGACTCCACATGACTCACTTGCCCTAGCGATGGCGTGATCATGTGGATGTCGCCTCTTGTCTTTTCCCTCCATCTTCTCCCTATCTCCCCCCTCCCTCCCCTCGACGACGAAGCCCTTCCAGCCACCAAGACCCTCTCAAGTCAAGCAAGTCACTCAAGACTCATCACACACGACCGTTCCCCAAGATTGAAGGCACTCCGAATCCGGATCAAGACTTCTGCGCTGTCGAAGACACAGTCAAGGTGTTCCTCAAGCTCCTCACCTCAAGCTCCTCTTGTGGCCTTCTTCCTGCTCCGTCTCTTCCCTCTCCAAGACCCTCTCCCTTCAATCTCTACACAGGCCTTCCTCGCGTGTGTCAAGATACCAGCACCTTCCAAGTCACTGCTCCCTTGCACTGCCGCGACCGGTTTGAGCTCCACATGTGCATACCCTCTCCTACCCTCTCCCACCCCTTCGCTTTCAAAGCGTGCGCATGTGACCTGCGGGGAGTTGCGTTTCCACGGTGCGTATGATATGCCCTCGCATTCCACTTTTCTGACTTGCTCCATCGTGTCAGCTTTCTCAATCGGCCCTCCTATTGTATATCCATTGTATTATTTGCTAATATATTGTTCCTTTTAAACCTACCGGGTCCTTAAATTGACATGAGAAACAATCTAAGTTTGAATGAAAAACAACCTGCGCTAGGTTGATGTTGGTGGAATCGAGAAACAACCTACGGCAGGTTGATATTCATGTGGAAACAGGCAGAGAACCATAGGATACTTTTGGCCATATTAGGTTGAAAACTATCCTATCACAATCAACCTACGATGTACTGAACTTCATCCTACTACTAACCTACACGCCACTGATTTCCAACCTATGATAGATTGATCCCTAGGATGAAAATCATGTGGGTTGGCATCCTCAGAGATCAGATGTGAAGCGAATGGTCAACGGTAATCACTCGGCCCCGCTCCCGAAGCCACCGGTGTTGGAAGGTGGCTCGACATGTCTTTTATTTTCCTTTTCCGTATCTTCGGCTTAATCTCGCTGGTCGGGATACTGCGCCGCAGGACTACGGCGCAGCATCATGCTGCGGAGCTCCTACCTATATAAACCCCCATTCCTTGAGCAGACCTCAGCCGTTCACCCTCTTGTGTGCCCGACTGAGGTCTGTCTCTCTTCTCTTCTCTCTTCTCTCTTACTTACGAGGCATGTAGTATTTCTGTTTACAGGTATTGAATACAACCGTTCACCCTCTTGTGTGCCCGACTGAGTATTTCTGTTTACAGGTTATGGGCCCCGTCGCCTAAATCTTACTTCCAAATACTCGAACGCACACTTTCGAACTAGCGACTCACGACTACTAGCAAATACTTGCATCAATACCTGTTTATTCTAATAGACATGTCTTCGAATTCTACTGGCGTACCAATGCTTCCAGATGGGGAGAAGTTCGACGGTAGTGGATACAGTGGTTTTAGAACCAAGATCTTGGCCCTTGCTAAAGCCCGTGGCTTGGGTGGCTACTTTGACGGCACGATCACAGACCCTGGGCCACAGGCGCCGGCCCAACCGACTCAACCGACTCAACCGGCAGCTACGGCAGCTACCGGTACGACACAGACGACAACCAGTACTGCGGGTACTACGCAGCCTCCGGCAATGACTGCCGGAACAGTGCAAACGGCTGCCGTGCAGCCCGCTGCAGTTTCCCTTCCCCCCGAGCCCACTTCGATATTCTCGACGAGTCCTTCGCATGAGGAATTCATGCATCGCGACGCTATGGCCATCGCGTTGCTTGTGTTGAATGTAAAGAACCCCGTCGGGCTCGGCTTGAACAGTGATGGGACCGCCGTTGCGGCGCTCAAGTCCCTCGATGACATTTTCAACAAGAAAACCGGTATTGGACTCGTAAATGCGCTACGAGACTTGCACACTGCTTACCTTGTGCCTGGCACCCCAATGCTCGAGCATATATCTCGTGTCCGCACGCTGTGGCAAGCGGCGAACGACATGGGTGCATCGATCGACGACAATGGATTCCGTACTATTTTCATGTCGCTTTTGGGTGAAGAATGGGATAATGTTGTCCCCGTGTTATACAGATTCCCAACCTCTGCCGAGGTTATCAGCTTCATCACCATGCACGCGGATCGCCTCAATCGGCCTGGTGGAGGGAAGGAAGGGCAGTGGCCCGCATGGTGGAAAGGCAAACGCGCACCTGTGGTTGTGAACACCGTTGATACCATCGCATTTACGGCTTGGACGATACCCGAGGCTGTCGTCGACGTGTATGATGAGACAGGTATCCAGACCGTGGATTTTGGTGGCGAAGAGGTCTTGACGTCCCCCAAGTCGTTCATGGCATGGACTGAAGCTGCAGAGACGACCATTACTATCACCCTGCCGGATACACCTGCCAACCTATCGTCTTCCATCACAACCGGAATCGTAGACGACGCACCGTATGACGAATCTCACGGAATTGCCCAGATTGCGGCAGAAGCATTTCTTCAAGCCGGGCAGCCGTATCCCGGCGATATAGATGTTCAAGACGCGCAACGATTCCTCGTCTATCAAATATCCGACAGTCAGCATATTATCATGGACAACATGCTTGACGAGGACGTACCTATTGCGACGTGTTTCATCCGTAATGCTGAGTACGACCTCGCTGCGTGGTATGCTGAACATCGGCGCCGGGTTCTGGGTGTTCCCCTCGACGATGACCCTGAGGACTGGGATGCACGCGATTCAGAGGATGACGATGATTCGGACAGTCATGGTGAGGGCCATGATAGCCCGCAGACTCACTCACCTGTCGTCCATGCATTGGCCGTGGATTCTCCACCCTCAACCACTGGTATAACAGTAGTTGATTCGGGTGCCACGGAACACTGTTTTTTCGAGACGCGAGGATTTTACCGAGTACCATCCAGTTGAATCCCGGGAAGGCAACGCAGCAGAAGGCTCTAAATTTCGGATTTTAGCTACAGGTGTCGTGCGCAAAACATTGACATACCGTGGCCAGACACTGGAAATTTCCTTCGATGCCATTCATACCCCCGACATTCGTGCCAATCTCATTTCCGTCTCGAAGCTCGATTCACGCGGATATTCGGTCGAGTTTGGCAGCAACGAGGCAATATTCAAGAGAAAAGATGGCTCAATCCTGTTAATGGGAGTGTTGACAAACGGAATGGATGTGGTCAATTTCGATGACGCACCACCGGCTGCTGCTTGGATCGCGAAATCCCGCGACATCCCCGCCGACAAGGCGACCTGGCATCGCCGACTTGGCCATCTCGGGAATACAGCTCTAGATGCGCTCATAACAGGCGGCCACGTGCGAGGCAAGGAGATGAATGGCATGTGTGAGGATTGCATCCTCGGAAAGCACGCGCGTCGTCCATTCGACGGTGGTCATGAGGTCGAGAAAGAGATAGGCGAGCGCTCGTACCTTGATCTCTGGGGCCCGGCACAAGTTACATCCGTCGGCGGCAAACGCTGGCTTTTCCATATCGTTGAAGGTCATACGGGCGGGCCCTGGACTTATTATCTTGCGCACAAAACCGGGGAGGAGACCCTCGCAGCGTTCAAGCTGTACAAGGCTGAGATCGAGACCCAAACGACGAGGAAGCTCAAGCGTATCCGAGTCGATGGAGGGCGAGAGTGGATAAATGATCTGTGGAAAGAGTTCTGTGGGCAAGCGGGAATCATCATAGAAGTAACGACACCCCATTCGTCCTCACAGAACGGCGTCGCGGAACGCGGTATCCGGACTACCGTGGAGTTTGGTCGTTGTCTTCTTCTTAATGCAGGGCTTCCGAAAAGCATGTGGCCGACCGCGTTCGATGCTGCGAGGTACTTGCAGTGGTTCCATCCTCGGCGGCGCGCAGGAGGAAAGACGCCCCATGAGATGTATCATGGGAAGAAGCCAGACGTGTCGCACTTACGTGCCTACGGATCAACGGCCTATGCCAAGACTATTCCCATCGAAGCGGCCGGAGGCAAGCTGAACCCACGATCTGTCAAGGCAGTGCTTGTCGGCTACAACGGAACTGCTGGTTATCGACTCTGGATTCCCGCTCAACGCAAACTTATCAACGCTCGCGACGTGATCTTCGAGGAGGGAGTCGGTCATCGAACCCTTCCTCCAGCAGGGGGAGATGTGGAAATAGCTGGAGGAGAGGACTCGGAGGAAGAGGGAGAACCGCACGTTCCAATTCCTGACGCATCGAACGCGACGACTAATCCTACTCCTGCTTTGCCCGCTCCTGTCATTCCTGTGGTTCCCGTTGCGCCAATACCTGCTGCACCACCGGTACCCGTTGCACCCGTCATTCGTCGGTCCACTCGCAATCCCGTGCCGACCCAAGCGATCCAAGCTTCAAAACAATCACTTGCTGATGAAGCTGCGGCCAAACGAGCTGGGAAGAATTGGGCGACGGACAGAGAGACACCGAACCCCCGCGGCTATGTTGCTTCAACTTCAGCCTTTGCCGTTTCCACTCCCGAGGTTCCCAGAAATTTTGCGGAAGCTATGAGGCATCCTGAGATCTGGTTGGAACCCATGGAGAAGGAATATGGGTCGCTTGTGGGCAGAGAGGTTTGGGAGCTTGTTGAACCTCCGATGGGCGCAAATATTATCGACTGCAAATGGGTCTACGCCGTCAAATACAACAACGAGGGCGAGGTGATAAAATGGAAGGCTCGTCTCGTTGCCAAGGGATTTATGCAGCTCCCCGGTGTCGATTTCTTCGAGACATACGCGGGAGTGGTGCGATACGAGTCCCTGCGCATGTTGTGGGCCATCTGCGTCAATGAGCCGGGTTGGGTTATGTGGGCGATGGATGTCGTCAGCGCATACCTCAACAGCGAGATGAAGGAGGTTGTGTACATGCGTCAGCCGCCCGGCTTTCTCATTCCTGGGGAAGAAGGCAAGGTGTGCTTGATGAAACTCTCCCTCTATGGCATGATGCAGTCGGGGCGCAATTGGGCCGAACACCTCGAGTCGTCCCTTTCTGGGCTCAACTGGATTCGTTCGCGTGCTGATCCCTCCATCCGAATTAGGTCGTCCGACGCTGGCGTCTCAATCGTTGGTGTATACACGGATGACTTAGACGGCATCTCTTCCACTCAGGCCGCTGCAGACGAGGCACAAGCAGGAATCAAGTCAGTCTACGATGTAACTGACGTGCCACGCACCTCCACCTCCCTCGGCATGACAATCCACTACGACGCCGAGGCCGGTATCATTTCTGTGTCTTCACGTGGGTATCTTGAGCGCGTTCTTGAGCGCTACGGAATGTCGGACTGCAATCCTAAATCAACACCACTTCCTCTTGGCATCGAGTTGACAAAATCCCAATGCCCGAGCAGCACCGCAGACCATGCATTCATGTCGGACAAGCCTTACCGCGAGGCCGTCGGGTCCATTCAACATGCGGCTAACACCACTCGTCCCGATATTGCGTTTGCCGCTAACCGACTTTCTGCATTTCTGTCCAACCCCGGCCCGGCCCACTGGAAGGCTGTTCAGCACTTACTTGCGTATCTCAAAGGCTCACTCGACTACAAGATTATCTACCGCCGTGGTGCTCCAAACGGAATTCGTCCCATTGGGTGGTACGACGCCGATCATGCCGGAGATCTGGATACGCGCCGCTCAACTTCGGGTGAGGTGTTTATGATGTCCGGTGGTCCCGTCTCTTGGTCGTCAAAGAAGCAAGCAACGGTCGCGTTGTCGACTGTAGAGGCCGAATATGTTGCACAGACACGTAGCGCAAAACAAGCTATGTGGATGTACAGTTTCCTCGAGGAGTTGCACATGCCACAGCCGCTCCCCGCAATTCTATACGGTGATAACCTGGGTGCAGCTGCTCTTGCCCGAGATGCCAAGGGTCACGCGCGGGTGAAACACATTGACATCCGCGAGCACTACATCCGCGAACGCGTAGCTGCCGGCGATATCGATCTCCAGCATGTTCCATCTGCTGAAAACTTGGCCGACATTTTCACTAAGATCCTGCCTCGCGATGCGCATTTGACCATTGTACGGTCACTCGGTCTTACGGAGGATGGAGAAGCAGATGGCATTTAGCTCCAGGGGGAGTTTGATTTGGCTTGGCTTGGTTCTCGCCAGGGGGAGTGTTGGAAGGTGGCTCGACATGTCTTTTATTTTCCTTTTCCGTATCTTCGGCTTAATCTCGCTGGTCGGGATACTGCGCCGCAGGACTACGGCGCAGCATCATGCTGCGGAGCTCCTACCTATATAAACCCCCATTCCTTGAGCAGACCTCAGCCGTTCACCCTCTTGTGTGCCCGACTGAGGTCTGTCTCTCTTCTCTTCTCTCTTCTCTCTTACTTACGAGGCATGTAGTATTTCTGTTTACAGGTATTGAATACAGCCGTTCACCCTCTTGTGTGCCCGACTGAGTATTTCTGTTTACAACCGGCATGTCAAATCTTCACGGCTTCATCGCTGGTCCCGCACACATCCGATGAAGGTTAGACCCGCATTCCTTGCCGTGCTGACCAGCCGACGTCTTCGCCAGTCAAGGCCTTTATGCATAAGCCGATTCTTTGAAATAAGGATTTCATTTTATCCATGTCACACTTGTTCTCGGTCAAGTGTGTATTCCGATTCTTGTTCGTGCTTCGCATGCCGCGCTTCTCAGGTTCGTTGACGATCCATTTAAACACTTTAACGGTTGGTTCGATTCTACTGCTTGACAATTCTTGGTTGCCCTCTTCTTTTGGCCCATGAAGTATGATAACCCGCTTGAGTTGGTAATGAATTATTGAGAAGTGGTATATATGTATCCTAATTTTTGCATCCAATGTCCCAGAGTCCCATAAAATATGCTTCCCTCCACCACATCAAGCCGATGCCATCCCCCCATCCCCCGGCCCTCCACCCTCCCCCTTGTCCTCCCTCCCCTCCCTCATAATCCTCTCCTGCTTCCTCCACATCCTCCAAAATATCCTCGTCCCATGCAACTGCGCAATCGAAAAGCCCACATGCAAAATCGGCGTAGCAACCCTGAATGAAAGCATCCACCTCTCCCAAAGTTGTCCGAATAGGAAGAAGACGACGATCGTCTCGGCCAGGGTGCCGATGAGCGTGGTGATACAAGCTGCGCGGAATATGGATCGGAGGAATGAGTGTGAGGTGGGGTAGACACGGTAGAGGATGATAGTGAGGTGGGGGATGAATTCGGATATGATGTCGAATGCGCCTGGGGGATGAGAGTTACTTGATGAGAGGGAGGAAGGGAAAGAGTCGCGCGCACCCCAGACGGTGCACATCAGAAATTCGATACTCGAATCTTCATTCTTCGAAATGCTGATGGTAATAGCGACCTGGCCCACCAAGATGCTCGCCATATGATGTATCTACATGCACGTCAATTTCATCGCATTCATCACGCACAGACACGCAACACACTCACTCACCATGGAGACCGGGGATATCTTGACACGGTAGATGAGTTCAAAAATGAACATCCCAATGAGCATTTGCGCGGAGACGATCAGGATATCGCCCATCGTGACACGCGAACCATCGCTGTACGGCGTGTGGAACCCGGCAGTCCCAAAAGCGACGCTCCCAAACGGATACGCTGCGAGTATGAGAATAACCAGCTTCGTGGCCCCGGCGATGTGGTGGTTGACAAATCCCCGGCGGTTGACCTCGTCTAGGTCGGTGTACCTGCTGCCGTAGAGTTTTCGCAAGAGGAAGAGTTCGAGGATGTAGAATTTTATGAAGAAGAAGACCAGTAGGACGACAGAGATTATGAGTCCGGTGTGCGGTGACAAGACGGAGATGGAGGTTAGAGGGAACTTTCGGATGTGGTGGTCGTTGATTGGAGGGACCATGGCTGACGGGATGGCGGGAGGGAGGATACTAGACTGCGCTGCGACGTTTGAGTTTAAATACCTTGTTGGTGGCTGTTCCGAGTGAATTGGGTCCGCGCGAAAATAGCCTTTCAAGCTATTGCCGCTCCTGGATTCTCGCCAGTACGGGATCATTCCCGCAACGTTCCCGTGAGGCTTGCCTACCGATGCCAGCGGATACACAGCTTGAAGATTCGCCAGCGATCACTAAGAGGAGAGGGGGTAGGACGAATGGGATGCAGTGCGGTGCAGTCATTAGTGGCGTTCTGAATTTTCTCTGCTGTCTCTTTCCGTGCGAAATTGGGGTGATCGTGAGCTCCTTCCGACGCAGCGTGTTAATTGGAACGTAGATCGTACGACCAGCTGAATAAACAACTCTCATGGTGCTGCGCAGTAGGGAGAATATACCACCTCGGTCAAGAGACGCCGGAATGCCTGATGTACATCGTGGTTGAAGAATACTGCGGTCCAAGACAGGAAGATGATGCGACGGCGAAAGATGTGGACCGTGGCGGACTGCTTCGAATTGCCGTTAGATGCGCATGGGATTCGCGCTGAAACAGTCCACAAGACTCACCTATTTGCGATACGCAAACGTGAATCCATCAAACCCCTTTTCGCCCACTGTATGTATCGTCGCCGCCTCCACCTCGTCATCATCCCGTATATGGCTCAACAGCGCACGCACACCCTCCACGCCAGGGCCTGTCCGTCCTGGGTCGGCTGGGTAGCCTTTTCTCCCGGTGTTGTCCACAATCTGCAGTCGCAATTGAATGATTACAAGAGGGGCAAGAGGAAATGACGCACGATGATCCCACCACTCCTCACGAGCCTCTTCGCCTCGACAAAGTGGTTGGTATTGTTCGGCTTGTCGGCGTCGATGAAGCCAGGTCAAAGGGCTCGTCCGAGGGAAGGCCTTTCATCGACGCGTGCGCGGGGCCGAGTATTATTTTGATTTTATTCGAAAGGCCGGCGGCGGCGACGTTCTCCTCGATGGCCTAGATTGCGTGTAAGTGAATGGATGAGTTGAGAGTCCCTGTAGCACACACTTGGGCGTTGACAGCCGAAATTTCCAATGCTACGAGCTCACCGTCGTCAGGCAGAGCTCGAGCCATCCAAATCGCGGAGTACCTGTACACTTCAGAGTCGAGTCACGCAAGACACACGGAAAGACACGCACCCGCCAAGACTTCCTACTTCTAACACCCTCTTCGCATTGAGACCTCTCAAAAGCAAATGTAGGAATTTGCCCTGCGCAGGGCTCACTGCGGCTGTCGCAGCGTTCTTGCCCAGCTCACGGGTGTGGTGCTGCGTGGCATCGAGGACAGGGTCCGCCTTGAGGAGGAAGGAGTTGTGATATGCATCTGCGCGGGCCCAGAGGTCGGACTCGGGCGAGGCGCGGTGGATGGCGCGGACCGGGATGGAGGAGCGGAGGAAGAGAAGGCGGGAGCAAAGCATGCACGTGGCGTGACAGGCGTGATTGATGGGGTGATTTGATCGACCGAGTTTTTTCGAGAAGCATCTGATTCTTCCTCGCACCGGGTACCGGAACACCCGGCAACCAGCAGCAGGATCAATTCCTTGCTCTGATCAGACGGGGAATTTAGTACTACCCGCCCAAGGTAGACAAAAGCCTGGACCCTCATCTTTGCTCCATTTCTTGTGCAGAGGACGCAATGGTTCGAATCCAACAGTGACATGGTGACAATGAAATGGACTGTTTCTTTTTTCCTAATTAGTCCCATGAGTAAAACATGGGTGCATGGACCCACATTTCGACTCTAAATCCCATTGTTGAACGGTTCGAATTCTCGACCGAGGCGCGCACCAATCAGGGTTGAACGGTTCGAATCCCGCTGGGGTATAAAATGTTGCCTTCGGCCTTCTTTTGTCAGCCGCGGCCTGCGATGTGCGTTTTTACCTTCTCCAACTGACCGCCATTGGGTTTAAATTGAGCTGGCAGCATACTTGGCTGCGGATCTCCGTTTCACCAATTGGGTTGGACATCGAGGCTTTGGTTGGTTGTTGGTTGCTTCCGCGAAATCAAACGCTGCCGGTGACAACTTACCGAGGCTGTTCAACGTTGAACTGAACTTTATACCGCGGTTCGCGTCCGTGGACGGACATGCTGTCGATGTATCATAGGTAGAAGCCACAGACTTTTGCATCGCCTGGCTCTGAATTACAAATTCAAAAGTGAACCAACGAGTAACTGTCAGGTTCCAATTGTTGACAGTACACATTCTCTGCATCTGGCTGTGGGTAGAAGACATTTTCCCCTCGCAGTCGTCATAATGATCCGGCAGACGGAATGAGTGAGGTTGCGAACTTTCTGCCGTACATGTAACATAGCAGAACCTAAATTAAAGCTGTTCCTAATTTCTGAAAGGATACGAATTTTGCATCGCCGCGCAAAGAGCATGTGAAAGCAAACATGGTCATTGTGCTCGGAGTCGCTGACTTCTCCTTTTTCTCTCTGATTGCTCAAGACACGACGGGAGGAGTCAGCGGGTCATGGATGCTTCCGCGGCATCAGAAACGGGGGCAAAGTTCAAACCAGTGTGATCCGCGATCAAGCCCCTGATCCAATCAACTTCTTTCGCAAACCTGACAATTTGGCGCAAAAAAAGAATGATTTCGACTGCGGCCTGCATCTGTATTCCCTCTCTGAAGGGATACCAAATGGTATTTGTTCCCTCACTCACAGGACTCTGAGGCAGTGATGCAGCAATATCGCAAGCTGTGATCGCCGATTGGAGTGAGACTTGCATCCGCTTCTTCCGCCCCCTATCCACTCCCGCGTATAAAAGCCCGCCCAATTTCCCGACCTTCCCAAACAAGATGTCTTCTTCCGCCACCACCACCACACATACAGCCGCCGTCACCCCCAGCGCCGAGACCATACAACTCCGTCGTATATCTGCTCCACCATGCCCTCCCTCGCAACGAAATCCTCTCCAAGGGGACCAAGACAAGTCCCGGCGCTCTTCGTGGCCTCGTGTCTCAGAGCGTCCGTTGCGGTCTGCCCTGAAGCAGACATCCCAAAGCGAGCCTCTGGCCCCGCTCCCCTTCGAACTCCCTACCATCCTCCCAACCAGTCCACGAGACAGAGTCGGTGACGTCAAAATTCTGAGTGCGTCTCACATGCCCCTCTTTCCTCATGGGACATCTCTGACCTCGAGAACAGAATTCAGGTACCCTGCAACGCAAGAGTACCTCGCAGCACACCCCGAGCTGGGGCAACGAGCAATTCCTGCACGGGTGCAAGGGGGCAGAATCCGTCCATTGATTATCCCACCGTCGACGTGGCACGGTGGCGCTTCCGGGTCTCCAGTTCCCAATATGCTTGCCCCGCAACGCAACATCATCCTCGTGCGCACGCGTGCCTTCCGCATCGTGGCGCCTCCAAAGAAGGGCGAGGACGTTATTCCGCCTGCGCCGCTCGCCAGGGATTTACGCGGACCGCCCGAGGCGCCGTGTGGACACTTGAGGTTCGAGCTGCCGCCGAGGAAGTCGTTTGTAGCGAGGATGATGAAGAAGTGGAAGAGTGTTAGGAATGAATTGAGGAGTGCCGTGTATTAGTTAGCATATTTGTATCGAGAGACTATTGTATATTATTCAATGCTCACCTTCGACTGGGAGAATCCCATGTGTGCACAGACTTAATCATGGCATCATGCAGAGTTGTGATGGATGACGAGATGAGAGAAAGATGCAAGACGATTTCGATTTGGAGGAGCGAACTCGTGTATGAACTCAGGCTAGCAGGTAGAGAATAGGAATGTCTAAGCGTCCAGTCGTGCTACAGATGTAATCGGAGGAATTAGCGGCGCTTCCTCGGGTTCGCAGGAGAACAAACGTGGCCAATTTCATTCAACGTGACGCGAGCCGGGATCGAACGGCATCAGCTAGCTTCGGCGGGAAGACGTAGCGTTCATTGCATCACTTCGCTTTGGATAGAAGAGATCTACAGGAAGTAAGGACGAGACGCACAGAATCGGAATCTCATTCATCATGTCCCCAGCGGGCATAAGGAGGATAACGCAGGAAGGGGAAGAGCTGGCAAGACAAGCAGCGAACGTCTAGATTTCGACTCTCAAGTCGTGCAACAGAGGCAACTGCATTATGTAAACGACCACCTGCTGAAGCGGGAGAACTCCCAATTGGAATAAGAACAACTGGGGAAAAGCCAATAAAAAGGTTATGAACGGGAATTGCACCTACATCACTCGATCCGGGATTGAACAGGGCTCCGATAGAAAATTGGGCGCGTATACCTGCCAATGTCGGTCATATTCGCTCGAGAGTAGTCAGATTCAAGGTAACCGAGTAAGTCCAACCACAGCCAGCATCACCTCGGCCTCTGAATGCCAGCGAGATCAGATTTTGAGGGGAAGAGTACACCGATACGCGGACTGAGCAGACGAGTCCATTGATAGAGTGTGCTCAGCGCGCTGCTTCTCGGGCGCGTCGAGCAACGAAGCTGTACTCGATCGGACAGTGGCTCAATCATAAAGAAAGAAGAAAAAAACACAGAGAACCAGCAACGTGACCAGCCTGGATCGAACGACTCACAGGCCCGACTCTAATTGAAGGGGTAAAGACAGGTAGAGGCTGTCGCGGCTGAAGCCTGATATGGTGGAACCAAGTTGGGAGAGGTGGGTCCTGGTGGCCCGACAGTGCAAGCATGTCCCAGGGGCCAGGCGAGAGGGTCAGGCACACAATTTGCGTCCCAAGTGCGTTCATTATCGCCAGTAGCTAGGCAGAGAGCTGAGTTGAGAGGCCATATCCAGGGGCATCTGAATCAAGAGGATTGGAAGAGGAGTTGCGCAACTTGTAAGTTCCTGGGCTTCGTTACCGACCGATTTTGGACAAACCTCTGTTGCGCCGAAAAATACAGGTCCAGCAAGAAAAAAGAATCTCTACATCTCCACACGATGATCGAAGCCGGAGTTGAACCGGCGTTCGACTGGGTAGGGGCTGATGCATGATGGCCACTTTCTTCCAACTTGGTACAGGGTTGTTGGGCCCAACGGCCGTGCGCTGTAGAGTCCAGACCGTGGTTGACATCCAAAAACCGCTCTGAATCATGGTGTGATTGCCGACACGTTCCGACTCCACTGGGGCATCACGATCAAAACACGAACAAGCCATCATCCCTTCTTTTTCGCTCCCATCATCTTCGATCCAGATTCCTTCGCGACGACACGCCGAAGATGCATCCAACTCTTCAGATGAAGAATGTCAAGTCGCTACCTGTTTCAATCCGAGTGAGCCCAATCACTCCGTCCCTCGAGTTTCTAGATTCTGATAGATAAGGACAGAATATCGCCTCCAAAGCGACGGCGCAATCGAGAAAATGCACCGACGTTCAACTGGCAAGCAGGACGCTGCGCTCTTCCTCGCTTTCAACCACTCAACGGCTCGCCCTCTTCCTCGCTTTCAACCACTCAACGGCTCGCCCTCTTGCCCTTGTTCTTCGCGAACCTTGATCCAGCGAAAATCCCGAGTATGGAGCAGCTTGACGAGCTGCATCGCCATCCCGCGGTCCGCGAAGACGTTCTGTGCGCAGTCGTAGCTCTGGATGCTACCTTCTCCTTCTCCCCGCATATCTCCCCTGCCGTCGGCCCCTCCCTATGGCCACGTGTCTGGGCCTGGTTTGATTTTGTCTGTACCTATCGGGAATATCTCCTGGATCTGCTCATCACGTTCCCCCCGGAAAAGATGTTCTACCTCGAGTTCATCACATTCACTCAACAGTTCGAGCACCACCCAGCCAGTTACGCACTCATGTCCACGACGCCCGGGTTTTGGGGTCGCATCGTGGAAGCGTGGGCGTTTCTGCCTCAAATCCAAGACGCTGGGTCGCGGACGATCCTGCTTCATACAATTGAAGCCCTCTCGGCTATAGCGGCGTGGATCCTGGCTCCAGTCGATTGGAAGAGGTGATCGAGGCGGCGGGCTCGCTTGACGATTTCGCACCTTGTCCACGGTTTTCTCTGAGCCTCCATCGACGGCCCACTTGCCGCAGGCGTCCGCCCTGCCGTACTCATCAATCATCTCTTCCTGTTCGTGACGAGCATTAGCGACTGCCCCACCGAGGAATTCGGGGTACTCACTCGACCGCTCTCGCCGTTGATGGAGTCCCTCTGCGAAGTCGGATTCGCAGTGGAGATGGTCCGTGCCGTCGTTCTCCTCTCCGAGACTTGGGAGAAGGACAAGGATGCACCGGACATACTCGATACCCTGCTCATGGTATTCAACCACTTTTTTCTACGAACATCAGCCAAGATATGGTTGAAACCGGCACTCGAATACGGGCTTCTCGGCGCGCTCGCATTGATCACGCTTAAACTTGGGGGGCCAGGATCCCAGTTCCTCGAAGATCCCACACGTCTCGAGGATCTGGTCCGCAACTTCCTGAGCATCGACATACCCCGGGGATTGGTGTATTTCTACCCGCTGGCCGAGCTTCCAGAGTCACTGGCCGAGGTACGAAGTATCATTTCACGCGATGACTTCAAACGGAGCCCGCCATCCGAGGACTGGGACCGGTTCTTTCTGTATTCCCAGCACCACCTCGATGCTTTGAAAGAATTTCACATTTCCCCGGCGATGTACAAGGCTTGCGACAATATAGAGGTCTGGATGATACTCCTACGGTCGTATGCGCTGACATCTTTGTAGTGTGGCATTATCGACGAAGCAGATTCCCTCCGGCGTTGTACTGGGTGCCAAGCGTTTTACTATTGCTCTCGAGAGTGTCAAGCCGAGGACTGGGACGCGAGACATCGAGATGTTTGCGTTGCTCACGAAAACCTTCTCCTCAGTAAGCCGGAGCACTGTCAACCATCATTTAGCTAACGCCGCGATCAGCGCAAAGGACCTTGGATGACCCCAAACTGAAGTGTCGCGAGCGTTCATTCATGCATGCCCTCCTTCACCATACGTACATAAACCACCGGCGTCCATCTGCGTGCAACAAGTCCGAATACTCGCTGACCACCCGGCCGAATCCCCGCCACTGCTGTTCACGCTGTTCGACTTTCGGAAATTTCCAAGCACGGTCAAAGTGGAGGCGGTGGCTGACTACCATGTACCAGAGTGCCTCGGGGGCATCGTGGATCCGCTTAGTGCCGAGTGGGACGATCTAGCGGTGCGCGCGGATATGGGTGAGGGATATTGGCAGATGCATGGCATGCATGTGATGAATGGGCAAGAAATGCGTGTGTGGATAATCCCGTTGAGGACGGATAGCGCCGATATTTGGGAGGCGTTGATCAGTTTGGCCGATCGCGTGAGGGAGGGAGAGGTGGAGGGAGAAGAGGTCATTTTGGAGGCGGTGGATGGGATTCTGGATGAGCACGAAGAGGTTATGGAAATTCACTAAGTTGATCGATTCAACAAAGAAAAAAGCTTGAAAAAGTAGGGTATCACTTGAATCCAACATGACCAACGGTCCTGGACCCGGAGTCGAACCGGTGGTGCACGGTGGAATCATCATTCACTCACTCCACTCCGATACCCCGCGCAGATAGCATCACCTGCCTGGCTCAACTGTTGAAATTTCCGTACAATCGACCCTAGTATCGGCCGGCTTCGCACTCGAGGCCGACATCGCAACGGACACCGAGACATGCTTCCGCCACGGGCCAGCTGAAAGCTCACGCCTCCAACTGCTCCGGATCAGAATGGGATGCACGGAGTCCCAGTCATCATGTCCGCAGCGCGCAGAGCGAAGATTGCACCCTGGAGGAGGACTGCACTCCTTGAGTTCACCGACAGAGATCTCACGAGCAAGTAGATGAGGTGGCAAGCGCGAAGAGGAACGTCGAGGTCTCGAGTCGTTTGAACGTCCAGTTGTGCTCGCAGTTGTTCGCTGATACAGCAGAGACAAACAAAAACAAGCTAATTATCCGTTCTTTAAGATTATGGCTCCATCACTGATGGTGCTTCCCCATTTGTACAGTCTCCTTTCGTTTCCCTCTCTGATCCTGCCGTCGAACCAGTGCCCTCTCCACAGCTCTCTCATGAGATTCTCTCAAGAGCATCACCGAAATCTCCTTCCATTCTCAGATCGAAGCCACGGTTCAACAGCATTTCAAGTTATCCACCGCCGGCTGGACGCGACGTGTGAATGCCGAGTGCTGCGCGTCGCTGTTGAACTTGGGGACAGTATCCTAAAATGGGTTCCCTCGGCTATCTGGACGTGTCTCATGGCAAGCACTGCACAGCCTACTTCCCATTATTGACTGATAGTCAACTCGGCGAGGACGCGCGTTCCTCCGCATTATTTACCACAAAGGATCTTCGCGGAGGTGCAGGCGACGCGTATGCTTTCGGCAGCATTCTCATATAAACTCGCCCTGAATTGATTGCCACCCACCCACCATTCCGTCCCTGCCTCTCAATCCCCCGTCTCGGTTCTCGATACTGAAGATGTCGCACACCCATTTGAAACACAACCGCTCCTGCCTTTTATTCTCTGTTGTTGACTGGGTTCCTCCACCTGCCGTGTAGACGGTACTCTCTGAGGCTCCCAATTGTCTCAACAAGGCTGCCAAATCGCGGCGGCGCAACTCTTTCTGAGTTCATTCGGAACTACGAATCATCAAGCTGTGGCATTCTTCTCACTCTCATGGTCGTTCCATGCCCCCATAGTGGTCCACTGTCTCGCTGTATCTCATCTTTCGTATTCGTTTGTGTGCAACCTGGGCTGTTCAAGACTTGAGCCCTCCTCCGGCAACGTGCCTTCCTCAGATTGAATTCCTTCCATTATTCAACACACAGCCCACACCGCTCTACTCCTTGCCGCTTGCGCTGCGCACGGGTGGCCGCGCATCGACCGCGCATTGCAGTTATTGTACGCTACCCTCTCGCTCTCGACACCTGATGCTTCCTTCGCTCTACCTCACACCGATATGTAGGTACAATGCCGCATACATAATGATTGGACAATAAAATATGCTTGATGTATCTGTACCTGCCCTGCCGGAGCGAAGCGGAGGCCTGCCTTGTACTATCCATCGAATGACGCGAGCCTGGATTGAACAGGCTGCGAGTCTGATTGCTGCTAAGGGCACGACGCGCGAAGTGAGCCGGCAGGTGGAGGTCGTTACTGCTGACATGGTAAAGAGGAACGAAGGGATCGCGACTGAACGCGAACTTTGGTCTGTTGGTAGTTGGGAGCGGCCGCTATACCAGGGCTCTGTTACAGACAAATCGTAGGCAGAGGCTACCGGGAGGGACACAGACTCACTCCCGCACGGTTGCGCATGCATCAGCGTTCCCACTCTTCGCATTGATGCCCCTGAGAACCAGGTGTAGGAAGCTGCGGCTGTCGTGCGTGGCCTCGAAGACGGAGGCGGCTTTGAGGAGAGTGGAGCAAGAAAAGAAGGTGCTGCGCAATCAGTGGCTCTGTTCGGCACTGTTCGGCCGCTGATATCCGAATCATCCTTTCCCACTGACGACCACCACGATGCGTCTCTTCTGTGCTACCCTCCTCGCCGGCCTCGCGGGTGCTTCTCTCATACCTTCTCCTCAGCACACCTTCGACGTATCCGATGATTTACGGATCCCGACGGTACACGAATCCGCCGTCATGGCCCGACGCATCCTCCATCTCTCGGGCTTTGGCTCCCTCTCGACCATCTTCCCCTCCTCCTCCCTCACACAGGAAACTCGCCCGGCGACAGTCGGCGGGACTCCCATCGGCATGGTCGAGTACATCGCAGACTGCGAGCCCGATTCGGGCAACCCCACGCTGCTCGCACTCACCATAGCAACGTCCTTCAAGAATGCCGCCGCAGGCTCCAACGTCTCCCTCTCCCTCTCGTGGAATCCACCCAAATCCGTGCGATCCCCAGCCAGTCTGCCTCGCTTTGCACTTCAGGGGTACCTCGAGGACATCACCCCGGAGGAGCGAGACGCCGCGGATGTCCCAGCGTGCTTTGCCAAGCAACACCGCGATGCGCGAGCTTGGTTCCCTGGGAACAGGATTCATACGAGCCGGTGGGTGAGGCTCGTCGTTCAAGAGGTTTATTGGGTCGGTGGCTTTGGGGATAGGGCCTATATTGGGTGGATACCCGCCGACGAGTGGCGGAGTGTGACGGAGGATGAAATTGCGGGGTGTGTGCTCCCTGGGGAGGAGCGGAGGACAGGATGGGGGTGGTTTGCATGATAGGTGGCGTACATGACTTCTACCTACTGACCAACGAACAAATTCACGATCTCCCGTTTGGTGCCTGACGTTTATCATTTGCTCCGTGGCGCCATCGCATCTAGGCGATTTCCGTCCAGTACTGCCGACACTCATCGAGTTTTTGTGTCCCCCAAGGCTGCCCAACTCGACCTTGGTTACCGGATTCAATCTGATGTCCGTGGTGGTTCGACTCCCCCGAAGCCAAATTCCCAGTTCTTTCGTGTTCTTTTGTGCGCTGCGCAAATAGTTGGCCCTCACCGTCTTTGGCTAAACATCCAGACTGACTCGATTCATTATGTAACTTCCGGCGAGAATGAGGACTCTTCGAGGTACGCCTTTGGAGTCTTTTGACGCTCTGCGTTGAGTTCCTCTCCTCATTTATGATGATGCACTCTGAATAATCGCGTTCACAAGCCCATTCCACTGTGTTCCCGGTGTACCCGCCCGCAGGTGGTTCGACTCCGACCGGGGGCATTATTCGTTCCTGGTGAACAACTTTTTTGTGCGAGGCCGTCCGTTTGCTCTTGATTATTCTCGCTTGACGACGGCGTCGTCCAATGCATGTTCTCTCTCCAGCTCCTCCAACTTCCTGGCTCGGATCTCCCGCTTCGTGCCTCCTTGATTACTGTCCCTTACTCTGCAGCTTACTCGCGTTTACAGCTGAATGACTCGGAATTTCGCCACCCGCCGCAAATGTCGCCTCTTTTCTCATCCAACCCGAGAACGCCAATGACAATGCACTTGGGATTCGGGAGATCGTGGCAAGTCCCTTTGCTCATTGGTGTACTATAAGCCTGGTCCACGCTGGCAGTTCGAATCCGTCCGAGAACCTTGAAGTGTCATGGTGAACTGTTTGAGGTGCGTAGCCTACCATGTCAAATGAAGGTGCTGATGGGTATATTCAGGAGCGCTACGGATTCGCTACGCACCTACGGTGCAGTCACGCGGTGGGTCTGTACACCTCCACGAGCTGTCTGGTGTTTCAACCCGTGCCAAATGCGCACTCCGTGTCCGTGGATGCGTATGTACGTCTTCAGTTGACTTCTTATCCAGACTAAATGCCGATCTGCTTCAGAAGATCACAGCGAACGGGGACGTGGCGGTTCGAATCCGCCCAAGAACTTGCTGATCGCCGATCGCACTCCTTTTTGTTCGTCCGCCCGGTGGCCGACTGCCGTGGTGGTCCAATTCTTCGGGAGCGCATACCATTTATGGGATAATGGGGATTTTTTGGTGACATAGCACGACCTCAGAAGACTTCCCTGGTGAGCGTTGAGTTCTGGATTTTTGTGTTTCTGAAATCCGCCAACAATGATCTGCCTCAAAGCCGCAGACTGCCTCGTCTTTTCCTCGCTGGGACTCAACACACCATAGATATACCTTCCCGACACCAGGACCTGTTCCTTGGCCCATACCGCGGCCGGTGTACTCCTGGAGGCTACTGCAGTGCAGTCTCTTTTTCATGTGTTTACTCAACGACGGTCACTTTCCCACTCCTCATTATCCGCGTAAGTGTGTGTTGGTCGCCTTGCTTCTTTGTTGACGGGCGGAAGTCTAGGGGCATTTAGACCTGCATTGGTTTGAATCCAACCGGGCACATGCGTCTATAGTCGTGTCCTTTTTTTGTTTTCGTCCGAGCCTTTCTACTTCATACAGGACTCCCGATGCTATCAGTTTATTTTCGCGCAGTGCCGGCCCGATTTGAACGCCTGTAACCGGATTTCTGCGTCCAAGCCTGTGTTACTGCTACCCTCGCCCAACTGGATTCGGGTATCAATCCAGCGTCCTGGTGATTCGACTCCGCCCGATCCTATGTCTTTTTGTGTATTGGGCAAACAGCTACGCCGAATTACCTTGGGGCGAGAATCGGCACAGTTCAAGATCGGATACTTTCCTGCCTTTCAAAATATACCTTCAGGAGGGCGTGATCCTTTACGGCTCTAGGTTTCTACCCGTCGCAATGGCACGCTTCTTTTCGCTGCAGTTCCCATAAAGCCTGAATACACAAATACATACCAATATACTTCGGATGACCATGTCAACCAGGCCCGTTTGTTCACGGCTGCGGTTCGGATCCGCCCGAGAACCTGTGGTCTCGCACGTCTTTTGCTCGTACTTGTTCCGTCAAGTGCTTTTTAGCGCCTTGCAATGAAGGTGGCTGACGGGACCTTCGGGAGTGGTGCAGTTCTGTCACTGTCACGGTCCCGACTCTCGCGGTGGTTCGATTCCTCGCGCCCACCATGCATAGGGATATTGCACGTTCTTTTCTTCCCTGACACACATAATTTGCTTCAGAATACCAGCGATTGTCTGCATCGAAGCCTACGTTCAACGTCCAACAGAACTGGGATTTCCAAGTTTCCCTTCTAGATACCGGGTCCAGTTTCCTGACTACACCGCAGTTGGATCGATCCCGCCGGAGTAAGTACTTCCTTGGATCTGCCTTTTTTTCTCCTTTCTCCTATCTCTCCTGAAAGGTCCATCATCGACGAAAATTACCTTTTCACGCCTCGATATCTGCGTGTGGGTTGCTGGCGTTCTATGTACTGTTGCTGACGGCAAAGAATCTTCAGAGGAAATATGGCACTCTGCGGTGGTTCGAATCCACCGGGGCACATAATATAATAGAGAGCCGCTGTTCGCTTTTTGCCCGAGTGGCTTTGAATTCAGTGGGGGTTGGTTGCCTTCCTTGTGTTGTTTCTAACCGGAAGACAGTGTCGATTCTGCGGACCTCCGACTCGTAACAGAGGACCGTGGTGGTTCGAATCCAGTCGGGCACATGTGGTGGCTTTGTTTTCTTTTGTTCTCCGGGCGGCTTTCAATTGAACAAGCAAGAGCAACTTAGTGGTGTCAAACTCAACGACCGCCTAGCTGCGTGCGCGAGCTAAAACAACAAATGAGGCAGTAGGTGGTTGCGAGAGAAAGTGTGCAAGTGTTTCACCACGTCCGGCGCCGAACCAGGCAAAATGCAGCGCTGGCAGGAGGGATAACACGAATGGGACGGTGACGGAGGCGAAGGCGGAGGCATAGACGTGGGCGGAGGCGTAGGTTGAACACGGAGGCGACAGAGACAAAAACTTAGAGCTGATACAAGGGGAAGAACAAGTCTGTATTTTAAACCTACACAAAAACAGTCTTTTACACAGTAGAGTAAAGGGTGATGTGGATAAATTTGAAGCAGTGTACAACTTAGCAAAGATGAAAAGCAACCAGGGCAGAGAGTACAACAGAAAGTCGAGGGATGGTGCCCGGTGGGACGCCCGATGAGCGCGTAAGTGCGACCAAAAAGGTGGAATTAGTGGAATAAAACCAAAGAGAGGCCAAGGGTCCGAGGAGCAAGGAGGAGAGGAGATTGTTGTTGTCGATGAGCGCAGGGCTGGAGGTGTAGGATCGCTGCGACATGGTGGTCGTGAAGCAAGAGAGAGACAACTGCAGCCGTACTGATTGATTTGCACCGTATGCCGATGATGGCGGCAGTTGTACATGCTCCGTGTCGAGCGCGTTGGCGTGCGTGACAGTGGATGGTACTGAACCAGGCTCAACGACGACTAGAGAGCGAGCCATGCAGGCCGCCATTTTCGTCGCAATGGAAACGGCAAGATAGTAGTCCGGCAGGTCGCCAAGTTCTTGCGATTGCCGAGAAACGGGAGCATCCGATGCTGATTGCAAGCTACCTACTCACTAACTCACTCCACTCCCCCTGACAGTATTAATAAGTATAAAGAGCCGTGGTCGTCTCCCTCAAGGGGTTCAGAATAACCATCCCCATGTCGAGCAACACTGTCTATCTCGGTGCGTCCGTTTCCTTCTAGCACTTTGAACCAGTTTCCCCAACTCTGATCTCCAGTAACCGGAGCCAACCGTGGAATGGGCCTCGGCCTCCTCACGATCCTCGCAGCACGCCCAAACACAATCGTCTTCGCCGGTGCTCGCAATCCCGACGCCCAATCGCTCAAAGACCTGGCAGCCGAGCGCTCCAACGTTCATCCGATCAAGTTCATCGTCAACGACAAGGCGAACAACGAAGCGGTCGTCGCTGAGATCGAGAAAATTGCCGGGCAACTTGATGTTATCATCGCCAACGCAGGTGCGCAATAATGCTACGCGTACCCTTGCCTCAATATTCACACTTGACGTATAGGGGTCGCACAGTTTTATGGTCCTGTAGCCACGACACCGCTCGACGAGTACAAGGCGCACTGGGAGATCAACACGCTCGGCACGATCGTCCTCTACCAAGCCGCACAAGAGCTCCTCCTCGCATCACCCACCGGCATCCCCGTCTTCGCGTACGTATCCACCGGGGCTGCCTCGATGGCACGTTTCCTGCCGATGAAAAACAGCGCGTACGCCTCGTCCAAAGCTGCTGCAAACTTTATCGTCAAGGCTCTCGATGCGGAGAACCCCTCTTTGATTGCGTTGGCGATCTCACCGGGGTGGGTGGCGACGGATACGGGGAATCCGGCGGCTGTAGCGAATGGGCTGCCCGAGGCGCCAATGAGGGTTGAGGATGTTGTACCTGGCATTTTGTCGAGGATTGATGGGGCGACGAAGGAGAAGAGTAGTGGCCGGTTCTGGAACTTCAAGCCTACGTTTGGGGGCATGCCGTGGGATATTAACACAGAGGAGGTTCCTTGGTAATTTACAAGCGGAGATTGTATTAGTATCGCGAGTGACTTTGCCAGTCAGTGATCGGCAGAGTCTCGGCATGGCTAGATCATGTGACACGCCAGCGTTTCTTCCGCACCACCATGTCCGCTGCCCATCCACCCTTCACAGACGCCTCTGCGCCCTTCTGTGGCCAGACAGCTACAGACTCGGGCAATCCACCATCCGACTTGATCTTGCGATCCAGCAATCACGTCGATTTTCACGTCCACAAGCAGATTCTCTCTTTCGTGTCTGTATTCTTTGCCGGCATGTTTGCCTTCCCTCCCGGCAATGCGCCTCCGACCGAGATTCAGAGGGATGGAAAGCCTGTCCTCTCGCTGCCCGAATCCGATGAGGTGCTCTATCGACTTTTGCGCCTCGCCTACCCCGGTCGCTCGCGTCAGCAGTACTCGTTCACTGCTGCGGACCTCGACAGCGTGCTGGCAGTGCACGAGGCCGCACATAAGTATCAGTTCATTGACGCGCAGTCACTCATCGCGGAGATGCTGCAAGAGGACACGTTGGCAAGAGCATCCGCATCGCCTCTTTGCCATCGGTCTCATCCGAAAACTCCCGACGCTGACTCAAAAAGCCGCAGTTCACACGCTACGACTCCCTCTCTCCCCCATCGGTCTTCACTTCCCCGAATTGCATCTCATCACCGGTGCCAATCTCCAAAATCTCTACGCATTCCATCGGGAGTGTGGACAAGACGCAGCTCGAATCCTCCGAGATACCGTCATCCCCCGTCACGTAGACGATCCGCACCGCCCGGAGACCCTGGCTCACGGGGAGCATGGAGACCCACTCATCTGGTGGCTTTTTGACGGGCACAGCGCCGAGTGTGGCCCGACGGTCGATTCGATGGATACAGTCCGACCGGCCGGTTGGTTCCGTGCTCACATCGAGCGGCTAGGCCCCCAAGTGTCTGCGATTCCCGCAGCGACAGCGGTATTGGCACGCATCACTGCGATTGAGGAGGATGTGGCGTTGACCATCAAGGCTTGCGTGCCTTGTGCTATGTACATGGAGAGCGACCTCGCAGACGTCGCGGAACTCGTGGCGCGTCGGATAGATAAATCGCACGGTGAGTTTCGGTTCTCATGTCTACGTCCGCAGTGTACGATGATGATGATTCAGAGGAAACCGTAAAGAAGTGGGCGTTCTAATGTCGAGTCTCATCTTCACTATGTATCAATATTCTTCTTGCATTGAGAGACTTTGTCTCCAAGTTGAACCTTTCGACTCAGATGGACTGTCTAGCTGTCCTCACACAGGACCGACGAACGTCGTCATGACCTCCAATACTTAGTAGGCCGCTACCATGTTACGCTGGTTCGAATCCAACGAGGTGCGTTGTTTATGGCCACCATGGCGATTTTTTGGAGGGTTTGAAAGCCAAAGACGTTCGTCCTGTTTACACCGGGTCCTGTAGGATTCCTAACACGACTTCATCCGGCGCGTTGTCTTCCGTTCGATTCCGGGGCGACACCTCCGTCCAAGCTCTTGAATTCTTTTTTTTTTTCAGTCAGAACTGCGTCGAGCGATCAAGTCATACTGAAGTCGACCAACCGAGTTCCGACCTGCAAAAGTGGTGCCTGGGCAAGTCCCAATATCAAATCTAAATCTGTCAAAGATTTCAAGGAGAGGGATTACATCTCGATTGCTCATGATTGTCAGGCGGGACCCTTCCAAGTACTCGCCTTCCCAGGAATCCAATATTGTGCCACGTTGGTTCGACTCCATTGGCGTCCATGGCGAAAATCCGCACGTGTTTTTGCCTTAATTCGTATCCGTTGGTTCTTTGGTGCAGATTCGGATTCGCAAGGTCGCGCATGCAATTCGGTGCAGGTACTCGTCCTTGGGGATTTCTTTTGGCAAGCTCGTTGACGACGGACGTGGGTTCTCTGTTGATCAACTTGGTCCTTACCGCTTTCAGATCAACGGCATGATGGACGAGCGTGATATCCAATTTGCCCGCGAATTCAAGCTTTGGAGAGACATTTCAATCGCTTCCACGCTACTCCACCCTGATCAGCCCAGTGTTGGATTCTCCGAGGAAACCTACATCGTATAGACGTCGACTCGACAGGCTAAATTGTTGTCCTCTTCTCCCCAACTCGGCACCGTTGGTTCAAACTTCAAATTCACTGGCGACGTCCGTACCAGATGGGGAAGTTGTTTCTTTTTACCTCGACTCGTTACCTGCATCAGTGCATGATGCCAGGCTGACATCCGCAGCGCGTGTGGAAAAATGACTTCGATTCGGCGTAGGTACTCGACCGCGCAAGCAGAGAATATTTTTCCAGCTCGTTGGGCATCGTATTTGTCTTCGGCCTTTCGTGACGACCCAGATTTATGTAAATATGTAACGTTGAGTAACTTCAGCTCAATGGGTGCCCAAAGAGCCGCGGCCTGGTGTAACTTCATGAGCAACTCCGTTCGATCCGGGTTGGTTTCCTCATATAGACGTCAGCAGCTTTAAGTTTTTTGCACAATATCGCATCCACAGGAGGGCCGGGCCATAGCTGTCACGGCGTGGCCTGACCTTCCCTTTTCAAGTCCCTTGCTACCAATTGTTCACACAAGCAGAGCTGGTCAAAGCAGCGTATATCCAACGCGTTACGCGTACATGATCAAACTGGTCCCACTATCCCGTTCAATTCGGGGTGCGACCTTGTGCTGCGCTCCTCTGTATCTTTTACTCAGTGAGCCACTTATGCCAACTTGACCCAGGAAAGAGCCGCACGTCGGCCGCACGGGAATAAACATTTTCGAACTCGATCATCCACACGATGCCAAGATGGAGTCCCGATCATGATGTCATCTGCACAGCCTCTCTCTTGGCTTTCAAGTTCCTCTCCACCACCACGTTGCCACCACGTTTCATCGCCAGGCCTGCGTTGACGACGATATTCCAAAGACCCTCGTTTTCCATGGACGACGGACTGCGCTTGGTATCTCGGCGTAAGTAGTAGGGAAGCCGGCCACGTCACTCGGTATTGCTATTTGCCACTGGTCTTGGACTTCCTGGAGCACGGAACCGGGAAGAATGCCGCGCTGCTCTGCATATACAATCTCTCTGAGCTCACCAGTCGACTTGGTCTGGATGCGGGGCTCGGTCCGCCTCCCTCACGACGGATACACCATTCGAGTGCGCCAAGTCGGAGAGTCGAGACCATGTGGTGAGGTATTGGCAATTCAAACCATGGACGCCGACGCGAAGTTTGTAGTTGCTCATTGGGATTTCTCTTGCCACGAGGTGGGTGTAACTCTTGAGCATCGAATGACGACGGTCGGCTCGGGATTTACTTTCTCTCTCTCTCTGGCTCTGGTTTAGTGCTTGACATCCCCCTGGGCTTGGGTATATACAATGGACAGTCGTCGCGATGGGTCGAAACACATCGACGCGTAAGCACGCGCTTTCCTCCACTCGTTCAAATCATCGTTGCCTCGAGGACCGGAAGAATTCTGTATGCGCGTGGTATAAGAACGGTTCGCAACATTCGCTCGTCGCTATCACGTTTTCTTCTTATTCCACTTGCCCGTCCCTTTATCGACTCAAGAGCGCTCATATCTGTGCGTTTCCCATTGCCTTCTTCGTCCTTTCTGACCTCTCGCAGATCACTCCCTTCCGACTCCAATCGCTTCTGATTTTTTGTTGAACTCTGATCTTGTGCGTCTCAGTCCCCCCCAAGCTCCCTTCTAACTCTTCCGTCAGATAATGTCCATTTTCGCCCTCGCCGCCCTCGCCGTGCAAGTGTGACGCATACGGTTCCGTTGAAGGGGTATACGGGCCAGCAGACGATCCTTGCGAGGTGGAATATTGCGGACACGCCCAACGCGTTCTACTCGTGTTTGGATTTGAATATCGGCGGATCGTGCACGGGTTCTGGCTCGGGTGCTGGGAATACTTCGACTGCCGCCGCATCGAGTGCGTCTGGCTCCACTGCTAGCGTTGCATCGACTCCTCCGGCTTCCACTGGTAGCGTCGCCGCCTCGAGTGTCGCTGTGACGAGCGTAGCTGCATCAACCACGGTGACTTCAGGCGCAGGCGCCTCCACCCCTTCCCCCTCACTTTCCTCTACCCCGTCCATTACCACCTCGGCTTCGACTTCGAGCTCCACCTCCGCCAACGCAGGCCCCGCCTTCGACCCCGCAGGCGCCAAGAACGTGGGTAACGGCGTCGGCACGCAATTCATCGGCGGGCAATGCCTCTCTGCTGCAGACTGCGCCTCGGGGTGCTGTGCTGGACCTTCGGGAATTTGTTCTGGCGTCGGTGCACAGACTCAGGCTGGGAAAACTGGGTGTGGGTTCGTTTCTGGGGGCTCGGCGGTGTCGAAGAGGATGCACAGGTTGCGTCGCGGGGAGGCGCACTCGCTTCGGCCGGCCGTGGTGGTTTAATGGGGATCTGAAGGTGTAGAATTAGCATGGCCTGGTGTTATGTAGACCAAAATTGCTAGTAGATGCATTATTTATTGATCACGACTTGGGCGTTGAACGCCGGCCCAAAAGGTTACACCAACGTTATCAATTGTACTGGCTGGGGCTGATTCGAACAAACGACAGCCGTGCATACTCGCACTCCTCGGAAGTGGCACCATTAGCACGCACGCTTACCTTCGAATTATGTGCCACACGGATCTATCGAGAAACAATCTTCCTTGCTCACAGGGGACCTCGGAACTTGCAACCCCATGGCCACTCGGAGTCACCGTCAGTTCCACCCATATGCATGCTGCCCGATTCGAACGGACAGCCCGCCGTTTGCCCGGGTCCCTATATCAGCGAAGTAGCAAGCAGTACTTAGCTGTAACGTTGATGTCGGAGAGTATATGAGCGACCCATCTATCCGTATCGTGGTCGCAAAAAAAGGGTCTTGATCAACGGGATGGACATTCCGAATCGAACGAGAGGAACTTCTTGAATATAGCACGTTCCAGAGAGTGCACTGTTGGTGTGCACACTGATGTCTAAGCAAACAACGGCTCGGACTGCCCCATCTTCCGACGAATCACCACGAACATCTGAGTGCGGCCATTGCGCAGGGTCAAAAAAACCGTCGCCTATCGATTTTGCCCAGTCAGTGACCTATCCTGAATCGAACAGGCTGAGGTGTGCGATCCGACGTCCGCTCAGGCACCGGGTTCACACGTAGGTTCTTGCTCTTCGGCTGCTTCAGGATAGGCCGACTGGTATTCGAGGGGCACTGAATTATTTCCGCCACGTTGCATTCCGAAAATGACTCTGGGATAGGGCCGCGCGCGGCAGAAGCCGAACCTTCTGCAGTTTGAAATTGCTCAACGCTGACCTAGCATAGTTAATGAATGACTTCAGCACTGACGGATCTGAACTAAGGAGACCAAGGGAGTTGAAAATTTCAAGTATGATATATGTGCCGCAGGACAAGCTATGTATTCTGAAAAAGCAGTCCCGGGCCTTTACATTACTGTGCTTGGCGCTGGACGTAGGACCACCCTCTGAAGAGTACTTTCCCAGCTCGACCGTTAACGCAAATCGAAAGCGGCTCACAGAGGCAAGCGAGAGGGCGGCGTGGAGCATTGCATGCCCGTTGCCGGCGTAGATGTACTAGACAGTGATCCCCAAAGAGGGACCGGACGGCGTGGACGGCATAGAATTTGGCAGATTGTGTGGTATTAACCCGGTCATCTGAACCAGTCCAGAACAATAAAAGAGAGGAGAGGGTATTCACCGAGCTTGAAGTTGTAGCGGGGCCCCGATCAGAGTTGTCGCGGGCCATGAGGAGAGTGTGTCGTTGCGTGGTGCCGACTGCAGGACATGAGACAAGCACAAAGCATTTGAAGCATGCGGCCAAAAATGAGATCGATCGTACCTCGTCCAACTTGAAGTCGGATAATACCATTGAGAGCCTGATAACTGGAAGACTCGAGTCGAGTCTTCCTTTACGGCCGTGTCCGTTACGGTACGGTGCCCAGCCCTAGACTCGACGATGACCCGGAGGCATATGTGACATTGTCGGATGAGCATCAGAGTAAGGGAACAGAAGGCAAGAAACAATATTGAGGTTCGCTGCAGCAAGGTTATTCGGAACAAGCGAGTGTGAAATAGCATGAACATTCAACCCAGCAAGCAACAGCAGGTGAACCGTGAAATGCAAGTGAAATGGCCAAAATTCGGAGGCACTTGGGAGCCGCTTGTAAAGGCGGAAGGCGTCCATAGACCAAACTCCAGGGAGCCACGGTGTGAATTTGGTGTAAGGGTCGGGAGTCGAAGGAAGGCGGGCCGGGGGCGGCACTGGGGCGGTGACTAAGGTGACGCACGTGTCCGCCCAAATCCAGACCGTGGGAAATGTGCTGGGCAAACTCGTCTCCTCAGTCTAAGGATGTCCCGAAAAGGAAATTGTCACGTGTTGTGTGCTAGGACAACATTCTTGTAAAGAGCCAAACCGAAGGTTCGGCAATCATCGTGGGTCTTCCAGTACGTACATATGCGGGTTCAAAAGGAGATGCCGGGAGAGCCACCCCGAGCCGCCACTTGGCCGCCACCAGTTGTCCAATGTTGACTAAAACGCTGATGCGACGTGCGTACTCGAGTACCGAATCGCAAAAAGATCGTAAGACGCGTATATTTCCTCCATGCATGCTGCGTGATTCGAACGAACAGCCTGCCGTTGCCCGGGTCTTTATATCAGAGAATTGACACGGAGCAGTTTCCCTGGTAACGTACAGGCAGTAATTGGAATTGATGTACCAGCGTTCAACTCGAATGATATCCGGAGCCATGATGGGAACCCGGAAGGCACGGATAGGTAGGTCATGTATTGAAGCTCAACAGTCGAAGTTTCAAATGCACGACGTGAATTTTTCCCCCCTTTCAGCAGCCAAGGGCAATTTGTCCTTCGCATGTCGTCGTTGTCGTGCAAAATTTACCTTACCTCTTCCCTCTCCATCGCTGAGTTTGGGCCGAGTGGTTACCTCCCGCGATAATCCATCAAACATTGGTTCTTTAGGATCGAGGGCAGATTCCGGTCTCAATATGAGTCAAAGTGGACACTGGATTTGGTATTTGTAAATTTATAAATACAACAATCAATGCAAAAACTACATTTTTCACAGAAAGATTCCACTGAACTAACCAACCCCTGAGCCTGCTACTGAGTATAGTTCGGCGGCAGCTCAGTACGCGCACTCAAAGCCGCCTCCAGCTGCGCGACACGATCCGTCATAACGCGGAGTTGTATGGCAGTCGCAGGATCTGGTTGCGGAGTTGTGGGAAGGCTGGTGCTTGCTGAACCTGAGCCACCACTGGCAGCGATAGACGCATTTGGATCGTGCGTACGCGGCGTTTCCGCCGGCGCCACTGTGGAATTATTCCACAATAGCGACCCAAAATCAATTTGCGGTTCTTTATCCGGAACGCGGGCCGCGCCTGCGCCTGAAGAAGAGGGGAGAGACGAGAAGGATCCACCAGCGCCTGATCCATATTCACGACCGGTCCTAGAGCCCATCTTTTCCCACATTTCGACCTGCGATGCGACCACTGCAGGAGGCACGGGGCGGTCGAGAGCAAGCGTCGACCCATCGCGGGTCAGCTCCATCCTGTCAGCAGCCAGGGGAGTGCCGGCCTGAGCCGGAGAGGGAGAGGTTGCAGGAGGGACACGCTCGAAACGCTGACGGATGCGCCCGCGCATGCACCATACAGTCAGCGCAATTAGAGCAACAGCGACTAGGCCGCCAACAATGCCGCCAGCGATGGCGGCTGTGTGAGATGGGGCGGGACTTGGTAACGGTGTTATGCCGGTGGGGCCGGGAACTGGAGGTGCAGTGCCTGTGGATTGTACGCTCGAATAAGTACGCTACTTGGGTTAAAGAGCTCGTCAGACGCACCTCCAGCATCTTGCCTTGGATTGAGGAGAGAATCTGCGCAAGCTGTCAGCGGCCAGATAACTGATATTCGAAGGGGAATGTGACTCACGAGTAGCCGTGACACACTGCGCGCGAAGAGATCTCGCCGCGGTGGGGAGTTCATTCGGACAGGTCACAGCGACGCAATCCTCAACAGCCGCGACAAATCTGCCGCTGAGACAAAGGCAAGCGCTATCCCTGTACCGACTCAGTCGTTGCCAGGACTAGAGGATATCGGGACGTACGATGGGTTACAGTTAGTTCGCTCGAACTGGTTGCTCGATCCAGCGCATCTTTGCACGCAGGGAGAAGGGCTGGGCGTACGTTTGAAAACCATAGTACGATGTAGATGTCAAAGGAGCGGTGTCACCTAATATGATAGAATGAAGACTATTGCGGGGTATAAAGGGGGGCATCCAAGAGCACATGTCCAGCGTGGGACAGCGCGTTCGAAACCGCAGAAGAACATCTGGGACTCGGGAGTTTCAGATCGGATGCAATGTTCCCCTGAACCTGAGGCTATGAAGGTGTTCCGGAACGATAGACGACGGTCGAGGATAAATAGACCTTGAGAAGTTTGCGAACACTAGAGAAAGCGCTGAGAACAACGCCGTCCAGCGAGGAACAATACCTATGCCGGGTAAGGTTCCAGTTCGTGACCTCGAAATCGCTGCTCGCACGAGCCCATTTCTGGACGCACAGGAAGAAGGGGTCATGCGGCTCTGCAGTGGGAATCGAAGTGGGGGGTGGTGGCGTGATTTGAGACTGTTCATCTATTGGCGCTGAGGTCAAGATGGCGGGAGCAAATCTAACAGCTGGAACGGCAGTGTAGCACATGTGGAGTGTCGTGGCATCGTCAGAAGGACCAGCGTCCGAGAATGGAAAAAAGAGCTACAATTAGAAAGCGCCCAAAAGTGAAGAGCAAGAAACAAGAGTCTGACCTATGCCGCTGTATAGTCCGGGGGGAAATCCCTCAGGCTTCAGGCCTCATCGATCGTCTGGGTGTTCAACTGCGCAACGCGATCCGCCATCCCGCAGAGAATGCATGGTTTCATTTGGTCGAAAGCGGTGTGGTCACAGTTCTAACTCCGCTGTCGTTGATATGATTCGAGGGGAGTCAATTGTCAATTTGGTGGTATCAGCAACTGGGGGACAGTGTGGGACGCGGACCAAGAGTAGGTCTAAGGCGGTGGGGACGGGCGTCTTGACTGGTGGAGACGAGGGATAGAATCGCAGAGGAAGATCAGTGAGATCATCAGAATCTGCTGTGAAGGCACTCCGGAAAGAGAGACCAGAGCCCAGAGTCGTCAAGGGCCTCCGGTGGCAGCGAGCGAATTCTGCCCTAGAGAGCAGTAGTTTCCCATTGACGACTGAGTCTTCTACATGGATTGGGGGTGGATGTCGAAGGCCTTAGGCGAAGATGTGGAGCGGTACATGTCACGGATATCACCCATCACTTGGATCATATCAGTACATCTTTGATCGTCACTGATCTGATCGTACTCTTACAGAGACTAATCTTGGACTAATCACTTGGTGGGCCGCGTCCGGCAGACCGAGTAGTTATTTCTGCTCCCCACTAGCCTGAAAGCTTGATCAGTGAGCACACAACAGCTCGGACTGCCTCATCTTCCAGCGAGTCACCGCGAACATCTGAGTACGGCCATTGCGCATGTCATGATTACGCAAAAGCCCAGTGACGTATGCCTGAATCGAACAGGCGCCGCGAGGGGCGCGGTTTCCGACTCCGACTCCGGCTCATATCTACGCAGGTTCTTGATCCTCGGCTGCCTCAGGATAGCCATGCCAGCGACCGACTGGTACTCGAGCGGTGGCACTGAATTTATTTCCGCCACGTTGCATTTCGAAAATCATTGTGGGTCTTCCCGTACGTACATATGCGGGTTCAAAAGGAGATGCCGGGCGAGCCAACCCGAGCCGCAACCAGTTGTTCAATGTTGACTAAAACACCGAGCGTACTCGAGCGTCCCTGAGCGACGCTTGTAATGTCGAATGTACCAGCGATTCAATGCACTAGAAAACATGGTTCTACCTTTAAATGCCCGGGGGCGGGATTGACGGGTATGTCTGTATGCCAGTGAGGCAAAAATGCGTAATTTCCTCGGTCGGCATATTATAAGTAATCTCTTTCTAGCGATCAAACGCCAAGCCAAGCCTACGGCAAAAGCTCCGTTCGGAAAGGTTGCCGTGGTGATTTTATCACCCGCCTGCGTCCCTTGTCCCAGACGACCATCTGCCCTATGGCCTACGGTACATTTCCCCACAATCCCCCACCCACCGACGCCCCCAAGCCATGGACCATCTGGGGCCTCCGCATGCTCCTCGACTTACTCGTCTGCGCGTTAACCGCAGCGATCCTCCTCATCTGTATCCTCCCTCTCCTCGGATACCCTGTCGACGCGCTCCAGGCGTTGCGAGTCTCCTTTGCGTTTACGTGCGTCGTCCTCCCGGTGACGGAGGGCGTCGTTACCGTGTTTCGCCATTACATGCCCGCGGATCCTACTATGTTGGACGACGAGGTGGGGACTACACGCAGATTGGAGGATGTGGAGATGGGACATTGAAACTGGTGCGTTCTCGTGTGTGAAATTCACTCCGCGCTCCCCCCGAGCTGACATGACAAGACAGCTCAATAGATGATAGATGTTTTAACTCTTTGGGATATGTAGCTACTTGCTGCCTAATTGACTGGGGATATGGATCTCTGGCTTTGCTTTCACTCACGCCTTGAAACAATTACACGCTCGGAGTGCTTTCCTGGAAATCAAGGTGCGAAACATCAACTCCGGCGTCTTGGCGGGAACTCATTACGGCGTCCGTATACGGGACTGATTGAAATTCGACCACGCGACGCCCAGTGAGCAGGTGCCGGCGCGAGCCTTACTCGCTGAGCGATGGAAGAACACATTCTGAATTCAACATCATTTGATTCATTTCAAGGCGCGTCTTGGACTCTCAATCAATCCATCCATGCAGCCGTTGGTTTCCGGCATTAAGAACATTCGGAACTCCTTCCTTTGTGGACTCGGCAGCTCCGGCTCGTCCATGGGGAAATTTCGAAAAGGATTTGCTTTCCATTCCGAAGATCGGCTTGTCGGCTTCACACACGTGATCAGGCATCGACACAGCCGATTTAGTACGTGGGCTGACTCACTCTTACCTCTTGCTTTCACCATCCCCGGCTGCGCCCAATCTGTGCTGAAGTGCACCCAAAACGGCGGCATCGGCGTCGACATCCGCAACCCAGGCTGTCAAGTGAAGCCGGGCGCGGCTCCGTTTACATCCCCAACACGGGCCTCGGCACGACTGGGGACAATCAGTTCTGCTTCGTCATCACGCACGGAGATGGCTCGTGCAGCTTCCAGAGTTCGAGTAACACGTTCACTGCGACTGAGTTCTGTAAGGTGCTCGATCCGAGTGATCAGAGTTATCGGTTTGTTGGGGTAAGTCGATTTTTTGAAATGTCGGCAGAGGGATGGAGGCTGATTGATTTGATAGGGTGCTTGCGGCCCGAACAACTGCTGAGTGGCCCGATTCAACTGCTCAACTCAGTCACTCAAATACACAAGAATGTACTAGCACTGTGTTGAGTTCCGATCCCAGACCTGGCGTTCGAAGCCTATAACGAAGATTTCGCGTCAATAATTGGTCTGGCAAAGTTGCGGTCCTTCGGCAGCGCCCCGAGTTGCGGTAGGAGGAGGAGGAGGAGGAGGAATACGAACAATGAGCTGTACATTTCAAGTCTCGTCCAGTCACGCCCTCCTACTTCAAGTCAACCTCACGAGTAACTCCGTTCGATTCGGGTTTGCTCACATGTGGAGGCTATAGAGAGCGTTGAATGTTGTTCTACACTCACACCGGCGGTGGAGCAGTGGTTGGCGCATGGAGTATAAGCGTATGCGCATACCGGTGACCAAACTGGTTCATTACCATCCCGTAGCACAGAATGATGTCTCGAAGCGCTGCTAGGATTTAATTCTATGCACGCACTACTCGTCTTAAGTTTGAGTGCCCAAAGGCCCAACTCACCTAATAGACGAGCCACTCCGTTCGATTCGGGCTGGTTCCCTGCGAGAAAACGGCTTTGCAGAGTTTTTGAACCTAAACAGATTCGTTTGTAATTGTGTAATAGGTTACAAGACGTGCCTTCGCTTCGCTCCCACTGAGGACCACGGAAGGAGTGAATTTCGCGGGGATTTTTCACCTAGAAATGACGAGGAATTCGCCCGGTAACGCAGTGAAATTCGCGAAAAAAAGGTGAATTTCACGGGGGAAATCGGTTGCAAATGTTCACGTACAAAACTGAGTTTTTCACTATACCTGTTCACCCCAACTCTCGGTGAATTTCGCTCGATTTCAACTGGATTAACACTCGGGATTCAGGGGCAAGATCACTTAGAAAAGGCTTCGATTTCACTCAAGGAATGTGGTGAATGTTACTTGTAATTAGGGTGAAATGATACAAAGATTGTCTACAACATGGGCTGGTCATCCTTAACTCAAGCATCCTCCTCCTCAGAGTCGGGATCCGGCCTTAATTCAGGCAATGACTGTTCACGGGCTAGGTACGGTCAATCAAGGAGATATTTGATACATCGAAGGTACGCACGTGAAGAAGACTGGCAGGGCGTGCGGGGTTGTGGGCGACGAATTGGGGATGCACCGACTTATGGTCAGAGTCGTGCGAGGGAGGAATGAGGAGACATACCGGGAGTCAGAGGCCCTCACCCTCGGAGCCTCCTCGTCGTCGGCAGGGTTCCTCGGCCTTGGATCGAGCGGTGAGATACAGAAATAGTAAGCGGGTGGACACGCACGAGGAAGTCATTCCGTTTCTCGTCATTCTCGTCGCTGGAAAGATTGAGTTTGCAGCGGATACGGTGACGTATTGCTGGGTTTGGGAATGGAGCCGACAGCGGGGCCTTTGGGCCGAGCTGGTCAAGAGGGGGGAGCCTCTACGTCGTTGTGTTCGCCCCGAGTGCGGGCGAGGGCAGCTGTGGATAACTTGAGTCAGAGATGCTCAGATGCAACAGAGGAGAGCGAAAGAACCACGCACCGCGGAGTTCCGTTCCTTGATTCATGTACCCCTGAAGCTCAACGGTGAGGGCGTCTTCATTGTGGCGTTGTTTGAGGGCCTTCTTAAGCTTGGCTTGAGGAGTGCTTGCGCTGCGGCCGCTTGTCATCGAGAGTGTGTTGAGCACGAGCAGACACTTTGCGGCGCCTACTGGTGGAAGGGCGAGGTGGGTGTGTGTTTTCCTTGTTGAGACGGGGGATGTGGGGGTGAGAGTGGAGACGGGCATCGTCGCGGAGATGAGTGTTAAAGGCAAAGCCGGGAGTAGTCTGTCACATGTGACATCTGATCAAATGACTTCATTCTACTCCACACAGCACTTGCCGGTGGCCGTCCTCGCCAACTTGCTCGCCTGGCGACGAGGACTGCTCCCCAATTGTTGGTGGCGACTCCGACAATCTCTAGTAGCAGATTCAAGTACTGTAGACATAAGTACTGCCAACATTAAATGATCTTCGGTGAAATTCACTAGAAAGGTATAGTGAATCGAGATTTCACCTGAGAATGGGGTGAACACAAAATTTCACCCCTTGCCGTGAAATTTTTGGTTCACCCAAAAATTCAGTGAAATGTGAAGTTCACTGTGGGTCAGTGTGAAATTCGCGTGTTCCGTTTTTCACAGTGTCCGGCATTTTTGCCTCACACGTTCAAGTTCAGAACTGGCATCGAGATTTATTTTGCATGAGCTAATGAACCGAATTTATATCTGTTTCCAGTAAAGCTAGGGATGCTACATAATAAAAGAACGAAACGGGGCTCAGGAGGTCCAATGCTGCAGAATCTCGTAGGCCCGCCTCGGATCGCGCGACACGAGACGACCGGGCCCAGCGGTGAAGCAAATTATGACACATACAGCGAGCAGGCCGTAGGTTGCGGCCAGGACCCATTTGCCAGCGAATTTGCATGAAAATGCGAGAATGATCACGGTGGTGAGAGCTGGGAAGCTGCCAGGTAAGCACGCTGAGGTTGGTGCCATTGAGAAGTGGGCGCTGAAACAGAGGGACGACGGATGCTTGCAGCTTTATCATTGCAGCGCGGATTCTAATCGGTCAGTGTTGGGACACGATAGTTGAGGATTTGAAGGCGATGGCCGTCGGTCAAGTCGCGGCATTCTCTGAATAGCGAGCAGATGGCTTGCGACAGTTGAGACAACATCTAAGAGAGTATCCCAGACGGTGCACACCGTGCAATTGACGAATCTTGTGCATTGATTTTCCGGCAGCCCCAGGGAGTAACCAATCAGCGAGATTCGGCGTCCGCAGTGTATATGCCAGGTGGAAGAACCCAGTCGACAACAGAGGATCATCAGAGAAGGAGTGATGTTCAGCACGGAAGCTGGCCACGGGAGGAGGGGAAAGAACGGTGGGTGGAGATGGATTCAGGGCTGAGCGCTGAGGGTTTATATGTGACAGCTACGGCAGGCATAGATCCAACATACGTCGTCACGGCGAGGGCTGAATCCCCGAGAGGGTCCATTGCGGTAACACTGCTGTAGAAAGCTGTTGAGGGCCGCAGAACGCGCGTTCTCGCCGAGCTGATTATCAGCCAAGAACGGGTAGTAAGCTTATCATGAGGTGCATGGACAGGGCAGAGGGAACCCAATTTGGGATGATTTTCTCAAGTTCAAGGCGACGCGCGGCGCTCGGCATGCATACTTTGTGTGTCGAGCCGGTGTTATACAGTTTGAAATGCTGTTACGGCGCGGCATTGATCTGGAAAAAGAAGTGGCTTTCGTGGGAGAGATTCGTGAAAGAGCTGTAGAGAAGGCACTGGTTCAACGGTAGGATGAGAGAGGGAAACAAAAAGAGAATACACAAATGGGGAAGCACAATCAGTGATGGAGCCATAATCTTAAAGAACGGATAATCACACATCGTGAACAGCAGACTGTTGTGTGGAAGCAGCATAACAAGGTCATGACCTCATATACCACATCGTGCAATCCGTTGCTTCCGTTCAATTCGGGGAGTGGCACTATGTCATAAAGACAGGCCCTTTTTGCAGCTTGTGTTATATCCATGTCATCCCGACTTCGATCCGAGGCCCTCCGATCCCTCCGGGCCCTCCGATCCCTCTGGGCCCTCCGGTCCCTCCGACCTCCCGGCCTCTTCCATCCAAGATGCATTCGATCACGTCATATTGCACAATCTTACGTTGTTATATCCATGCATGTCCAACTCTCCCGACTCTCCCTTGGACTTCCGACTCCTCCGGTTCGGATCATTTCCGACTGATCCGGACATTCCGACCTTGATGCATCCGATCTGTTTGTATTGCACAATCCTATAGGGTTTTCACACAATGAAGTTCTTCTGAGCGTTTCCCTTATTGTGATTATCTTTATCTTCTTCTCTCTTATTGTTGTAGTATAGATCTTATTGTCTTTCATACTTCTGACTCCATTAGGTCGTGTCATACTTACTTAGTATATATAGGCGATACGACTTTGATGTACCTCAGTAGTTAATTAACGTGTGTTGCCTCCACAACTCCTCTGTGCCATCTAGTCTCCGAGTAATCCTCTCTCGGAAGTCAAGTGGTTGGTGCGCTCTCCCTCCGAGTAGCGTTCACCTCATCCGGATCACCTTCGGTCATCATCCCACGGTCCTCCGACCTCCGACCCTCCGACCCTCCGACCTCCGACCTCTGGTTCCGGCCCTTTGTCCTATCCTCCGGCACGGATATTACAGCTTGTCAGTGAGTTATGTCAATCGAACAATGCGGTATGGCACATATATTGTACAAAAAATAAAAAATTGCACAACAAGGGAAAATCTTGAGAAAAGACGCAACTTCAGTGGAATCACCAAAAAAAAAAAACACGCATGTTGAGTCCAACTCCGCAGAAAATGACACACCCTCAGCTTTGAAAAAATTGCAAACATTGGACTGGGAGTCAAAAGTTCAATTCAATGCAGCTCAGAAACGAAGCCAGCTGACCATGCTGCGAGTTGCCGTGATGATTGTCCGGCAAGCCCTGATCTGATCATGATGTTCAGTAGTGCAACTTGAACAATTCAATACGGCTTTGCAGCCTGTGCCTGCATACAGCCTGCCAGTGCTAGCCCACTGGCAGGAGATCAATGTTTCAACCGGGGTTACATGGGGCTGCAATGCCATCCCTGACATTGGCTGGAGGCCTGGGGGGTTGTAAGGGCTAGTCTTCGAGGTTGAACCACCTCAGTGTTCAAGCTCAAGGTTATTTAGGCAGTCCGCAGTTTGCAGCTATGGTAAGCCGTACCAGACTGCCCAGGCAGATCAAGTTGTCTTGCATTACAGGTCAGCCAATTCAACTTGAATCCTGTTCAAGTTGAATGTGGAAAATTGAACCATGGATTAGCAATGCCATCAATGCACATCAGGTATAATGATTGCTGATGAGATTGTTCAAAATCAGGCCAGCCGGCCACACGGCTTACTGGGTCAATCCAGGGGTATAGTGTGGTGTGTGTTTTCCTGGAGTGGTGCAACTGGCATGTTTTTTTTTTACAAGGTGCATTTGAGGTGCGTGTTTTTTTGCACGAGGTGCGTGTTTTTTTCCTTTGAATTATTGGACACTATATGTGCCATAGTGCGGCAATATGGAGTTCAGATACGAATTACATATACATGCTGCTGCAATATTCCCTCCATACTTGATCCCTCACCAGCCCAACCCTCCCACCCATCAAACCCCAGTCCCCTCAACAACCCTAACAGCCTCCGCCGATCGTGGCGTGATAGTGCACCTGAACGGAAGCGGAGCTCTGCAAAAGACAATCAGTCTCCTTCCTACGATTATATCGAAGAAGGGAATGAAAACGCACAATATAGCACCGCCCTCATACTGATACGACGGCTCGACAACCTCCCCATCCTCGCTAACCTCCTTCGTAATGTTGAACATGGCGAGCACGGATACGACTGCAATCCAGATGGAATCGGTGGCTACGTGTCTTCCGGGACAAATCCTGTAGATAGTGCGTCAGAGCACGAATTAATGAGGGAGGGAAAAGACGCACCGACGCCCGAATCCGAAAGCAGCGTTGGGATCCGGTTGAGGGTTCGCGCCGAGGAAACGCTCCGGGTTGAAGGTATGCGGGTCGGGATACACTTTCTATTTCATTCCATAAATTCGCGTTAATATCTCAGGGCTGAGCAAAGCCCACTCACCTCATCATGCAATATCGCCCTGAAAAACCCCGTGAGCGGAGCTGAGAAGAACAAGTGGCCCACATACCACACATTCCCAATAACAAGCGACCCAGCCGGAATCAAATACCCCCCATACATATCCTTCTCATTCGTATAGTGTTGCACACCCAGCGGAAGCACGCTCTTCCACCGCAACACCTCCTTGATCAGCGCCGCGACGTAAGGCAGCTCGTCCTTGTGCGTTTCAAAATCCGGCAGCCCACCGACAACACGGTCGATTTCCTCCTGCGCCTTCCTCTGAGCCTCGGGGTTGGCGAGCATGGCGAGGAAGAAGGTGTAGAGCGCCGTAGTGGTCGTGTCCGCGCCGGCTGCGTACATGGCGGCAGCGACGTTTTTGACGGTGGTTTCGTCGTAGTATGTTTTTCGGCCCTCGCCTTCGAGTGCGTGGAGGGCTTTGGTTGTGAAGCAGGGGGAGGCTTCTCCCGCAGCCTATGAAGAACGTGAGAATGACAAAGAGGCATAGACTCTAGCACACGCACCATCCGACGCTTCGTCTCCTCGAATGGAATCTCCCTCAATTTTTCCGACCAGACCCGTCCCTCCTTTGCAAACCGCTGAAACGCAGCGCCGGGAAACCACTCTGGGATGTATTTGAGTAGTGGAATTGAGTCCTTCATCCGTCCATCAACTCAGTAAAGAACTGACTCCAGAGCCAATACGAAACTCACGACGAAGAACTTTCCCGGAACTCTCGCAGCCGCCAGATACTTGATCGCCGATTCAGTGAGAGCAATGTACGGATCGTCTTTCGGTTGAACTTCGAAGCCGTATGTCATTCCTATGATCACTTCGCCCGTCATCCTATCAAGTGCAAGAATTGCAAGTCAAAAAGAATAAGAACAGATGCAGAGCCGCATACTGCCTGAGATACCCACGAAATCCCGCAGGGTCGGCGAGGAGTCTACGGAGGAGGGTGTGCGCTGCGGTGCGCTCAACTTGGTGGAAGGATTGGGCTGCGACCATGTTGAATTCTTCGCTGAATAGACGCCGGTGGGCGCGCCTGGGGAGTAGATGTATACCGTTACATGTGGGAGGGGGTGAGACGACTGGGAGCGACGAACCATTGTTCTCCTGTGGGCGTATGTGGGATGGATGCGCTAAGAGGATGAGGCCTACGTACCATATCGCATGAATGCTTCCCCCAGCCACTCGTCAGTCCTCACATGCATCGCGGAACGGAGCAGATGACATACGGAGATTAAAATCCCACCGCATCAAGTCGTTCACCATTGGAAACGGCGGCCTGGTACATGTACAGTTGAGTGTAGGTCCAAGAGATCCAGCCAAACAGTCACCTATCCGAATACATCGAAGACCGCTTTTCCAGTAGCTCTTGCGTGGCTTCTACAGAAGACAAAACGACCATTGATTGTCCGGCCATGTCGAGGTGAATGATGTCCGAGTCTAGACATACCCAAAAAAAGTCATGACGGAGGACGCGGAAGGACCAGAGTACGCTTACCATATTCCTTACTCCAATCCGTACATGCGTCCCAAGGCCGAGTCGGCATATCAAAAAGGTTGCCTACGATAGGACGCTTCTTGGGGCCTGGGGGCAGGAGCCGCCTCATGCGCGCACGAGTGAGATGATCGAGTAGGATGAGTGCCACTACGAGCAGGAAGGCGAGAATCAGGCTGGTGACCGACGGCATGGCGGTAGTGCGGGAGGGAAGGGCGGACCTGACACTTTGCTCGAACGTCGACGCCGATTATATACCACCGGCGTTGAGGGTACGTAAACATACACGTTGTAACGGAGAAGACCTAGTACCGGAGAAGGTTCTATTGACCTTGAAGTTCGAGAAGCGTGGTTTTGGTGCCTTTGATTGTGGATGCCATCCTGGCATATTCAGTATCACCCACAGCGCGCAGACGTACCCAGAGATGAGGTGGAGGTGTGATTGGGATCCACAGCGTAGATGTGCGATTTGATACGTTCCTCGGTGCGTTCAAGTTGGAGCTCGGATTCCGGAAGAGAGTCGCCATCAGACCTGGTCGTATTCATTGGGACGGAGATGACTTGAGATGCGAGGACAGAGACCAGGTGAACGAAAGACAGAATGAAGGCAGGTGCTGAGTACTCCGGTGCCCGTCAGTCCTTTATAGCTGCAGGCAGATTCGCGCTGCGATTCGATATCAGAGGTGGGGCCAGTTGGTCTATCACAGCCCTCGATTTGGGAGACCCAGCCCACCATGGTGCGAGAGCCGCAATCTTTTGCGACCCGAGTGAGATGATCGTCAGGTTCCTTCAGGTCTTCGACGGAGATGGTCATGATTCGAGTCCGGAAGTGGAGAGCAGCACTTGAGGCCTGGACCAGTAGGAGAGGAGCGAGGTAGAATGCCAAGAGGGTTTGCGGGAAGACAAGAGGAGGAGGCACATCGAGCGTGAAGCGGGCCCATATTCCCAGATGGACGAAGAAGCCAAGGAGATGTTAATTGTTGTTGTTTAGACCCTCGGCAATGTCAACGCGGTCTCGGCACAGTGGGGCTGCTGTCAATCTCCTTTGTTTCCGCACCACCATCTTGTTCCCACTTCCAAAGGCCTTCCGACGAAAGTCATCCTTTTCAGGTGTCACTGGGTCAAGGACTGGGGCACGGCGCTTGCACACGCCGACGGGCCTCACCAGCCTGGTCTTCTCAGATCAGATCGGCGGTGCAAGACGGTGGTTCGATTCCACCCTTTCCTGTTAGCGCGGGGCAGATAACTATGCTTTTTGGTCCCGAATTCCCTTCGAAGCTCTCTACTTACATTTCGCGGATTACTCACCTAGAGTCGTCGCTCCGATCATTGCATCTTTACCCTTCCGATTCCTCATGTACTCTCGGGGCTTACGCCGTTGGACAACCGTTGGAGCAGTTGGCGAATGTATTCAAAGCTGGGAACCTGCGAAAGGCCAACCACGGATCAGCATTGCTGTCAATTTCTGCCGCGGATACTCCACAGCTCCACCATCTCCTTCGGCTTCCTCCCTCATCTACGTTTCCTCGAAACGCAGCTTCCTGGCATTCCACTGCACCGATTCTCATGCGTCGAAGACGCCTCTACGTCTCCTCAACACTACATACATATCCTCACTCGTGCAAGGATGCTAATTGCGATGTTAATTATAAGCGCCCCACACTCCACGGCGCTTGCTTGCTTCCATCAACGCCGCAGAGCAACGGTGGAGTCCGTCGTGGTCGCTTGAGCGCCGTGACGGCAGCCTCGGTGGCTTCAAAAGAAAACTTTGACGTCGCCGCCCAACATAGTTTCCGTCCTCCGACTCCCTCTGTAACCAACTTTCGTCCTTCTTTCTACATACGCACCATGGCCCCGCTAGCACCACCATCACACGGACTGGCGTCGATCAGCGCGGCAGCCAGCGCTAGCAATATCACGCTCCCTGTATTTCCCGGTGGTGCGTTCTTCATGTCTCGTCTTTCCAGTCCATAACGTCCTTTCTCAGGCTGCACAGTCGAACTCGTCCACGACTCCAACTCCACCATCGCCGCGTGCTGCGCCCTCGTCGGGAGCACACCCAATTCTCAAATCCTCCCCGACGGCAGCACGCTATCCGGTTGCCCGTATAGCCCGCCTCTCTTCTTCCCGACTCCGCAAAACCAGACAGCGTTTACTGCCTGTGCAATGGAGCGTGGGGCGGGGAGTAGTTGTTCGCCTCCGTTATTGGCTGTGACGCGTGCCGCCATCGGTGACGGCGCACCGCAAAGCCTACCTTTCAAGCTGAAAGTACGGTGGGACCGCGCGGGCGCGGTACTCGTGCTTGCTGCTGTGGCGATGGCGGCCGTTATCACTTGACGAAGTGTCCTCTCACCCTGATACCCCACCCGCTCTTGATGTGCGTGTTCCTTCTCGTTCATGTAACTGCTACTGACGCTACCGAAAGACCACCACCGCTGCGTAGCCAGCGCGCAGACCCACTCACCCACTAGTATTCATACATCTCCCCGCCGATTGAACGGTAATGTGAAGTATAAATGTGTAGATGTATTGCTATCCCAGAATGTACCACGAAGCGTTGAGCGCTCTGTTCTCACTCACGTCACCGATTGTTTTTAAACTCCGTGTCTGGCTGCTGTACGTGAGTCTGCATCTGAGGTCAATTTGCCGTACATCCACCAGATTTCAAATAGTATTGGGTGCAACTATGTAGATCATACTCCGACATGAATGTAGGGAACCCATTCCAAGAGGGATTTCCCACCAGGCCCCTCTCGCATCCTCTGAACTGCAAAATGCAAGGCCTCCGCAGCCCTAGTGGAATCCGGTGGCGAGGTCCCCAAAAGGTTATCATAAACATCCTTCGCAACTTGCGGGGCATCGTTATCCATTATTGTCCACATCGTTGCAATTACGCCTCGATATCCTGCAAACAGCAGGCCAGCTGCGAGATGGACAGATTCCTCCGGCAAATATTTGCTTCCTGTTGCAGTTTGACACGCAGACAAGAAGGCGAGATCTGCATTTTGCAGAGAAAGTTGAAAAATCTGGGCCAGAGTGAGGCGCGAGTCATTGGCGAGAAGTAGCGCGCTCTCGATGGGACTGCCTGCGTCTTGGACGCCATGGCATGCAAAATGCGCCCAGCTGCAGTTTCTCATTTCTGCCATGACTCTATCTGGGGTTGCGGTGGTTTCATCCAAAGAGACCACCCTGATCTTTCCGTGTGCAGCTTGCTGGATGTACTTCAGTTCCGTCCGAGTTCCTGGGATATAAACCTGTCCTGTGGCAATTGGCTGTGAGACAGCAAGGAGCTGAGTTGATCTGCGTGGTTTGGATGCATGCTCAAAGCCGATAATGAGAGCAGACAGGGAGGGTGTATAAGATGATATGACATAGTCAGAGACCTTTGAACCAAAGGTTTCCTCGGCCCCATAGAGACCGGCTGCATGAATGGGAAGAAATGCAAGGGAGCCAGTTGGATACCACCACAGTCGTGCAAGATCAGATTTTGTAGGTTTCTGTAATCCCTGTTAGACAGTGTTCATAAACGGAATAAACCACATACTGTGATGGCAAGTGCCTGAAATACAGGCTGAACAATTCCCTTCCAAATGTCTGAAAGCACAGCAAGCAACCGGTCTTCTCTGGATTTCTCCCCTTCTCTTATTCCATTCAGTCTTGCATTGCTAGAACCCATATCAGCTGTGATGTCCCCCATATTGATTGGTTGAAAGTTCAGTGGGACATGAATGACTTCATTGATTCCAGAAAGCAGAATCAAGGCATCACAGGACTCCTCAGCACTGTTTAAGAGAACAACAGGGCCACCCTGGGCAGCAGCCAACAGTTGATGGAATTTCTTTGGCATCAGGAAGTTCTCGAATCCTTTGAGGGTTCGAATCTCGTCCAGTAGTTTTCTTCGCTCATGAGCATTTCTATGAGCCAAATCAGCATCTGATTGCAATCTGATATCTGTTTCGGATAGATCCATCTTCCTGCCACCAGATTTTTCCAACTGAACTGAGAGATCAAGGAATTTGGATGCCAGCTGAGGATGTTTTTCCTTGAGATCATCTACCGGTGTTCGTAGATTGAGTAGCTGACTCCAAATCACGGAACGACCCTGCTCTAACCATTCAACAGCCAGTTCAGGATTCCCAGACACAATGGCAGCCCTAGCTCCATTTCGAACAAGTTCGCTGGCTTGCATTATATGAAGATGCCTGTCGCGAATGGACAACCCAATCCAGGCAAGTTCAGGAAGCATGCCAATGGCAACCTCATATGCTTTCATGAATGATGGATCCTGTGTCTTCCTAGCATATTGTGCCCAAATTGAAGCAGCATGAAAACGAACATGGATTGAACCTGTTTCTGAACATGCAGCCTGAGACCACATGGATATTGCTTCGTGACCTGCTTGCTCATCCTGGAGTTTTTCAAATTTCTCAAAGAGACAGTTGCCAAGATTGATCAGGATAGCTGGTTTTTCAGAATGGCCATCTGAAATCAACTGCAGGGCTTTCATGTTGACTGTAACTGCCTGGCTAAGGTGATCGGAATCACCCGTGTCCTTGAAAAGTTCAAGGAGTGAACCACCAAGGTTGCTCAACATGAGCCCTCTTTTCAAATGAGACTCAGGGATCAACTCAAGCAGCTTCTGTTTCAGCATGACAGACTGTGTCAAATCCTCTATATTCTTTGTGTTCTCGTATCGTCGCGTCAGAGAGGCCCCAAGATTGTTCATATGAAATGGTTTTGCAACATGAGTATCTGGGGTCAAGCCAACAGCCGCTGTGTGCACTGTAATAGACCTATTGAGGTCCTCTAAATCCCCAAGCTTTTCATACCAAATAAGCAATGAACTCCCCAGGTTGCTCAGTCGTTCAGCCTTGGAAGGGTGACCATCTGGAGTTAAATTGACAGCATCCTCAATCAAAGCTAATGATTTATGCAAATCATCTAGATCACCAAAGAATTCAAATCTCTTTTCCAGGGAGTCACCAAGATTTGCCAGCCACCCTGCCTTGTCTGGATGACCATCTGGAGTCAAAAATACGACTTCCGTTCTCAAGGCAACAGATTCATTGAGGTCGTCCACCTGGGCACATTGTGCAAATTGTTCCATGAGGCTGGTGGCGAGAGAACTCAGTCTTGTGGGTCTGCTTGGGTTCCCTGCCGGAGTCACGCGAACCGCTTCTCTCCTCGCCACAACTGCCCTGCTGAGATCATCTACATTACCCAGCTGATCAAATCGGCTCATCAGACTGGAGCCTAAATTGCTCAACAGGAAAGCTCGGGTTGGACGGTTTTCTGGAGTCAGATTGACTGCCTGCTCTCCCAGAACAACTGCTTGATTGAGATCTTCTAAATCATTGAGATGGTCTGCCCGAGAAAGGAGAGAAGCTGCAAGATTTGCCAGACGAGTTGGTCTGTCTGGGTGGCCATCTGGGGTGAGCTGGATTGTCTCCATTCTCATGGAGATTGAATCATTGAGGTCTGCCAAATCTCCAAGTTTGTCGTATCTGACATCAAGAGCAGTCCCCAAATTGTTCAAGTTTGCTGCTTGGTCCAGGTCACCATCAACAGAGCACTTGATAGCATGACGGCCCAGAGTAATACATCTGTCAAGGTCCTCAAGTGCTCCATAGTTCTGATAGCGCCTTAGGAGGCAATTTGCAAGGTTAGACAACCGAGCAGATTTTAACGAGTCCCCATCTGAAGTCAGTTGAACAGATTCCTCCATGACTGCAATGCATCTGTCAATATCCCCAGTATCACCGCATTTTTCAATACGCTGGAACAAGGCAACACTGAGATCCTGAAGGGAGCCTGCATCTGTGAGGCCATCTCGGATAGCGTCTCCGTATGCCTGCACTGCCTGATCCAATGTGGCAGCTTCACGGGCCATTTCCCATTGCTTGAAACAGATATCACCAAGGAAGTTGGCTAATTTCCCCCGCACTCGGCTGTTTTGTGTGAGAAGGAGGACATTGGTGTGGAGGGCACAGAGCTGGTGAAGATCAAGTGGTTTTCCCTGTTGTGTCTCTTGAAGCATCTGTTTGATCATGCTAAACACGTGGATGCCATTAGAAGGATCAGCTAAGTACGGGGTTCAGTGTTCTAGTGTTCAGAGTGATGGAACTTGAATCACCTGGAATGTCGGAGTAATCATTTTGTGGAACTGGCACAACTGAGAAGGCAACTGTCATATTCAAAGAGGGACCATCATTGTTGACTTTTGTAAGGGCCATCTTGTAGGCTGAAATGTCTGTTTCAGGCAAGAGCATGAGATCGGTACTTTACTTCACTTACGTTTGTGTACTTGACCAAAACTGAATGCCTCATCCCAAGTCAGTGAAACCGAGCCCAGGATACGGACACTGCCAAGTTTGCGGATAATGGCAATCTGAAAATTGGGAATGTTCACAGGACTGCAATGAAAAGAAATCAGTCCATGTTCAAAAGATCATATGAGGAGAAAAGGGAGTACACTCACAGGTCACAGTCAAATTTCATCTTCCAAGTTACAGCTTCCAGAGACTGCTCCTCTGTATCAACAGCCCCAGTTTGTTGGATTATATTCCCGTTGACTAGGAGTTGAGCAAACATCTGCATATTGGCGGGCAGATCTGGATGCATGCCGGGCGGTGCTGGTGCTGTGACACGGATACCTGAGTACCAGCCCTGATTAGTGGAGAACTATAAAACAAGCGGTACATATATTACTGTGCATGTGAACGCTGGGGATGTGTAAGACGGGGGTCAGCGTGAGCGCGTTTACTTACGTTTGAGACATGGTGGGTGGGAGGTAGAGAGCTCTGTGACGCTCAACTCAGGGCGTATTATATGTACTTCGGGTGCGCATAGCATCCGAGGCGTCGGCGCTAATCTGTTGGCAAGGCGTGGGTCACTCTGCAAGAGATTTTTACCGTTCGTAATGAAGGCAGTGATGTATCGGGAATGAATCGGAATACTAGACGACGCCAAGTTGTGCCGAATATCCGTGAGATGAGGTGTAACCTCAGCTCAATACCTCTCGTCGCAATGCAGCATTGGTGCTTGGACAGAAAACGGGAATAAGAGACGCCAACAGGATAGCCCACGGAATTCTACCAATTGCAGGAGTGAACACACCTTCGAACGATTCCCCCAAGCAATCCCGCCCGCGGTCCTACAAAAGATCTTGGATTAATCAATAACACAGTCAGTCGTAGCATATCATATCCCTATTCCCTCCATGGAACTTTCACGGCAAGCCTACAGGCCTGTCCGGGGCGCAAATGGGTACGGCGCCATCAAAGCTGGAGAGAGGTTCTCCCTGAACCGCGAGCTGTGGGTGCTGGGCGTAGAGATGACGCTTTCCGCGAAAGACGGCGGCTTCTCGCTGGCAGTCCCAGCCCCAGCCTCAGGATCCCTCTGAGCGCGGAAACTCAAGCGCAGACTGCGCACCATCCGCTCGCGGTAAAACGTAATCCGGCGCGTGACGCGTGCGTCACGGCGGCGGTGGATGATATACGCTAGTGCGCAGAGGAGGAAGAGGAGTGTGACACCGCCGATGATGATGCCTGCGATGGCCGCTGGGGGTAGACTCGAGGTTGAGCTGGAATCATCCGAGTGGTCGTGATGGTGGTGGTGGTCTGAATCCGCAGGAGCGGTGGGTGATAAATCTGCAGCGCTAGTTACAGTCGAGAGCGGAGTCGCACTAGAATCATATCAGACCTGACGCCGTCGATGGGAGATGAGGGAATGTGGGACAGACGTTAAACTAGAAGCATCCGAATCCAGGCCGTCTTCCGTATCGGCGAGGACCGTGAAATTTTCGCTCATGGCGTATAGCTCAGACTCGTTCTTGCTGGATATGAATGAGTTCGGCGTCGAAGATAATGTGGAGGCGATTCGTACGGATTCACAGCCCACATGCGAAAGGTTCTGCTCAGGATTCAGTGTCAGTGTATCAGGTGTACATGTGAGCGGGGGCGACGCACCCAGGGGGAAGAGATACCGACGTCTGCATTTTCGACCCATCAGTTGTATTCGCGAGAAACTTGTCCCCGCCGGTAACATTCTGCATGACGATCTGGACATGTTTGGGATCGGAATGATGCTGGCGTTCCCAGGAGACATTGAAGGGCCTATGGGCCACCAGTTTGTCGTCCCCGTGGATATGTATCTTGACTGAAAAGACGGCGCTGCATAAGAAAGCTAAAACACTGCCCGGGGGAAGCGGATTCGTCGGTTCGGAGAGGGGATCAGGCCGTGATGGACGCACTAGAGAAAGAAAAGCATTCCAGGCCAGCTGAAGAAGAGAAAAAGAAGCGAAGGAGGAAGAAGAGAAAGGGAGAAGAAAAGAAGAGAGACCGGGGTACCGCCACAATCAAATGCATCGCATCGATCGGTAGCCATGGTAATAATTCAATTCATCAGTCCGGGATGGCAAGTGCGCATGGCTTGGCATCTCTGCCTCTCCAAGATACCAGATTCACGTCTGTATAGATAACCAACGCAACTTGGATGGCCTCGACGCTCCCTGTCTTGCGGCACGATACATCAATTGATTTCATCATCCTCGACTTCACACTCATCATTCAACAACCCACACAACACACTGTTCAACACACACAGGACACCGACGACGCCTTATTGTCCCACCCAATCGTCGCGAGGTCCAGCACAGACTGGCTGGTAGTAACCGAACTCCCCGTGCATCCCGCATTACTAAAACCCGAAATTAATTCGTCGCAACCGGAATCATGACATGGTAAGTACTCACCTAAACAACGTGCACGTCACGTCGAAACTCAGGCTCACACTCGAGACCTGCTTGTCCTGTCCCTGGCTCGCGAGCTCAAAACACACGCTGGGGCCGGGGAACGCTTGGGACCAGTTGACACAGGGTCCTCCGCCGTTCGTGCCGTCGCAGGTTGAAATAGGGATACATGCCTCGGAGAGGGAGGCGAAGACGGTGGCGAGGAGGAGGAATTTGAGTGTGGATGTGCGGGTGGGTGCCATGGGGAGATGATATCGTGGTCTGGGGTCCGTTTTTTATATAGCCTCGTCCTGTGTAGGTCCCACTCCACAGATATTAACTGACGTGTTGAACGATGCTCTTGACTTGACAGTCGACGTGTGCGGGGATTGCGACAGGATCCTACTACTAGTGGGACCGATACTTGGTGTATTTGGATGTTCATATCTTTCAGACTTCAACGCTTCACCTTCGATTTGAGGAGATGAAATGGTGCGCGAGTCGGACGAAGGTAAGTAATGGGCATATCCAAGTCGGGTTTCATACGGCATTTTTGCCGCGTAGATACACGGTTGAGGACACCAGACACATTTGATTCACGTTGTCCTGAGTACATACTTATACGCCGACGTCCGACGGTCAGACAGCGGCTATCCGACCGAAAAGCAATTACCGTACATCTGCGACATCGGGCTAGCCCAAGCTTGTAGTCTTCTTGTTCTTGCGATTCAAAATACAGATTACTGAGCTTGGAGTCGGGATGCCGGGCGTAGAGCTAGAACTTGGAAGGGGGCAGATACGAGAGGGTTCAGGAGACACCAGTTGGACACGAGGCTGGGAAGAGTCGGGTCACTATCGCTTGCCGCAAGAAATCGAGCACTGAGTAGATGGTCCACGATTTCCTATGTAACCCGTGCCGACTCCGATGACCGACCTTCGCAGAGGTGTGATATTGAGGCGGCTGAGGGGCCAGGGCGGTACGATAGCGCGTGAAGATTGCCTTGGGAGAGGAGTCGCCGAGTCGGACACGGTGTGGGAAGAGAGCGAGTCCGGTGATCACGGATCAAGCGATCAGCCACGCCTGTTTTTTTGCTGGCACCCTCCACCATGTCAGACGACCCTGCCCGCTCACAGACACCACATAGAGCATCCATCCAGTCTGAAGAGCCCGGACATTGCCCTGTGGAGACCATCCCTGCCGAAATCATCCGCGAGATCCTCCTTCACTCTCTTCCCGCACATGGCGTCCAGCCCAGCCGTTCCCTTGTCCTGGCGCAGATCTGTGGTCGATGGAGGGAGATCGCATTGGGGACTGTTGAGTTATGGAGTTCCGTTGACTTGACTCTCCGCGCTACTTCCTCTGACGCATCGAGTCCCGGCATTATCCAGCTCCTTCACATCTTGTGCCGTCGAGCGAAATCCCACCCACTCTCACTTACGGTGCGCTGTCCTCGAGCACGCGCCGATCTCCCGCGAGGGCTTTTGGCATTGGTGAAACAATATGCGCCCCAAATGACATCGCTCGCTCTGAGCGTGCCCTTGAAGCACTGGGATGAATTCGTCCACCTGTACAGTGTACACTTTCCCTCGCTTCGCCATTTATCCCTCCACATCTCGGCCATGGGTGACCCTCTGGCTCGAACCCAGACATTCCCAGCTTTTGACGGCATGCCCCAGCTAGAGGAGCTTCACATACATCCGATGTCCAATTTTGCCAGCCTCCGTCTTCGTTCCAAAACCCTCACCACTTTCGAATTCATGGGACCCATCAGTTTGACCGAGGTTGAGCAGATATTCCTATCTCTTCCGAACCTTCGGCATTTGACGCTGAGAAATGGCTGGAACGAGAGGCTTCTTCCTGTTACCGCCAGTCCCCCTCCCTTGGAATCACTCTCCGTGGGCGCGGCCTTCTTCCTCGACGCCGTGACTCTTCCCCATCTCCATCGTCTCGAACTCCCGTTGCACACCTCCATCACGACCCTCCGCAACTTTATCGCCCTATCCGGGTGCATTCTCCTCGAGCTGAGCGTCCGGGTCGCGCCGGATTTCGACGATACCGCCCTCATCGAGATCTGTCAAGCCGTCCCATGGCTTACCTCCCTCCGCCTCGACCTTACAGCCAACTGTGGCATCCGTGCCCTCTATAGCATCCTCCAGTCCAATCATGATATTCTCCCCGCGTTACGCGAGCTTGCTGTAATCGAGAGTGTTCATCCCGACGGCGAAGCACCGCCGGCATACGACTACGATGCGGTGGCATCCATGCTCTGCACGCGTCGGAGCGAGCTCAAATCCTTCGTGCTCACTCTCAAGCCAAAGTACCGCTCAAGTCGGCGGCCGAACGAGTTGTGGCTCCCATATGGAGTGCATGCAGCACGGATGATACATCTGCGGGAGTACGGGTTGGATGTGCGTGTGCGAGTGACTTTTACTGGTATTCAGACGGTTTATTGGGCGTCGGGTGGAGGTGTGTACATATATATATATTTTATTTCGCTACGGTTGCTGATAGAGCCTGGGATTGACAGACGACGATGAGGTCCCCCTCCCTTTTCCTGCTTGTGCAGACGCGGAGTAGTGGATTCTTCTTGTCGTATTATTCTGCGCATGTTTTCTTGAATCTTGAAGACGTCCACCAGCTCAAAACCTTTTCGCTTACTCTCAAGCCGAACTACTATGGCGTCCGGGTGGACAGCCTCATCCCATCTGGAGCACCTGCAGCAGAGATGATGCGCTTGCGGGAGGATGGGTTGGATATTCGTGTGCGAGTGACTCTTACTGGTAATCCGACGGTTTATTGGCCGTCAGGTGGAGGTGTGTATATATATTTTATTTCGCTACGGCTGCTGATAGAAGGATTGACAGACGATGATGAGGCCCCCCCTCGCGTTTCCGGCTTGTGAAGGGGATTGATTTTTTGGAACCGGGAGGCATCTCATTTGTTCGTTTGTTTTGAGGCTTGACCCGTCTATGCCTTGTGTCCATGCATTTTCTTGTGTCCCATAAATTGAGCTGTATTCAAATATTCCGGCTTCTTTGCAATGACACTAACGGCTACGAATGGTGTCGATTAGAGGAAAGTTTACAGAGGTCTGAAAAATGTCGATATATATCCGCGTCGGCCATTGTGTCGGCGACACAGTGACACTTGTGAGGAGAAGCACACGAAGCTAACGACCGACGGTGGAACGGCGGCGATTCGAGGAAAAGCAATCGAATCAGGTCCACGATGAGCAAAATTTGGACGAACAAGACTTTTGAGTTTTTCAAGGACAGAGAACTAGTGTAAAGAGCCGTGATCAAGCCGTGATGACAGCAGCAACAGATCATGATGCATCAGCTCGTGACCGTGACGCAGTGACTCTTTGCTGGCACCCACAAGGCACCCACCATGTCCGACAATCCTGCTCCTTCGCACCCAGTCGTCCATGGAGCGCCCACGGAGCTCGGACATTACTCGATGGAGAGTATCCCTGACGATATCATCGGCGGGATCTTCCTCCATTCTCTTCCCGCTCATGGCAGTGTCCAGCCCAGTGGACACTCCTTTCCCCTTGTCCTGGCGCAGATCTGCGCTCACTGGAGGCATGTCGCACTAGGGACTGTCCAGCTGTGGAGCTCCGTCGACTTGACTCTTCGGGCTAGCTCCTCCGACGCATCTAATCCCGGCATTATTCAGCTTCTTCACACTTGGTTTCGTCGAGCCAAAGCCCATCCACTGTCACTGACGGTGCGCTGTCCTCATGGGCACACTGACTGGCCGTTCGGGCTCTTGGAGTTGATCAAAGCATATGCTCCTCAATTCAGCTCCCTTGCGCTCAGCATGCCCTCCGCGCATTGGGAGCAAGTCGTCCGCGACAATGAATCCTTCCCCTCTCTTCGCCATTTCTCGCTGAATCTCGCAATTGAGGGACGTGTGCTTCCTACCATCGAGGCATTCCCGGCGCTTGACCGCATACCCCAGTTGGAGGAGCTCCGCATACACAGTGATTGCGATTTCCCCAGTCTCCGCCTTCGTTCCAAAACCATAACCACTCTCGAACTCATGGGACCAACTCGCTTCGCCCAAATTGAGGACAGCTTTCCCAACCTCCGGAACTTGACGCTGCGCCATGCATCGGTCAAGGCGGTTCTTATTCCACCCCCCAGCAGTGCCCTTCCGTTGGAGTCACTGTGCGTTAACACGGCCCTCTTCCTCGACATGGTCACTTTTCCCCATCTGCGTCACCTCGATATTAAGCTTCGCAGCTTCCAATGCGTTGAGCTGCTCTGCGCCTTCATCTCCCGCTCGGGTTGTACTCTCCTCGACCTAAAACTCCGCATCATAGAGCAATTCCACGACAGCGTTCTCATCGATGTCTTCAAAATCACCCCATGCGTGACCTCCCTCATCGTCGACATGAGAGGCAACTATAACGAGGGATGGCGCACCATCTTCAGCGTCCTCAAATCCACCAAACTCCTCCCTGCACTGCGCGACCTGTCTATGATGGAGATCCTAGACGGCTCCGAGCATAAGACGGAAGCGTATAACCACGATGCAGTAGCATCCATGCTCTGTGCGCGTGTGGGTCAGACCGAGCTCAAATCATTCTCCCTCGCTCTACACCCGACCAACTTTTTGATCTACAAGGACAGCACAAATCCGTTGACACCGGAGGCGTTCGTCCCATATGGAGCGCCTGCAGGGGAGATGATGCGCTTACGGGAGGAGGGGCTGGATGTGGGTGTGCAGGTGAATTTCACTGGTATTCCGACGATGTATTGGCCGCTGCGTGGAGGTGCGTTTACTATCGGACCATTGCTGGGCTTGCTTACGGATTCAATTCACAGAAGACAATCAGGTTCCCTTCGAGTTCCCTGCTTGTGAATGCCCACAGTGGGGGAATAGGCTACGTTGAATTTCAACGTGATTTTGACCCCGTGGTACGTTGATTTTCACTGCAGTCTAGGTTGAGTCCTGAAATAGAGTGCTTTCAAGTACAGATCCGGAGTAGGTGATTCTTCGTGTCATCTCCGTGTGTTTCTTGTAATTTCTTTATCTTGAATACATATCCACCCAGCCTGCGACCTTTCCCGGCGGCCTCTCCGTGCCACGTGCCACAACCACAGCATCATTTGCCACCAGGGTTCTTCACACTCGAATAACCAGTGCCACAGAAAACCTCGTGACGGTACGAGAATCACGCAACCAGAAGTTGCGCGCCCCGCATTGAAGCTTCTGCCCTTCGTCGGCTTCCGGTCTTTTTGTTTCTCACACACTGGGGCTCTCAATTTCCCATCCGATGATCCCTTCAGAGACAGCTCTCGTGCAGAAATATACTACAAACCACGACTCTGCTTGAGCGAATCGACGGCCAGTGAATTCTCCTTGGAGGGGATCATCATTCGAAGGTGCAGACTCAACAACGGTTGCGAAAGATTATCTCAGTCAGTCTCTTCTTTCAAGTCCCATGAATCTTTTGGTCCCGTCACCATGGGAAAATACATATTCACCCACTGTACATATTCCGATATTCGCTCACAAAGTACCTGTCCTCCCTCCAGACCATGTCCCCGGACGCCCACATCCCACTGCTCATTCTCTGGTCGACGTTCAACCTACTGTCAGCCGTCGGCAACACCGGCCTCCTCGCCCTCGCCGTCCTCAGCCGGTGCCGCATCAACAGTGTCTTGGTGAACCTACAACTCATATTCGCCGTGACGGGCTTGAGCGGGAGTCTCCTCATTTGGACGGGTCATGCGCGGGACGCTGAGCCTCCCTATGCGCTTTGTCTCGCCAACGCTGCGATGTCCATGGCGAATGTCCCTCTCCAGGCTGGGGCGGCGCTGGCTATGATCCTCCAAGGCTGGGCCTGCGTCGTGGTTGGGTTCCGTCCGCATTGGGAGTCCTACATCCACAAGAGAATTTGGCTACCCCTGGTATGTAATGTTGTCACGATGTTCCGAATTCGATTCACTTTATAATTGATCCTACAGCTCATTGCGTTCCCAATAATCTCCGGCGCTCCCCTATTCGTAGCGGCGCTCTTCGTATTTTTTTTTGGATTTCTTTCCGTTCATCCGAGTGCTAAACACGACACACAGATAGGTCTTGAAGACCGAACCCTGGTGTACCGCGCCTCCCCCTTCTATTGCGTAGTGAACAACGCAACAATGTACGTCCCAGGCGATTTCCTCTCTCTACGATGTTACTGACTCGAGTGCAGACAAAACGCATCCTCGGGGCTCGGCGCCGCATATTCCTTCCTCTGTCTGATTCTCGCTTTGTGGACCACCTGCATCCTCGTTAGCACGCGCCGGCGGGTCCGCCGCGCCTCGGAATTCCACGACGTCTCCTATGTATTCGTCATCCGGACCCTCGTTTTTGCATTATTCGTCGGTATGGCATTCATGTGAGTAACCTTTTTCTCTGCCCTTCCGCGAATTGACGCCGGAGTGTGAAATAAAACAGAGTTGGGATCATCGCACTCGTCTCGGGGTTCTCCAACGAGATCATCGCGGATGTGTTCATCGCCTCTTGTGGTCCTGCCGTGTTTTTCATCTTCTCGACGTCAAAGGTAAGAGTTCAGTTCCATAGTACGTACCCCTTGATGCTGAAGTTTCTTTGGTAGCCCATAGCCAAGATCCTCCTACGCTGCGCCAAGCCCGAACGCCATGGCCATTCCTTACAAACCAGCACCGGGACCATATCGCCCATCCATTTCAAAAACATCCACACGCCGGGAACGCCGGCATTCTCCCCGCCTGCGGCATGGAGCATGCCTTATCACGAGGAAAGCCTCGCTTCTTGCGCATGCAGGGTGAGCGCCGAAGACTGGAAGGGGTGTCAGCTGGTGTTGGATGATGGCAGCGTGAGCGTGGTGTTGAACGGGTACTCGAGTTGCGGTTCCGGTCCGGGTAAATCACAGGTCGAGATACATTGAAATCAAGTGCGCACCGTGGATTGAATCACGACATTTGGGATTGGTAGTAGCCGTGCGCGCCTGTGGGAAAGGAGGGGCAGGAAGAAAAGAAGGTGTATTCATGTGACTGAGGGGCGGTATTCAAAAACACATGCAATGAGATCTTGAGATGGGATTTGGTCGAAGGATCCCCTACTCCGCGCCCTCGCAAGCAGGAAACGCGAGAATCTCTTCATCTTCAGCTGGCAAATCTTAAATCAGCAAATGATTCTTTCAACGAAAAGTCGAACACACCTGCACGCGGCGGCCAGTAAATCGTCGGAGCACCACTAACAGGCACGCACACAGAAACATCCAACCCGTACTCCCGTAACCGCGCAATCTGCGCTGCAGGCGCTCCATACGGGATGAAAGGCTCCGCAACAATCCCCCGCGGATCGTTAGCTTGGAGGAAATGGTCCGTCGGCCGAAGAATGAGCTCGAAGGACTTGAGATCAGTCCTAGGCGCACGTGCGCAGAGCATCGCCGCCACCCGATCGTATTCGTATCCGTACGTGTAAGTCGCGCCCGACCCTCCCTGGATGACGACCGGCGTGTAGTATGACGGCGTGTGCCCCGAGGGCCTTGCCGTCATCGTGTCACCGATATGGTGTAAACTCTCGACTATAGCCAAGTGACGGAGGGAGGGGAGAATGGTGGTAGATTGGAGGATGTTGTATATCGTCCTGGACCCAAAGTTTCCGGTAAAGTCAAGGCGGAGGGAAGTGAGGGATGGGATGGCTTAGAAGACCGCGGTGAGGGCCATGTCGTTGAGAGACTGTGCGACGCGAAGTGTTAGATCGAGGAGAGTGCACCCGGAGCGGGAGATGAAGCTGCAGAGGACCGTGATGGCCACGAGGTTGTGAGGCACAACATCGAGGTTACGGAGGTGGGGAAGGGTCACGTCATGGAGATACAATGCCACGCCCAGAGAAAGTGATTCCAAGGGAAGGGGGTGGGTGATCGCAGGAGGACTGGCCCGCATCCGGACATGCGGCAATGATAAATGACGGAGGTTCGGCAGAGATCGAGAGATCTCTTCAAATTCCTCGAAAACGATGTGTCACATGAGTTTGAGAGTGGTTAGGGTTTTGGAGCGGAGGCGGAGGTTGGAGAAACGGGTCATAATATGTATGTGGAGCTCCTCCAGCTGGGGCATGTCGTCAAAAGCCGGGAATGCGTTGGGTCCAACCAGAAGGCGACAGTGATTCTGGGTATGGAGTGATAAGTGCCGGAGGGCGGGGAATGGTCCACTGATCGAGCGGATGAATTCATCCCACTGGGATGACGGCACGCTCAGCGCGAGGGTGCTGAATTGAGGCGCATATTGTTGGATCAACGGGATCAACCCGGCTGGGAGCACGACGCAAGCCCGGGAACAGCGCACCGTGAGTGAGAGCGGATGCGCTTTCGCCCGACGGAACCAGGTGTGAAGGAGCTGCACAATCCCGTCGGAATGGGGATTGGACTGATCCGAGGAGCTAGCTTCCAGGGTAAAGTCGATGGAGCTCCACAGCTGGACAGTCCCCAGCAAGACCTCCCGCCAACGAGTACAAATTTGCGCAAGGACAAGGGGAACGGAGTATCGACTGGGCTGGATGCTGCCATGAGCGGGAAGAGAGTGGAGGAAGATCTCGCGGACGATATCGTCGGGAATAGTCTCCAATGGGTAGTGTCTGGTCTCCTCGGCCTGGATGGCTGCTCGATGGACGATGACTGGCTGTGAGCGGGGAGGACCGTCAGACATGGTGGTGAGAAGAAAGAGAGGATTGATCCGTGATCTCCGGACTTGCTCTTTTTTTCTCACCACCATCACGACAGTAGCTCTCTTGCTAACCACGGTGGCTCATGCACGTCTCTTCGACAGGCCTCTGTGGATTTCACACCTCTGCCTCTGCCCTCAATCCTTGAAGCTCAGAAGCTGCTTCAAGCACCACTGCCGCACCAGACGCGGCACGCCCACTGTCCCTCCTTGTAGTCTCGCCGGATTGCTCCATCTGGTTTGCTTCAAAGCTCCTCATCCTCCCTTCAAGCTGGTGCATTCTCCTCGGACCTATGTCGCTGCACACTCGACGAGTCTCGTTGTCTCGCGGTTGCCGTATTATACAATATCGCCCCTAATCGTCCTGGATCGAAGAGAAAGCTCGGCTTTCACGCAGGGAACTTGAGACGCTCAAGCAGAAGTGTTTTAGGCGGAAATCAGCTCCCCGATCGGAGCCCGACTATATTGATGCGGAGTACACGACGAGAGCGAGTGGAATAAGAATGGAACGAGGGATGGAAGACGGCTGCGGACGAAACTAGGGTAAGAGGTATGAAAGTAAGGGCGGGTAGCGCGAGAGAAGAAGACACGGATCTAGTGACGCCTTGATACTCAGATCCTGTATGACCACGAATGAAACGGGTATCGCACCTAGTGACGCCTCGAGACTCGAGTGTAGCGCGGCGGCGCAAGAATAGGCGACACTAGGAGACGAACGAAGTTGTGCTAGAATATCTCAGCACAAGCAGACACGAGGAGGCGCACGGGCTCACGACGTGGTTGAACACCCGAGGTTAATCACGGCGCGGCGTGCTGGTGTTCACGAGAGAGCTCAGAGAGATTGACTTCACAAGCGAGCACTGGGCTAGACTCGATCTCAGCACCAGCACGCAGAAAGACGAACTTTGGCATACCTGGACAGTGAACACGAAGAGGAGGCAGTCGATGCCTCCCGTTCAACTGGCCGAGGTTATAACCCGAGTGATCGAAGGGGGTCCATTCCCAACCCTGTCTCGCACAGGAACAAGGCACGATACGAGGATATACCAGAGTAGTGGGACTCGGCTAGGAGTAGCTAGGAGTGGGACTCGGCTAATACATCAACTCGTTAGCGAGTCCCACTCATGTGCACGTAATGTCAGCTGTCACTAAATTCAATGGATCTGCCGCGGGCGCCATCAGGATTGCCGCCGACTGTGCCGTCTAGTAGTACTGGGGGAACTGCTTCCCCCAGGCCCCCGCATATTCGCTAGCGCGCTCCTTTTCGCTAGCGCTGCTTTTCCGCTGCGCTACCCTGTCGCTAGCGCTTCCTTTTGCGCTGCGCTGCCCTTGGTGCACCGCCTCCTCGCTAGCGCTTCTTTTTTCGCTGCGCTGCCTTGTCGCTGGCGCGTCCTTTTCGCTGCGCTACCTTTCCGCTGGCACGGAGCCTTTTTGTGTACTTATTTATTATTTTATGCTGCCTATTATTTTTTAATGATCCGATACGCGGGGGAGACCCCCGCGGACCCCCCTAACGCTCGCCGCTGGGCCCACTGCGTGGAGCTCGCTCGCCGCGGGGCCCACTGCGTGGTGCCGCTGTCTCGCCGGCTGATTGTATTGACATTTGATTGATCTCCGTAACTTCGAGAACCACAGCAAGATGTGATCGAGTGGGACTCGGGTGGACTCGGGCGCTCGGAACGGTAATTCCGAGAGCTAAGCGAGTTCCACTCCCACTCTTTTGGTCATTCCTCGCACGATATGGGCCCTTGAGGCTGTGGCCAGGCCCGCACCTGCAAAAGGAGGGAGGAATGAACCAAACACCGGTTTGGTAAGAGGCACGACAGTTTTGGTTGCGTTAGGCGTGATCAACGCCTATTTGATGGCGCAAAGCGCCTCCACGCCTATCGCCCTGACTTCCGCCGCTCCCAAGCCTATCCAACCTTGTTCCCCGCCATCCACCTCAATGCCTATCCGCCATTTGCACGCCTAACGCCGTTTGCGCGCCTCACGCCGCCATTTGCATGCGAGATACAATGGTAAATCCATTAGTCAGTCTGGAAATACACACGCACAAGACCAAGTTACAGCTTGCAAGACACACAACTTCGAAGCAAAAGGATGTATTTGGAGGAAAGGGTGGGTATTCTACGGCGACTAGTCCTTCCGAACGCGTTTGATACGAGTACGTGTACCGGAAACGATGAGGTTGGCATCGACCTCATCTCGGGGGCGTTTTTGACCGATGACGGACGGCATCGGTGGGGGCGTCCCTTTCGGAGAGGGTAATGGACTGGGTAAAGTCGGCGGCGGGGGTAGTGTGGGTAAACTGGCGCCAATATCGAATGCAGGAGAAGCTAAGCAGCCGCAATTAATCAACGGCGTTAAAAACAATCCAACAACTGACGCACCATGCGCTGGAGGAAGGATCCAGTTGTCATCCATCTGTACATCCGGGTTGAAGTAGTTTTGAATGGGAGCCGCAGGTATATCGAAGAGATCGTAATAATCCGAAAAGTCACCGGCGAGCGCAGGTTGAACAGTGGACACGCCGGCGAATATAGCGTCCAGATCGAGCGGCGGTATACCATTCAAATCCTGGGGGTACGAGTCGTCACTCAGTCCAAAGAAGGAATCATCCGACGCCAGCGCTAATGAAACGGTTATCTACATGACTGAATGGAGAGACGGCACACATACGATTGAGCATTGGAAGGGGCGAGCTTGGCGGGGGCGAGCTCGGAGGAAGGGCGTCGTATGAGTCGAACCGCGGAGATGGCGGTGACATGTGCGTGGTGTTAGTATCCGCCAGGGCATCTGGAGTATTTAGCACACTACGCAGCGCGTAATAGCGGTAAATGAGCGCACCATGACCATACGCATCCAGCTCGACCTCCTCCTCAGCGAGTTCTCCATCCTCGCCGTCGGAACCGGGCGCTGAATTTGGCAAGATGAGAGCGATTGGAACGCGACAGGAAGAAAACTCACCCGTATTGTTGACCGTCAACGAGGGAATGTCCGAAGCTGCACGAGGTCCACGCACCACGGCACGCCCGAGTAGCTTCTGCTGCGCCTTCAACTCCTTCACACGTGCCTCGATCTCCTTCTTTGCTGCTGCTGCTGATGCCACCGCCGCCTTCGCCTTCGCCACCTCCGCCTTGGCCTGTTCGAGCTCGTCAGCTACATCAATACATGCCTCGCGCTTATCCTCGCGTGCCGCGCCGCGGGTCATCGCACGGCGCATGCGAGCGTGGTCGTGATTGTTTTTGTCGGAAAGTATGCAGGTCTCACGTGCGGCACGAATCGAGGCGGCAACTTCAGAGTCCCATTCGCGAGCACTTGCGAACGATGTCAAAACGGTCCTAGATACTCGAGAGAAAAAAACACGTACGACTGGACAGACTCAACAGGCATCAAGTTCGTTCCCGTCGCACGATTAGCTCGTGAGTGGGCGCCTTCAACGAGGTTTGTGTGAGTCTGAGTATCGCCCCACAGTCCCGGAGGAAATTGGGACAGGCTTTCGTTGAAGCAGGGCAGGAGCCAGGGGTATTGTATTTTGTGGGCATACCAGTCTTCAAATAAATGTGATTAAGACTGGAATGAGTTCTGAAGAGACATACTCACCGCGCAATTTCTTACTCGGATGTTTTGAACAGAAGTTGTGCCAGCCGTCGATGTGCTCCTTCTTCGACATGCCGAGGAATGTATTCAAATAATTCACCGTTTCTTGGCCCACCTCCCCCACGAGTGCCTTGGTCGACCTCCGAGTGCGTCAGGTTACTTTGAAGGGAGACGAGAAAAAAGACGCACCGTTCCCAATGTACAGTACACAGTTTTGCGACACACTGGACGAGCTTGTCCGGGTTGGGATCTGGAAACAATTTCCGCAGCTCCGGGTCACTATTGACGATGTCAACGAGTTTCTCGCCGAAGCCTTGCATCTGGGCTGCCTCCATGTCAAAGAGGATGCAGTGGAGATTACCGTTCTCGTGAAGGGCCTTGAAGCATGGCTCCCTCCCCGTCACGGTCTTCACCGACTTGAAGAATGCGTCAAACATGAGCTTGTACGCATCCTTGGTGAAACGGTTGGACCATACGCGTGCGATCGCAACACCTGGAAAGAAATCAGCGACTCCGCACCAGGAACATGATAGAGAGGAAAACTTAACGCTTCCGCTGCGGCGTATACCAGATGGCCACCTCCCACTCGTTCAACTCGCCGCGTGTACGCTTGAATGTGAAATCACAAACGACGTAAATCACCCCGGGGTCATGTATCAATTGGATGAGGTCCGGGCGCATACACACAGCGATCTTGATCGTTCCCTCGCAGCGAATGTCGTGCACGTAACGTTCCTCGAGTGGAAGCTTCAAATCATCTTCGTACATCTTCTGGATACCTGCGCGGAGAGAAGTCATTGTACGGATTGACACAAACGAACGTCGCGCACCTTTCCACGTGAGCCCCTCTGGGTTCAATGCAGCCTTGATCTTGTTCGTCTCCTTCCGCAAGGTACGCTTGTCGCGGAAAACGGCGTGTTTGGAGTCGAGTGTACCCCCGAGTAGAGCCTTGGTCGTGGGCGCTGGAACGAAATTTCAGGTGGATCTGGAGAGTGAATATGATGGAGAGAACGCACCTGAGTTGAGATCGCCGCTAGTGATGCCCATTTTCCCCGACGCAGCGAGAGACTCCTTTGCATCGTTGACCGCCACCAAGCCGGCCTTGTGCAATGGCCACGGAGGATGCGTATGAACGCCCTCGATAACCACGACACATTTCGAGACCTTGGGATCTTTCGAAGTGTACACGATCTTGCGGACAGGACACTCGTGCCGAACCATCGAGGCCGTGACACGGTGTCCATCGACGAAATGCGGGTGCTCTTCAAAAAATCAGCGCGTTCAGCATCCGGGTGAAAGAACTCACGGCATGGGGTTTTTTGCCCAGTGTTTGGATGACGGAAGGACGCGCAAGAGCCATGGCCGAAGCCCGATGTGTCGATTCCCTGTGGCGCAGCGGACGGAAGAGGGGACGCAGAACCATAGATCAGAGACTTGAGGAGATTTTCGTTGACGTCCTTGGGGATCCAGCCGTGCCGATGTTTCGTCTGGCCCGGTTTCCAGGCTGAGCAACCAACAAACATGGTGCGTCCAGACTTGTGTACCTGGGAAGCACAATTATCATTCAGTGTGTATGAGACAACAATACAAAAATGACGCACGCCGGGATACGAGATGAGCTTCGGCACCCCGTCGCAGTTCGGGTGGGGACATCCCTCCTCGCGATAGCTTTCAATGACCCGCAGAAAACTCATCAAACAGGTTAGAAACGAACGATTCAGATGATTGAATAACTTACGAAGCGGCACGTCCCTCGGCAGTAACAGCATCCCGGGCATTCTGCTCGAGCTCGCGGCTGAATATGCGCTGCGTCGGCGCCATGTCCGTCGAATCGAGGCGCCTGTAGCCCTCTAGAAGGGACGTCTCGAAAAACTCACATCGCAAGGCACCGTTACATCTGTGCGTCGAACGACGAGATGGTATTTTGCCGAGGAGGATGAGACTGGTATCGCGCGAAGTACTACCGTTACTGCCAGCACCCCACGAATCCATGTCCTTCAAATCCTCAGATGACGCACGAACGTCGATATAATCACGTCACGCACTTCCTTCTTCAAAAACGAATCCATCCCAACGGGGACCCCGCCAGCAGTCGTCTGGGCGGCTCGCGCATCCCCTGTGAAATCAACAACATAGGCCACAGCGTCGGCAGACGCTGGCCAGTGGGGTGGGAGATCCTTGTAGCCAAAGTGGACCACCCGATCGACAAAGATGTCCCGAGTAACCTGGATGCGACCGGATTTGTCGGATTTGTTACCACCGCGGCGGCGTTTGGATTTCGACGCGACTTTGCTGGTCGTGGGCGCCTCCGGCTCGCTGTCAGAGACAAGGTCGATGATATCGGCGGGTTCTTGCTTGACCGAAACGTGAGACGCCGGAGGCCCTTTCCTGAGAGGAAGTGGGAAGTGAGAAAGGTGAAGACGAAGACACGCGTCAAATGATGACGTACTGGTCGGCAATTGACCCAGACGCCGAAACGCCGGCATCCCTAGTCGCTGGAGTCGAAGGCGAGACGCTGCTAAGCCGGTGGGAATGTTAGCATGAAGCTTAATACGCGGTTCCTGCCACACACCTTCCCGAGGTCCCCACCGACGCGGTGGACGCGTCAGACGCGTCTTTGGCTCTCAAGAACGCGTCAAACTTCTCGACATTCACCCACGAAAGGTCTGTATATGGCAGAAACGCGGCGATGTCCGGTGGGAACGCTGTCAGAAGCAGAGAATGAGTGATATCGGATCTCGCGGGTGGACACGCCACGTACTTGACGTCTTGTACGCATCAATGAGGTCTTCGGATGCTTGATGAAGAACGGCGAGCACGAAAGGGCGACGAGCGGGATCCATGGGAGCAAGATGGAGGGAGAGAGCAAGACGCGTTTGTGGCGGTGTCCTGCAAAAAAATTCCACATGGACACTTAGGTACGCGGTCTCATCACGATAGGCGTTGCAGCCAGACGGATAGGCGGAATAGGCGTGCCCGAGAGGATAGCTGGAGGATAGGCGTCTGTGCCTCCCATCGTGATGGATAGGCGTCTGGCTGCCTGATAGGCGGTATCAGACGCCTAACGCAACCATTCTGGTATATACTCGTTTGGTAACGAGGAGACGAGCACGGCTCACGCATCCCGATTAGACTCGCATAAATTTCACCTTTAAACACAATTCAAGGCATCTTTGGACCTGTCTTCACTCAACTCCTTGGCTTGGTCACTGATCCTCCCACGTCCCCATTCTTCTGCACCTTGCATCATCTAGCAGAAGCCCTCGTCGTATTCATTCATGATCACCGCAACAATTTTACGAGTACTTATGTAATGAGCGCAGCGAAATGGAATGAGTAATCGGTTCTTTTGAATCCTGCACCCCATTATCCGTTCTTTAACGAAATGGCTCTCGATTCTTTGTCCAACTGTCAAATTGTTTGTGTTCATCCCCAAATGGACTTGCTCTTTATGCTCATCTCCCTCTTTGAAGGGCCCTTCTACAGTGTTCTTACAGCTTTTCAAATGCTTCTTTCCCCCATTGACTGCTGTCACCCACGGCCACAGCCTTCTTGACAGACCGCAGCTGATAACACGGAACAGCAGTGGAGCGACGATTTGCCGGAAGATGACGCGTCGCCGGCACATGCACATATAGAGCCTCTGTCTGGGGTGACCGTCGGTTCGCCCACTTTCCCTCCTACCCATTCCTTCCTGCTACCTGCTATTCATTCTTGGTCATTGTGGATCCTCAAAATTCATCAATTGTGCTGCCGCTGGGATACTCCCAAGTGTTGTCTCAATTGTCCTCAAGCCGGCTCTTCGCGAACTCCCTCATCGGACATCTCACCATGGCACCCAACCGAGCTGCACCCTCTGTCGTTCCCCGATATTCAGACCGGCCTTGCTCCAGTCGAAGATTTTAACCTCGGTTCAATCTTCACGTCCCAATTGACACGCGCACTCGCCGAATCTCTACGTGCTTGCAAGTTTCAACCGCTCAGCTTCGCATCACTGCAATACTCTGGGTGGGGGAGACTCGACGGGATACGTGGAATGATGGTGCCACGGTGCGCGGTGCTGTTCTCACTCGTTTGATTCCAGACTTACGTCGACATCCAACCCCGTCGTGCGCCGCGCCGTAGGCTCTGGCCTGAGGTGTATACTCGGCCTCTTCCGCTCATCGACATCCCTAACATCAGATCCCCCCATCTTACCAAGATCTTACCGTGCCGTCTGTTCAACTTTGCCACCGCTCATGTAGTTCTCGTGCGGCAGGAAATGCATTCTTCGGTGCGATGTTGTTGGATCTTCAAGACTGCTGGCTGACTGACCAAACATCAGACAATCGACGCCGACTGCTCAGGACAATCGAAGCCGATTGCTCATGACAATCTGATGAGCACGCACCACTGCCCCCTGGCTACATATCCGCTGGTCTGCAGGCTCAAACCTATCAGGTCTGTATGCATTTTGAACTCATTTACTTCTATCCAGCTACTTAGACAGTTCCAAGTTCCCTCCGGTGGATCATTCCTTATTGGATTGGTTTCAACGTGGTCTACTACTACTAGTCCCATGTGCATATAGTCGGAATCCATTTGTTTCAAATTGCACGCTCGCCATAACAAGATTTCCGGAGCGAAGCGAAGGAACGTCTTGTCAATTGAAAGCAGCTCCCGATCATGTAAGGTTGATCTTTGTCTTTGCATATAGTTGTTCTGTCATGTGAGTTGATCTTTGTACACATTTGTTCCAGTGTGTCACGTGTTCATCACGCGTCAAATGTCACGGTCGGGCAACCCGACCGTGACATGTCACACTGTGACACATCCTCAATAACTGAGTTCAAGTTCGACTTTTTTTGGATGTACATCAAATATAAACTGGCATTTTTTACAGCACCCTACTCGAAATGAATCACTGGCGATTGTGACTGTATGGTGATATACTGTGCAAAAATTAGCAAGATTTTACAGGTTTTTTGCAGGCAACTTACATCTCATTTGTGAGGTTGGCTCGCATCTTCCGGTGAGCTTACATCACAAATTGGTCGCATGCTGCCCATGCACAGCAAAAACTCCCATCAAACAGACAGGGAGTTTTCGATGCAGAAATGATTTCTTTGTCAATCACATCAGAATCTGCGGAAAGTAATTATCTGCTGATCAGAAGGCCATTGTGAAAGAAATTATTTGTCATTGACATCGAACTCAGCTGAAAGAAGTTCTTTTGAATTTTTCTCCGCTGTACTTAGAAGTTTGAAAGAACTTCTTTCTCACAGGTACAACGGGGATAAGCAAGATCTCCTTTCACAAAGGCCTTTCTTCCAGCCAGAAAGAACTACTTTCTGCAGATTCTGATTTGGTTAACAAAGAAGTTATTTCTCTATTGAAAACTCCCAGTTTGTTTTATGGGGGTCTTTGCTGTGATGGCCCGCATCCCCGCCGGGGGTATCAGCATCTTCTGATTTGATCGGGATCAATCCGGCCCCTCGGCGCTGCCCCACGGATGGGTGAGCATCGGATTAGACAGCCGGATTGAGACGGGATGCATCTGGCAAGCCTCCGGTATGCTATATGGTTAGTTTTGACCCCACCCGTCTCCACAGAACTGTGAAGATTGCTTGTGTAGTTCAAATTTTTATCTGTACCCCATTATGAAGGTCATACGACCGGGACAGCTGGGAGGGTGTCGGAATACAGCCTGCAGCATGTGGAATACCATTACAGTGTGTCTTTGAACCATGAGAGTATGCCCCGAGGCATTTGGGTGCTCAGAGATGAGTGAAATGATCAGCAATTTCCATTTACAGAATTCGGCAAGCAAGGATCATTCAATGTTGAAAATCACTCCCATCAAATCTCAGAAATTTCTCCACCAACAACTCCATCTATGCATCCAATTGAACATGAAATCATCTAATACTGGGTTGCGAGCTTGGTCACCACCCATGTAACCCATGCTCAAAGTTGTAAGCCTTTGCGCACTCAGCATGCCAGTTGCAACCAAAAATCAGGTGTCATGAAACCAGCGCTTGCCGACTGATCCGTTGATGCGTCATCACCGCCATCACCGCCATCAGTTACGGATCAGAAGATCAGTTGTCATCAACAAATGTACATTCGGTCTACGCACGACTAGTCCCTCGAAAGGGATGTCGCCCGCCCGAGTAAGGAGGACAGCTTAAGAGCTGTCACTCGAATGATAGGACAACAGTACTTGTCCAGCGTGGGAAGGGTTGCTAGGACAGAACCCGACGAGGGGTTTAAACACAGTCACACAACATCCTCGGCATGATCCAGTGTATTGTGGGAACAAGAACAGACAAGGTATATTCACTAAGTGTTACGATCCGATTCCAAAAGACAAGTCCGGAGTAGATGCCGGAACTCCGGTAGTGACCGGAGTTGGAAGGAGTCGACCGGAGGAGCGATCTAAGAGCACCACAGAGGAGTAGGGTGTCTAAGACGCCTTGCTATGTTGATAGGAAGGAAGGAGTAGGAACCAGCCAAGACGAGTAGTCAAGAACGTCAATTATCAACTAAGGTTGAATACAGATAAGGAAAGTCTTATATACGAGTAAGTAGAGATATATGTCATTACCACAGACCAATAATAGAAACGGACTTATGCGGCTATGTGGATATAAGCTGATTAAGTCCGCACGGAATGATCAAGTGGATATCCTGATGAATACCAAGTCCGGGGGAAACGCTCAGATACCTTCATCGCGTGAAAACCCGAGTACCCGGATAGAACCGAGGAGCGCGTGATGCGCTTCGACGTCGGGAGGAATCCCGACGTGACCGGAGTTGAATACCGGAGTTGGCATTGGAACGGGACATAACACTAAGATGAGCCTGTATTTATACATGCTGCTTATCCAGAATATGAAATAGGTAGAAGATGAAACAGGGTATATTACCATGTTTTGGCAATAGAGATAGGTTGAACCATTCAGGATCTGTACCTTAATTAGAGAGGAAGAATGGAAGATGTATTCAGGCAGTTGAACACGGTCACGGGAGAGTGGTGCTCGGGTCTCCTACAACACTCCCCCAGACCCGCGCACCTAGGTGTGATGAACAATGTTCAACTCGGTCAGGTAGCGCTCATGCGCAAGGCGAGGAAGGGGTTTGGTGAATAAATCCGCGGGATTTTCTGTTCCCCGGATGTGATTGACTTTCAGTTGGCCGTTGTGGACTAGCTCCCGGATGTAGTGGTATCGGATATCAATGTGTTTGACCTTGCTGTGCGACTTGGTGGTTTTGGAGAGATCAACGGCGCCGCGGTTATCACCGTATAGATTGGCAGGCAATTCCTGCTCCATCCCAACTTCAGCCATCCACGAGTACATCCACTTGATCTGCTGAGCCGCCCGTGTGAGGGAAATGTACTCGGCTTCCACTGTGGAGAGGGCGACAGTCGCTTGGCGCTTCGAACCCCAGCACACGGGTGCTCCTGCCAGGATGAACACATGGCCAGATGTTGAACGACGGGTATCAGTACATCCCGCATAGTCGGCGTCGAAGTATCCAATGGGAGTGAGAGGGGCATCGCGCGAATAGATGAGGGCGTAGTCGAGGGTGTTGCGAACGTATCCAACGGTGTGCATTAGCGCGCGCCAATGTTCGATTCCAGGATTCGTTTGAAAGCGTGAGAAGACGCTCACGGCATAGGACAAGTCGGCCCGAGTGGCGAGCTGACCCCACATCAGAGATCCCACGATCTCTCTGTATGGCTTCCCCACCATTTCGGCGCGGTCCTCGGGGGTGGTGGGCGACATCGTCGAATCGAGGACAATTCCGACCGGAAGCGGAGTGGAACGCAACTTGATGTTCTCCAGGCCAAAATCCGCCAGCATCTTCTCGAAATAGGCGCGCTGAGAGAGTGTGACGGTACCGGCTTCCAAGTCTTGTTCTACACGCATCCCGAGAAGGCGGTGAGTCTCCCCCACATCCTTCAGGTCCCAAGCTTTGGCTAGCTCCGACTTCCGTTTCTCCCCCTCCTCGATGGACGAAGAAGCACCCCAAACGTCATCCGTATACGTGTCCGTCAAGGTGTATCCGCCGTCGTCCGAGATCTTCACGCGAACACAAGGATCGGCCCTTGACGATTTGTAACCGAGATCTTTGTACGTCCCGTTCAACGTCGCCGCCCAATCGTGGCCTCCCTGCATCGTTCCGTAGATGGTCTTCTTCAGGCGGCATGCCCAATCTTCTTTCCCGGCAACTTCGTATCCCCGGGGCTGTTTCATGTAGATCTCCTCTTTCGTCTCGCTGTTCAAGTACGCGGCTTCGAAATCCACCTGCCACAAATGCAGATTTCGATGAGCAGCAATTGCCGCAGTCATACGAATTGATTCGAGACGAGCCACGGCAGCCCAGGTCTCCTCGTAATCAATCCCATACACCTGCGTGAAGCCCTTTCCAACAAGGCGAGCTTTGTCTCTCAACCAATTCCCCTCACCGTCCTTCTTCACGTCGTATACCCATTTTGAAGCCATAATATTTGCCCCAGGCGGGGGTTTCTGAAGCTCCCAGGTTCCCTTTTTCTCGTGAAGAGCCATCTCGACATCCATGGCGGCAGTCCATCTCGCCGAATCGAGTTTCATTGCTTCGGTGTACGTCTTTGGTGCCTGCAGCTTGTCCGGGTTGTATGCCATGAGGTTGGTGGCGATGTAATCGTCAAGCTGCGCATTGAGATTCTCCATTGCCGTGCGTTCGTGATTTGCCTCCTCTTGGTTCAGGGAGCCATTGACGTGATTTGCAGCCAATAGTGCGGTTCTGCGGATACGCGGGCCATCGAGAATGTTGGCAGTGTCAATCGCACTACTGATGTCTCGCGGCGCCCTCGGGGGCGGCGATGGTGTACGACTCCCAGCCGAGTCGTCAGAAGGCATCGGGGTAATTGTGCTTGCGGTTGATGCGGGCAAGCTTGGAACAGCACGTTCGCCGAGCACAGAGTGCGTCGATTCATGTAGATCCGCAACCTGCTGTTCGGTTTGTTGCGGCGAATCCGTGCTGGTTCGGTGAGGTACACCCTCATCAAACTCCACATTCCTGCTCTCAAACTGTCGACCGTCCTCGTCGATCAGGATGTAGTTTCCCGCGCCGGTTCCGTATCCAATGAATGTGGCAGCAATGGTGCGGTTACCCAACTTGCTTGCACCGTCCACTCTCTGCCCATTGACGATGTTAACTCTAGCGCTGCACTTGCACCCGAATACCCGCATATGTGATAGGTCTTGACGACTGCCATCGAAAGACTCCTGCGGAATTTTTTCTGGGTGACGGCGCGAAGGCATCCGATTGCGAGCGTAGGTTGAACATGCTCCTGCCGCCGCCCAATACTGCTCTGGAAGTCCCGAATCGGCAAGCATAGTCCGTATGTCCTCGGTGATGGTTTGGATTGCGCGTTCTGCAAGTCCATTCTCGGCGGAGGAATATGGCACCGTCGTCTCGTGGATGATACCGTTAGTGCGAAAGTACTCGGTCCATTTCTTTGAATTGAATGCGTTATCAGTGCGAACGCGCTTCAATTTATGGCCGGTCTGTCGTTCAGCCATGGCACGATATTCGTCGAATACTGGAATCGTAGAGTCGTCACTCTTGTCTTTCAGGTATGCTGTATGTTTGTGAGACGTGCCGCTGTCCACAATAACCATCATATAGGAATTTCCTCCGGGCGAAGCAACGCGCGCTGGTCCCCAGAGGTCAAATGCAGTGAGGTGGAGGGGTGGTACATTGGGATTGGAGTGTGCATCATACGGGCGAGCATGTTGGCGCCCGGCTCGACAACTGATGCATTTGCCAGCGAGCTCCTGGTCGGTGATATCGAGTCCATCGACCATGCCCTTCGAGTTCATTTCTTTGATTGTCTCCGGGCTCGCGTGGGCCATACGGCGATGCCAATCGGCGAGACTGGTGGGACGGGCGGTCGAGATGTTTGCGTGAGGTGAACTCGCGTTCAAAACGTACATCCCATCCGATCCGCGTCCGCTCAGTAGTGTTGTCCCGTTTTCTCCCTCGCGGATGACAACATGGCCACCTCCGAAGGTGGAGTAATATCCAGCTTTGTCGAACTGGCTGACCGAAACTAGGTTGGCAGATAGGGAGGGTGCGTGCAGGGCATTGCGGAACGTAAGGTGCACAGTTTTTCCCTCGATGTGAAAGATCTTGGTGACTGATCCCTTTCCAATGATAGCAAAGTCTCCTTCAGATGCGAGTGCGGATTGTCCGGTACGCACAGCGATCGCCTCGTAAGAACTAAAGTCCTCGCGGTTGCAGAAAAAATGATCGCTGGCGCCGGAATCGAGGAAGGTGACGGTGGTGCTGGGCGTGTAGCTCTCGAACGTGCGGCTGACGAATGCCTTGTCCGAGTTGGCAGACTCCACATCTCGCGTCTCGGCTGGAGTAGTGCTGGGACATGCTGGCCGCGCGGGCTGAGGTTTCGGGAGCATCGGATCTTCGTCCTCGATCTCTTCGACGGTGGGCTTTGGATATCTCTTCGGTGCGTATTCCACCGGTGATGCGCGCCGCGCAGGCCGAGCTTTAGGGAGCATCGGATCTTCATCCTCAACCTCCTCGACAGTGGGCTTCGGATATCTTTTCGGCATTTGGGTGGAGATGGGGCACGGTGCGTCCGGTGCAGGTTTGGTTTTGGGGAGCATAGGATCTTCATCCTCAATCTCCTCGACGGTGGGTCTCGGGTATTTCTTCGGCACATAGTCAACCGGATATCCCTCCTTTGATTCAGCGAGTCTGGCCATCAACACACGATGGACGGTAGGCGCCGGCTGCTCCGCCGTCGCTACTGCTTGGTTGGCTCGCGGTTTATTGCGCCCGAAATTCGGAGGGAATTGGCCCTCCTTTCCTCCCCCAGGCCAGTAGCAGTTATCAATGGCATGACTCGTTTTGTTGATAGCTTTGCAACCCGGGTTCGTGCAACGGCGTTTCGGGGCGGAAGTATTGAGGGCAGTGGGATCCACGGTAACCGTCGTATTCTCCGGCATCCTGGTATTAATGGCGACGGTCTTGATAAGTGCAAAGGCCTCGTCGAGGTCCGTGGCTGTGAATAGAGCGCCCTGAAGACCGAGCCAACGCGGATCCGGGGGTAAGGCCCGAATAAGAATATTCTTTTGCTCTTTATCATCCACCGTTCCACCCATCATCCGCACCGCGTGCGCTTTGTTTCGGATGTTGCTGAGGAGGAAATCCAAATCTGCACGCGAGGTGCCCGTGAACTTGATGGATTGTAGCTCACTCTGGGCCAATGAGAGAGCGGCATCACTCTTTTTGGCACAGGCGTCGACGACAGAATCCCAGCATGCTTTCGCTGTTCCGTCGCGTTTGACACCAAGACCAATCGGATCGACAATGTTGGTCACAATAAGGGATCGCATTACTCCGTCACGATAAATGAACTCATCGCGAGACGGGGCGGTCGAAAATACGGGGGTGGGGCTTGGCGGCGCAGTGCCGCTGGGTTGGGTGACCAATGCTGGTTTGGTGATGCTTCCATCGAGATAGCCAGTCAAGCCTTTGCTTGCGGCATGCTCCTCGATGAGGACTTTGAAGGTAGGATAATTCGATTTGTTTGCCTGGAGCTTTTCCGCGGCCAATAAAACCGGTAAGGTGATCATTTGGGATGCCATGGAAGTGGCTTGGTATGACCGTGAGGTGGTTGTGTGATGGTTGTGTGGTTAGGGGTGGGTTGGTTGTGTGATGGGTTGTGGAACTGAGATTAGGTTGGTCGTGTTCTTGATGGAGGGATTCAGAACGCTGCGGGGCCCATAACCTATTGTGGGAACAAGAACAGACAAGGTATATTCACTAAGATGAGCCTGTATTTATACATGCTGCTTATCCAGAATATGAAATAGGTAGAAGATGAAACAGGGTATATTACCATGTTTTGGCAATAGAGATAGGTTGAACCATTCAGGATCTGTACCTTAATTAGAGAGGAAGAATGGAAGATGTATTCAGGCAGTTGAACACGGTCACGGGAGAGTGGTGCTCGGGTCTCCTACAACACAGTGATCATGCCAAGGAGGGGTAACCTATAGGGTTACAGGAGACGCTCCACTTAACTCTATTAAGAGAGGAGTCGCATAGGGGTAATTAAGGGTCAGGGACCGATCGTACAGGAGAACGCTCCTGAGGGATTTAGTATTTATACTTGGGTAGAATCTCATGTACAGTAGATTCTACCTCGTCTAATCTCCAGCGCTACTTTGGCTTACGGGTTACGTTCTCTTCCCTCACGGACACAACCCGACTCGCCTATTCGCCTAGACTCAACTCGTCTTGTTGTGCTCGACTCGTCTCCTCTCGACGTTCTCGAGCTCGTTGACCTTCTCGTCGTACCCGGCCGTGTCACCCACGCCGTTCCGCGTCTGATCCGATCACCCGGCAAGCCGGCCTAGATGCTGTCGTTGACATCAGGCAACCAAGTGAGATGCACCCGCCCTGAATTTTTGCACAGTATATGTGCCATATGACTGCAGCTAGATATTACTCTGCACCACATGCAGATTCCATCTTTGATACTGTTACTGTACCACCTCTGAGTCTACGCCGTCGGTGGATGCCACCGTGGATTAAGTATGTGAAGTCACATTCTGTTGTTGAGCAGCTTCCTAATGCCACATAGTAAGTATTATGGGCGTATGGGCGATATACTGTAAAATAATTGCTACGATTACATCCCTTTCAGAGTGCAGGCTCTGGGTCGCATTTCAATTGTAATTCAGTGTTTGGATCCCATCTTGGGGGGTCGTGTCTTGGATAACATCTGCAGGGTATTCACTCCTTTTCAAAAAGAGTCTTCGTGATTCTGCTGATGTGCCGATAATGTTGGCAGTGATGCATTACCAACAGGCTAAGTATTCCGAACTTGTTGGAATGCTTACTTTCTCTGTCTCGCGCCTAATGCCCAACCACTTTGGAAGTTGATATGATGCTTCCCTGCGTCTTTTAAGAAAATTCATACATGGCAGAGCATCAAATCTGGTAGTACAAGCGAACTGAATATTTTGATCTGCCATTTATCTTTTGAACCGAACCTCTGCACCATCACATCTGCCGATACTCAATCAATCGGCATTCCTAGTTAACGGCACTACACCACACCTTGGAGGTAGAAATCCGGGGAGTTGTTGGAACCAAGTTGAAACCGTAAGAAATATTGTACTCCAAATGTCCACCAGCCTGGAGTTGTGCTCGAAACCCGGGTTACCATATGCACATGCCATCCACATGAGTCCCAATAATTTTTTTACAGTATATGTGCCATATGGGCGATATACTGTAAAATAATTGTTGTGGGAACATCCGCTGGGAGCCCAGCTTCTGGATCCCAACTCAGTCCTGGCTCGGTAGTTTGGGTAGCATCTTGAGGCTGGCTTTTTGGGGAGCATCTGAAGAGAGTTCAACACTTTTCAGAGAAAGACTTTTCATTTCTCGACATTGACTGCCGATCTGCCGAGGATGCGGCCACCCATGCGACACTGATGGGCTATCATCCAGACTGGGATTGCGAAAAAATGCTGCGTGTCTTTGCCTTGTTCCGCTTGTGCTCTGCATGGGTTTGGCATTTGAGTAGTAAATCCATTGCTTCTGTCTGTCTACTCAGAGTATTATCTATGCTGCTCCAGCATTGTATTTGGGAAGAGTAAAGCACATTGATTTACTGTCATATAGTGATGAACTGATAAGATCTTGTGATTAACATCTACTGGATCGCTCAAGCCGGAAAATCACCTATCAGCATTCCTAGATTATCACACCAGACCTGGCCGTGGAGACCGGAATCCAGGCAGTGACCAGCTCAAAGTACAAAATGTTGGGACCCAGATGTCTGCCAACCTGAAGTTGCGCTCCAAAACCAGATTACCACATGAACATGCAATCCAAATGAGTTCCAATAATTATTTTACAGTATATGTGCCATATAAGTATACGCAGGTGTCAGTCAGCTCTGAGTGTATGTATATGGCACATATACTGTGCAAAAATTCATGGCGGGTACATCTCATTTGGTTGCAGGGTTTTTGGTTGCAACTGACATGTTGGATGTCGAAAAGCTTACAACTTGAGCGTGAGTTACATGTGTGGTGAGCAAGCTGGCAACCCAGTATGGGATGATTTCATGTTCAATTGGATGCATAGATGGAGTTGGTGGCGGAGAAATTTCTGAGATTTGATGGGAGTGATTTTCAGCATTGATGATCTTTGCTTGCCGAATTCCGTAAATGGAAATTGGTGATCATTTCACTCATCTCTGAGCACCCAAATGCCTCGGGGCATACTCTCAAGGTTCAAACACACACAGAATGGTATTCCACATGCTGTAGGCTGTATTCCGACTCCCTTGCAGCTGTCCCGGTTGTATGACCTTCATAATGAGGTGCAGATAAAAATTTGAACTACACAATCAGTCTGCTCAGTTCTGTGGAGGCGGATGGGGTCAAAACTAACCATGTAGTATACTGGAGGCGTGCCAGATGCATCCGGTCCCAATCCGGCTGTCCAATACAATGTTCACCCTTCTGTGGGCGGCGCCGAGGGGCCGGATTGATTCCGATCAAATCAGAAGATACTGATACCCCCCGGCGGGGATGCGAGCCATGAGCAACATGCGACCGATTTGGGATGTAAGCTCACCGAAAGATGTGAGCCAACCTCGCAAATGAGATGTAAGTTGCCTGCAAAAAAACTGTAAAATCTTGCTAATTTTTGCAGAGTATATAGCCCATATATGTACATAAGAAACACCTACCCTGTGGTAGTGTGGTTGGCAGAATGGTGCCATTCTGCCGGAATGGCTGGCAGAATGGCAGAATCAGAGAGGGTGTGGCAGAATCTGGCAGGCAGGCCACAATCAAGTTGTCCAGCAAAGTCAAAGAACTCAGGGAGTTGAAAGCAAACAAAAACAAATGGTTGGAGCTTTACTATGGGCGATATATTGTGCAAAAATTAGCAAGATTTTACAGGTTTTTTGCAGGCAACTTACATCTCACGCTCATCTTTCGGTGAGCTTGCATCCCAAATCGGTCGCATGTTGCCCATGGCTCGCATCCCCGCCGGGGGTATCAGTATCTTCTGATTTGATCGGGATCAATCCGGCCCCTCGGCGCCGCCCCACGGAAGGATGAACATCGGATTGGACAGCGGGATTGAGACGGGATGCATCTGGCAAGCGTCCGGTATGCTATATGGTTAGTTTTGATGCCACTCGTCTCCACAGAACTGAAGATTGCTTGTGTTAGTTCAAATTTTTATCTGTACCCCATTATGAAGGTCATACGACCGGGACAGTTGCAGGGGAGTCGGAAACACAGTCTACAGTATGTGGAATACCATTCTGTGTGTGTTTGAACCTTGAGAGTATGCCCCGGGGCATTTTAGTGCTCAGAGATGAGTGAAATCATCATAAATGATCGCCAATTTCCATTTGTGGAATTCGGCAAGGAAGGATCATCAATTTTCAAATCACTCCCATCAAACCTCAGAAATTTCTCTACCACCAACTCCATTTCTGCATCCAATTGAACATGAAAGCATCCCATACTGGGTTGCGAGCTTGCTCACCACACATGTAACCCACGCTCAAGGTTGTAAGCTTTTCGACACCCAACATGTCAGTTGCAACTGAAAACCCTGCGACCAAATGAGATGTACCTGCCATGAATTTTTGCACAGTATATGTGCCATACTTTACCGTAGTGTAGGCTGACATCACAATTCTGCGCTATTTCATCTGAACCTTGTCATAAAATTAAGTACGAGTTCCGCCGGACACGGCATCATGCCAAGTCGAGCTCAGGGGTTCCTTGGTTTCTAAAAACCTGTTTGAGAGTCGACTTCAGTTCTGATGCCGGAGTCCTCAACGAAACAACTGCATCTTAAAAAAACTTTTACTGATGCTCCTCTCGTCCCCTCTGCTTGACTGAACTCAACACCCCGATCAATACGACTTTCTGCCCTGGTTCCCCTTAACCAATGGAACTCCTGTCTATCATCATCTGAGACCGGGTCGGCATCCGTCCATTCCCTTCCGCGGAAATCCGTCTCTCCTTGCTATACGCACTCGCTCTTGCCGGTTTCTCCACCTCCGACGCAGCCGAGATCACCCGGACGTTGAGACGCGGCTTCCGGACTTCCGATGTATCCGCTCGAGCACCACAGGCTCTGGAGGGCGCGTTGACTAACGCTCAACGTCTTGCTCGTGGCCTGCCGCTTCTTAAACCCCGGCGTCGCAGTGTGTCATTATTCACCTGCTTGCTTTGTCTGGGATCCTTCACTGACCCTCATGGGCAACTTCCCCCGCCAATCCACCCCTTCAGCCGTCGCCCCCGTACAGTTCGTTTTTCTATATCTCCCTGACTTTCGTTCGGCTCACGCAGTTCTAGAGTGACGTGCAATATCCGAGCCGATCCCATCAGCCCTACGGCGGCCTTCCCGCATGGATGGGCACAGCAATCGATACCCTACGGGAAATTCGAGGGTTACACGCAATCCCAGAGTGACGGTACTGCTCTGGTGGTATCCTTCTCTTACACCCCCGGCTCGACTTCCCATTTCCCCATGGCCTCGACGACGACGTATAACCAGTATTCGTATCTGGCGGCCATCATGAGCTTCAGCTCGGATAGCAACGATCTCGGCTCGGCATCCAACAAGTGCGTAGCATTTGCGTCTCAGGCTTACCCGTCTCAAACTCCGGCCCTCACTCCTAGTTTCGCGTATTTCGGAAAGTCCGGTAACGTCCCCGAAGGCCCCCCGGCACCCGGCACCCCCAACTCATTCGGCGACGCGCTGAACATGCACCAGCTCGCCGTCGAGACCGCCCTGTGGAGTTATGACCCCACCACGTGGGCTCACGGCGACGTGGGTCAACACCAACGGAGATTCCATCCCGGCGAATATATTTTGGAATAATTGGGCCAGTGCGTGGCGTTTCTGAGTTCTGTATATATTCCTTGACTGACTCTTTTTTTACAGACAGTTTCTTCATCTCGGGGCCGAGTTCAGTCGGGATATTTCCGGGAGGTGGAGTACCTGTGGTACGTCTCTGCTTCTCTTTCTCTTGGCTCGGGATTTCAACACGAGATACAGACGTTCACCTGCGCGGACCCTGTGCCGATTAGAACCAGATGAGCGATGAATATAATACAGCTAGAGGCATTTTATGAATAGGGATACCGGTCCCTTGCGAGGGGAATATGCTCGTTTTGAATGTTGTTCGTTCCCATCAGTGAATATACTTTGGACTTGAATTTATCAGAGGGTTGCAACATGGAACGAGATTTTGAACCCACGACTCGGCGTGGACAGATACGCCTGTGGATGCATCTGAATCTCCCACACGTCGTAAAAGCCGCCACGCTTCCCCACAATCCGTATGAAACCCTTGAATATGACACTGTCGAACACAAAGTGGAAGGCCGCTTGGGCGTTGCAGTTTAGCGCTATGTGTGCGTCGTGAATGCCACTCGCGGCGCCCACTCCCAGTGCAATCTCTACGAGTAACGACTCAACGAGTCTCCGCAGCCGTTGAGCCAAGGGCCGAGATTATAACGACTCGTTACGGTGTCGACTGGCCTGGACACTGCCATGCGCGGGAAGAGAGTGGAGGATGATCGCGGATGATATCGTCGGGAATGGCCTGCACCCTGCACTGGGTAGTGCCTGGGCACAGCAGACGGCAGGGTAAGAGCGGATTGATCCGTCATCATGTTAGGTTGATCACCGACTCGCTCTTTACTCTCACCACCACGACTTGAAGCCGGATTCTTGAAACTTGGACTCGGAGGGCTCGAAGTCTCTTCTAACTCAATTGGGGAACACGGGCTGCGGCGCAGTTGTGCTGAATAATAATTTCCCACTGTGCCCGTCTTTTTCCGTGTCCGACGTCCGTGCTTGTCCGGTTCTTTCGGAGATGTACAACAGCCTCGACGCGCTCTGCCTCCTGTCGATGTGGCGCTGCCCTCGGACTGGACGTAAGATTCAAGACAGTGAACACAGCTTTCAGTTTTCGAGAAACGACCGACGATGCTGTGCATTCACTCCACCCGGATACAAAAGTGCTAGTGCCACCCGTCGATCCAGCGTCCACTCTCCCCCGACTCATCACCCACCGATTACCATGGCACCAACATCGAATGACTTGGAGCTGATCCCTTGCATGGGGTGCACTTCCTATATCACACCAGGTGCGTTGGTTCTCCAAGCTAGGTAGTTGATCTCGAACTCAGAGTGTCTCAGGCACCATAATATTCGTGTTCTTCTGCCTCACCTTTTACGCTCTGGCACTGTGGGACCGATACCTCCACCTCAAACTCCGAGAATCACAGAGATTACAACAGCGTACGTCAAAGCCACTCCTAGTCCCACTCCGACCGTGGTACTGATCTGACCCCTCAATCCAGCGCACGCAGAACCAAAGGAGTACGGAGCTACCAGAGTCATCGTACTACCCCGACCCCGGGCACCAGCTGTCCAATTGACCACACCGTCTTCGCCGAGGCCGGGCAAGGAGGCGGAGTGGAACGTGCCCCCGATCTCAAAAGGTGTGTGCGAAGCCAGAAAGGACTGCTATCCTTCGCCGCTGACTTTCAACCAAATAGAGCCTCAATTTCTCTGCCCACCTCCCATTTCGAAGGACGAGAACCCGCCGCCGCTGTTCTCCTCTCGGGTGAATTAATGTGGAACCGAATCTTGTATCATATCACATCATGCCCTTCATTGTTATACTACTACTCACACATATTCACGTTGTATTCCACGCACATACATGTACAAGACCCGCACTATAGCCATCCTAAATACATACATCAATCACCCAACCGCGACCTCAGAGCCTGACCAAGATTGAAGAATGTCTCAGCATACGGCGGTGGCATATAACTCGGTGCGCCCGCCGTTCCCGCAAACGCCCCCCGCACATCAAGCGCCGCATCTTTCATCAGGGTATACACCACGTCGCGGAGGTAGTTCTCCGCCAGCCCAATGCGCAGGGGGCGCGCTGTTCCCAGTGCGAGCTGTGTCTAAGAGTCGGAGTGGAAGTTAGAGCGAGTATTTGGTATTCAGTATACAACACGCGCCTGGAATAGATCTTGGTGCCTCACTTTCGCTGCCGTCAGTTCAAAGAGGCTGTTTTCCACCAGAACGGCGAGCGGGGAGATGAAGAACCACGTCGCGAGGTGGCGATCGATGATGGTTTGCGTCAGAGTCGGGAGCTGCCCCGCTGGATTCGCTTCAGTGAGGCGTGCAGGGACGAAGGCTGTGTCGGGGGCATTGGGAGGAGGTATGGAGGGTTCCTAAGATGACGTTGACACTGGGACACACGGAGAGAGGCTGTACTTGCCTCGATGATGGAAATGAAACTCATCGCAGTGAGGAGGATATTCTCGTAGCTTTGGGCAGCATCCGACGGATTGCCTTCACCCAAAGGAACAGCATCTGCGATGTACTTTTCCCACTTGTACAGCTTCTTCGTAAACTGGGTTCGTAGCATCAGTAAATGCTCCGGAAATCAACGTAGACGCACAGGAATTGCACCCTTAGGCAGTGCATTCCCGTTGGGGCTGAACGGCGCTGAAGCTTTGTACCCACTGCGCCGCAGAATCATATCTAAAACCAAGAACCGCCCGACGTAGCCCCACACCCAAAACGGCAACACCGCAGCGTCGTCCGTCGATGGGTGCCAATACAAACCCCAGGGACCCCGCTCGTTGACACAATGAAGTCGTTGAATGAAAGGAACATACTCCTCGAGCATGGGGTCCGTAAGAAGCGGACCTAGTCTCGTCGATTTCTCGAAGAACTCGGTCGTCCACAGACAGTATTTGAAAGGTGCCACAGATAGGAGGGGTGCTTCAGGGTCGAATTGCCTACCTGGTCCCGTGCGCTTGAGTGAGTGAAGAATGTGGATTGGGTCGACTTACGTGGGTTAGGTACCCGGTCGAGGTCAAACAAGTGTTTGTCTGGCAGTTTATCAGCGACGATTCCACTTGGAGCGCAGGGAGAGGTTACAATATGGACGGAGAAGTACTGAATTTGGCGGAATGGGCGAAGTGGCACCTATAGGGATTCAGCAAATGACGAATCAAATGGATGGGAACTGACGGTCGACAAGAACAAGATCGGGACCCCTCGGTCGTCGTACAGACTTGGTGATTACCACCTCCATCTTCATGGCTCTTGATCCCGATGGCTCTAGTTTGCGAACTTTGGTCGGCGGCTCCTCAGATTTGACCTCGACACTGTTCTGTCGTTTGCGTAAGGCTCGCAAAGGATCTAGAGGAAAAATTCTATCACGAAAACTAAAAATCCAGATTAGACACACCTTTCGTATCTTCCGACTTGATTTCCACTTTCACGGCTTTGGGTTGTCACTGGCGCCGCGAGAGCTCGAATGGACGACGCACCTTCCCGCTGAAGTGTTTCCATTGCCGACAACTTCTGCAAAGCCTCCTGCAGACGCACCGCCAGGGAGTCCCTCTCCCCTGCCACAACCCGCTTCTCCTCGCGTGCCAAATCCAGCTGTCTCGCAACCCCATCAGCAATCTCCTGCGATGCAGACAACCTCGTGTGGCAGTCATCCAGTATGTGAGTGAGAGAATCGACTTGGGAGCGCAGCGCATCGCGTTCGACCTGCAATGTCCGACACGTCGTGCGCAGCGCGTCGGTTTCCAGGAAGGTGGTGTCCCGCGCTTTCAGGAGTGCGTTGAGGGCGGTGTCGATGGCGTCCATGCTACGCTTGCCGTGGTTCGAGTGTGGAGGGTTGGCCATTGCGATATGGGAGCGAGACAGGGCGAGGCTGATGGATATCACTGATTGTTTTTGTCATTGAATGATTGATCCTGTGATGGCCGCTGTTCATCATAGTTAGGCCATGGAAATTAAACACCACTCTTTACAGTCAATGGTGGTCGCAGAAAAAGACCGAAGGTCCCGCAATATAAAAAATCATCCTGTGCACATCGTGTGACCGAATTCCCCACCCGGATCGAACGGACTCTTCAGTGCAGGTGCGAGCCACTGCTACATGCGGCTGAGATTCGAACCCTTCCATTGAAATACACTTCTTTCCAGCCCGAGCCATCCGCCATGACCCCACCGCCTTCACCTTCGAATTGGTCTCCCCGCCTTGGCATGGCCTGTGCGGCCGGTGCTGGCCCTTGGTCTGTGATCCAATAAAGCTGTAGGGCCGGCAAGCGGCACGGCCTACTACCATCCCCTACTCTAGCGTAGCAGAGAAGGGTTTCTGTGGGCGTGAAACGCCTGATCTCCCGCCAAAGCCATCCCCATCAGAAGATCCTTGTCAGATCATGATGAATGACCTCATGAGACCACGTAGCCCCATCCATACCTTCAATGTTGTGCCAGAAATCGGCACTGCGGCAGGGACCATCATCGGCTGCATCGGCAGTCTCAGCATGGCAGCCTCGGGTCGCTTGATCATGACCGGGAAATTTGGCAGGCTTATTCCGAACCTACAAAACCGAGTCAGATTCCAGGTTCAATTGTGGATGACCAACTCGGAGAAGCCACCGGCACTAACTGCAGTTAAATTCATGGAATGTTGAGGGTCCAGAAAGTTTGAGGGGGATATTGCAGGAAACAAGCTCTGCACGAGCTGAACAAAAATGATTGCCCTTTGATTTGATCAAAAAAGTGCTAGCTTCGACTTTGGAAGTAGACTTGAGCAGTGATACCATATAGATTTGACCTCGGCGGGGGCAACAATTGAGAGCTTATGACTCTGAGGGTAGATGGAGAAACATTGCCGAATTTATCATTGCAACCGTGCCCGGCAGAGTAGGGGATGGTGCTTGCCGCCGCTACCGATTTAAGCAAGGCCAACGCGAACACCCATTTTTAGGCATGAAAAATTCTCTCAGACCTGATACTAAGGTATTGAATGGTGGGCTAGTACTCTAGTATTCATCTGCAGCAATTGCAAGCAGAACTAGAATGGGGTCATAACAAATTGAAAATACTTGGCGGGGTAAGATACAATTTTTGCCGATGGAGACTCGAGAAGGCAGCCCGGGTGCGGCAGCGTATGTAAAACCTTGGCAAGAGAGAACATGAATCAAAAGGTGGTGGTGCGGTTACCGGTATGTGGTGGCAGTTGTGAAACGGAAACTTGAAGCAGGGCAAGCGGAGAGCAGGGCGTTCGCCGTTCAGAATGGGTTTACCTCAGTGGCACTCTCTGGCACTCTTGGGAATTTCTGTCGGCAAAGAACCCGACATCTGTGCATGGCATTTGCGCAGATGTTGCCAAGTATTTCGGGTAGGATTACACCCGGAAGTTGAGGTCATCAATATTGCGTTCTTGCCATTCGTGCTGACGCAAAAATGCACGACAAAAGTGTGATGGCCCGCAAAACCCAAAATTTAGGGTGCCCTATAGAAGCCTGTACCTGCTTACTGAGAGTGTATACAGTTGCGATTCAGCAAGTCAATGGCTGAATCATTCTCACTGATGGCGTGCCGCGGATACGGATTTATTTTAGGCATCGTTCAAGCCAATCCCAATCCGATTATCCGAATGTCTACCCCTTCGAGCTACTTTAATTGAGACGCTACGGAACCGTCGTCCATTTAACCGTTTAGCCGTTGCGTGGGTGACTCGGTTTCTGTCGAGTATATATATATTCATTCCTGGTTTCGTAACCAACTCAGACTGGAGCCCAACCTTACAAGCAAATGTCGTCTACTACACCCAACGCAAGAGTTCTCTTCAACGCCATTCCGCAAGGTACAAATTATGATTGACCTGCATCAATTACATGTGTTGAACCTCGGGTCAGGCGTGCCGATTCCAGGGGAAACGACGGTCTACGATTCGTCCCCGACCATCGACCTCGAGAACCACCCACTCAACGGCGGTTTCCTCGTCAAGACCCTCCTCCTGTCGATTGACCCTGGCATGCGTAGCCGTATGAGAAACCCCGAGGAAAAGTCGTTTGCGGTGGGTCCTTCCCCAGAACTCCCAAATCCGCATTGATTTTATTTGTTGTGTAGCCTGCGTACCCGATCGGCGAGCCGCTTGCAGGGTTTGGCATCGGCGTCGTGCTACGCTCGGAGAATCCAGACGTTGCCGTCGGGCAGTACCTCCAGGGTGGCGGATTCCGTGCGTCCTGTCTCATCCCTCGCTTTCACCGACTGACTAACAGATACGACGTTTCAGTTTACCAACAATACTACGTTCTCCCTTCCCTCCCATCTGCGATGCTCTTCCTCGATAGACATCCGGACGTGCCACTCACTACGTACGTCGGCGCGCTTGGGCTGCCTGGTAAAGCGGCCTGGGCGGGCTGGAAGGAGTTTTCAAACGCCCAAAAGGTTGGGTCTCGCCATAGTTGCACTTGGAGATGATTGGATTCTGATCCACTTTCTTCCAATGCAGGGAGACACCGTATTCGTGCCATCCGGCGCTAGCGCCGTCTGCTCGTGGGTTGCATTCTCAATTTGCTCCTTGAATCCATCAAGTTGATCCCCGCCGCCAGAATGGTTATTCAACTCGCTAAACTCGAGGGCCTTAAAGTCATTGCCTCGGCGGGATCGGAGGAAAAGGTCGACTTCCTCCGGAAATTGGGCGTGGACGTTGCGTTTAATTACAAGACGGTGGATACACGAGGAGTCCTTGAGCGCGAGGGACCCATTGATATGTGCGTGTTTCCATCTGTCCTCTTGAACGATGGCATGTTGAATTTTTCTAGATGTTGGGATATTGTAGGAGGCGACGTTCTGAATGCTGCGCTCGACAATGCCGCAGTCGGGGCACGCTTTTTGGTGCGCATCTTTCATCTCAGCTCTACTTGGCTTGATCTCACCATGATGACTCCTGTAGAAATGTGGTCAAATGACGAGTACGTACCCCTGCACGGTTCACTTTCCCCCACTAATCAATTTCCTCGACAGTCCTCAACAAAGTCGGCAGTCATGCCCTTATCATCGAGGTGAGTTCCATTCCGCACTTGAGCCTCGACCTCAACATATACTCCAGAATCCCATGGCAATCTTTGGCAAATCCGTGTCAATACACATCATGTCCTCACCTGTCCACATCCCGAAACACCTCGCAGAGTTCAATCGCACTGTGCCGGTGGCACTCATCGACGGGACGCTCGTGAGCAGTCCGGAAGATGTTCGGCATGGGTTGGAGTGTGTTGGGGAGATGATACGGGCTGTGCAGAGTGGGGAGACAAAGGGGAAGGTGATCGTTGTGGTGGGTGAAGCGGCCTAGCAGTGAATCTAGGCAGATGTGTTTCATATCGTAGTCGCAAGGCATTGGGTATTATAGATTGTACAATTGACATCGTTCTCAGTGATCCAGCAAGACGAGAAGGACAGCTGTGAAGCCACGAATCCACCCAGATTTAACAATACGACACGTCGACAAGAGTTCAAGGAGGGTCTGGAGCCTGATTGAGGTCGAGTGACGAAGCGGGAAATGATCAAGATGGCATCGCTTCTTGGAAAGGCGGAGGGGCGCTTGCCACAGATGATTCGTGATGGTGGTGAGAAGAAAGGGCGAGTCCGGTGATCACGGATCAATACGCTCTTTCTTCTCACCGCCATGTCCGACGGTCCTCCCCGCTCACAGCCAGTCATCGTCGATCGAGCAGCCATCCGGGCCGGGGAGACCAGACACTACCCATTGGAGACTATTCCCGACGATATCGTCCGCGAGATCTTCCTCCAGTCTCTTCCCGCTCATGGCAGCGTCCAGCCCAGTCGATACTCCGTTCCCCTTGTCCTGGCGCAAATTTGTGCTCGTTGGCGGGAGGTCTCGCTGGGGACTGTCCAGCTGTGGAACTCCGTCGACTTTACCCTGCCCCATTCCGAAGGCATTGTGCAGCTCCTTCACACCTGGTTCCGTCGGGCGAAAGCGCATCCGATTTCACTCACGGTGCGCTGTCCCCGGGCATGCGTCGTGCTCCCAGCCGGGTTGATCCCGTTGATCGAAACATATGCGCCTCAATTCAGCACCCTCGCACTGAGCGTGCCGTCATCCCAGTGGGCCGAATTCGTCAGCTCGTTCAGTGGACCATTCCCGGCCCTGCGACACCTATCTCTCCATATTCAGACTCAGCCCGGGTATCTGAATCGAACCGAGACATTCCCCGCTTTTTCCGATATGCCCCAGTTAGAGGAGCTCCACATCCATACTATGACCAGTTTCTCTAGCCTCCGCCTTTGCTCCAAAACCCTGAGCACTCTCAAACTCCTGGGACCCATCGATGTCGAGGAATTTGAAGAGATCTTTCGATCTCTGCCGAACCTCCGTCATTTATCATTGCCGCATGTCCGGATGCGGGCGCCCAGTCCTCCTGCGATCACCCACCCCCTTCCCTTGGAGTCACTCTGTTTGAGTGCGGCCCTTTACCTGGACGCCGTCACCCTCCCCCACCTCCGTAACCTCGACGTCGTGCTTCACAACCTCCCGGCCATCACGGCCCTGTGCAACTTAATCTCCCGCTCCGGGTGCACGCTCGTCGATTTAACTCTCTGCGTCACACAGTATATCACAGACGCGGCCCTCAACGAAGTGTTCCAGACCATCCCATCCCTCACTTCGCTCCGCCTTGACTTTACCGGAAACTTTGGGTCCAGGACGATATACAACATCCTCCAATCCACCACCATTCTCCCATCGCTCCGCCACTTGTCCATAGTAGAGAGTGTGAACCATATCGGGGACACGATGATGGCAAGGCCCTCGGGGCACACGCCCTCACACTACACGCCGGTCGTCATCCGGGGAGTGTCGGGCGTGACTTACACGTACGGATACGAATATGATCGAGTGGCGTCGATGCTGTCCGCGCGTGCGCCTGGGACTCAGCTCAAGTCATTCTCGCTCACTCTACAGCCCACATATCACTTCCTCCGAGCCAACAACCCGAGTCTGATTGTCGCGGAGCCCTTCATCCCGTATGGAGCGCCCGCGGACAAGATTGCACAGCTGCAAGCAGACGGGCTGGATGTGCAGGTGCGGGTGCCTCTTACTGGGGCACCGACGATTTACTGGCCGTCGCGTGGAGGTTTGTTCGCCCTTTGCTTGGAGAATCATCTGATTTACGATTTTCCAGCTGACGATGAGGAGATTCTCGCGTTTCCTGCTTGCGTGGGCGGGGAGTAGACAATCCTTCGACCGACGCTCATCTCCATCTCTTTCCTTAGGTTTGGTTCATCTATCTAGGTGTTTTTTGTTGTTCAATCTCGATGCCGTTCTGGTGGCCTGGGCATCACATATGCAGTTTAGCCCTCATACTGCAGGGTGGGTTGTCAATAAGGTCCGGTGTTTGGAAACGAACGGAAAAACGCGGGCTTCCTATTCAGCGCCGGTGCGGGCCAACGCAGCGTGTCGGTCAGATTCCAGCCTTTACATGGGCCAGGTCATAATGTCTGAGCGGGGGATATTTTAAGATTTCAGATCTTGGTACACGTCTGTCGAATTTCAAGCCTAGGCCTCACCCAACACAACCACCGCCTTCCCCCTTGTCTCCCCACTCTGCACGGCACGTATCATCTCTCCAACGCACTCCAACCCATGCCGAACATCTTCCGGGCTGCGCAGGAGCGTTCCCGCAACGAGTGCCGCCGGCACGACGCGATTGAACTCCTCCAAGTGCTTCGGGATGATGAGGAACGAAGTGATGAAGTGTATTGACACGGATTTGCCAAAGATTGCCATCGGATTCTGGTGTGTTGGTCTAGCTGCGACTGCACGCGGGGATTCAATGGAATGCGGACTCACCTCAATTGTTATAGCATGACTGCCGACGCTGTTGAGGGCTGTGTGTTGAATTAGGGGGACGGAAGGTGAACTTGAAGAATTGGGGACGTACTCGTCATTTGACCGCATTCCTATGTAAGGGAGTCACGATAAATTCCGTCACAATCACAAGATACGCACCATAAAGCGTGCCCCGACTGCAGCGTTATCGAGTGCGGCGTTGAAAGTCTCGCCTCCTACGCTATCCCAATATCTAGATGGCGGCCGTTTGAATCATGACCAACGAAGATGGAAGATGGAGGATGAAACACGCACATATGAATGGGCCCTTCACGCTCGAGCACGCCGCGCGTGTCCACAGTCTTGTAGTTGAATGCGACGTCCACGCCCAGTTTACGGAGGAACTCGACCTTCTCCTCCGATCCCGCTGAAGCGATGATCTTGAGGCCGTCGAGTTTCGCTAGTTGGATGACCATTCTGGGTATCGATTGTCAGCGATAAGTATGCTAATGGATTTGAAGAGGGAACACGTACGTCCCGACGGCACTAGCCCCGGATGGCACGAATACCGTCTCTCCCTGTGGTGCAAGAGAGTGTATCAGACAGAGTTCAACCATGTCTGATGCCCAGACCCTACCTTTTTCGCCCGTGAGTAGTCCTTCCAGCCTGCCCACGCCGTTTTACCCGGTAATCCAAGCGCGCCGACGTACGTCGTGAGTGGTAAAGCCGGGTGTCTATCGAGGAAGAACATCCCAAATGGAAGGGAAGGGAGAACAAAGTATTGTTGATGAACTGGAACGTGGTATCTGTCGGTCAAACCGTGAAAGCAGGAGGGAGACAGGACGCACGGAATCCCCGTCCTTGGAGGTACTTCCCGACCGCAACATCTGGATTCTCCGAGCGCAGGACGACGCCGATGCCGAACCCTTCGAGCGGTTGGCCGATTTCAAACGCAGTCTACCCCGCAAACCAATCAAAAGCGGATTTGGGAGTTCTGGGGAGGACGCACGGCATAGGACTTTTCTTCGGTACTTCTCATACGCGTTCGCATGCCGGGGTCGATCGACAAGACGAGTGTTTTGATCAGGAAACCACCGTTGAGCGGGTGGCTCTCGAGGTCGATCGACTGGGACGAATCGTAGACCGTCGTTTGCCCTGGAGTCGGGACGCCTGACCCAAACGGGTTCAACATCGTGTACCCATTGGTGAGGTGATGCTTACCTTGCGGAATCGCATTGAAGAGTACTCGTGCGTTGGGAACGGGCGACATTTACTTTTTTGTTGTGGCTACTCTCAGAATTGGTTGAATATATACTTGCTGAACGACCGAGTCACTGTGGACGGACGCGCACGGGTAAAACGGTTAAATGGACTGTGAATGTTCCGTTGATCCTGTCAACGGTTTAGTAAGTTGCGAAATGCTTCGAGCCAATCGAGTTTGGAGTAACGGCATTGCCCCACGGAGAGACATCGCAGTAGTGTCTCGGCGCCTCCGGCGAAACGCACACTTTCAGCCGTCGTCGAATCCTAGTTAGATCAAGGAATCACATATAAATGATGCGCAATCAAATAATCACATCACAGGTGCGGATCAGCCGAATAGCGGCATTCAGGCATCCGGCTCGCAATGTAAATTTAGCACACGGGCCATGCGGTCACTGGTCATTCGGATCCCCGCAGAACTCTTGGACCTTGGTTACATACAACACCAGGGCCAGATAAATAAGTGCCAAGGCTAGACTCGATGCACTGAAATGAAGACCGCATGATGAATCCAAATTTAACGTTTGAATCCCCGAGTCCCAGTGAATTGAAGAAGACTACTAATTATGTTACATACAAAAGTTCCCTCATATTACAAGTTGACAACGCCCCTCTGTTTTATTTTCTGTCGCATCACCAATCGCGCGCATAAGGTGGGTATCCAATGTCCTCTTCCCGCTGTCCGTTTCCATGCCCCCAATCAAGCGCCTCTAGCGCCTTTTGCTGCGCTGCCGTTGAGGTTTGAAATTGATGTGCACCTGGCTGCGTGCGCTGCTGCTGTATCGTCAGTGCCAGTCACTGCGGAGACGTTGAAGAGAGAGCACGTACACTCTCAACATCGCCGGTCTGAATCTGCGTCCTGCTGCCGGGATTCGTCCAAAGGGGAATAGACACAACTGCCTCAGCCCCGCTCCTCCCGCCATGGCCAGCGCCGCTGATGGAAAACGAAGCCCCGCCGCCGCCGCCACCGCCGGAGCTAGAATCTTGACGGCGGCGGGTGTTCATCATCGCTGTGTACGAGTTCATGTACACTTGTGCCAGGATTACAATCCGAATTAGGAAGGGGGAAGGAGCAGGAGAAGGGACTTACGCCTCGTGAGGATGAAAGTGAGCGCGAGGAATATGAGGTTATCTGGCATCGCTATGAACGTTGCCAGAGCTGCCAACGAACACACACTTGATCAACATCAATCAGCCTACCGCCCTCAATATTCAATCCCCACCGCAACGCACCTAGTAAACACCCCACATGAGAGCGTATACTGTATCAACCCCGAGATCCTCGAATTCAGCTGTCCCCCTGAGCCGCCGTAGGAAGAATGAGAGTGGAGGACGAGGTTCTTGCTTTTTCGCAGGTACCAGCACATGGCGGCGCTCAACCCTACGTCGATGGTTGTGGAGGCGGAGAAGGATGCTTCGATGGCCCAGGCGATAGACGGGAGCTCGGCGAAGGTGGATATTGTGTATCTGTATGCGGCAGTGCGTTCGAGGTAAAGAAGGGATCGGCGGATGACTTACGTTTCGTATGTGAGGACTATACACAAATGTGTGAGCCAACCGGAGGAAAGAGAAGCACAGGAATCGGGTGGACTTACGAACACCGATACCGAATCCCCCAAGGACGACGGCGGTAACTATGTAGCGCAATACACCGTGGTGGTACCCGCTCACTTCTCACACCCGTGAATTCAAGTCAAAGAAGAGAGGAACCGGGACGCACGCAGCCAAAGCCGATAGGTGTACATGCTGGGCGGAGTTGATTCGAGCCTTGGCAGTAGGAAGCCGGGCGCACCTTTGTACAATTACGATTATGACGACTTGTACTGCCGTGGCGAGCTGCGGGAGAAGAGGTTAGAACATGAAATACCACGGGAACAAGGATGGACGTACCTTGAATGACCAGATTACAATCTCCAGCTTTTCGAGGCTGCCGAAACTAGCCACCCCATAATGGTACGACGAGAAAATCGTCAATGCGACGTGGAAGGCGTCCAGGATCCTGAGATGGATGTAAATTGACACGATTCCCGAAAAATCGAAAGCAAGGTGCGTACCACAGGACTCCGATCTGGCGAGACTCCGACTCAATTTTCCCCCAACCCAGAAAGAAGAAGGGAACGCACGGAACCCTTGTACAGCAGCCCATCGTTGGGATAATGGTGGTAATACAGATACACCTGCAGCGAACTGACGCCGAACAATCTACGTGTCGTGTGCCATGCATCAGCCCTGGCTCTCGAGTCAAGAAAACCGTGACGCACATGCAAGAAAATACGAGCCCGAAGAACACAGCGCCGAGCGTGGTTTCGACCAAGTGCTGAGAAACAGCCGCTGGCACTGGCAGGGACGACGTAGCCATGGTCTTCCAGCTTCCAGCCAGCAGCCAGTCTGGAATCAAACGAGGGAGGGAGGGGGTATGTGGGCGCCCGAGGGAGGAATCGGGGTAAGTACCAAGGAGAGGGTGGGTATAACGTAACACTGACAAAGCCGCCGGACAAGTGGGTACCTCTGGGCAGCGCGTGAACCGGTCAAGCAAGGAAACGCATACGGCAACCCTATCATCTCCTATCATTATAATTGAATTCTGTAATTTGGTGGCGCGGGGTGGGCCGTCGTGGGCAGTAAATACAGATTGAAGGCCCCTCTTGGTTGCCAGCGGGGGAAACTGCAGGAGGAGTCTTTTTCGCAGGACAGGGCAGGTGGTCGTGTGACTCGTGTCCGGGATTCCCATCTGAGTCCAGGGCCGGTGAGACGTTTGAGACAAGGCACGGCGACGCGGCTAGGTCCGCATTCTGGACCGTGGTTTTGCACCATGTGGGCGTTCCTGAAGAGATGACATTGCGCGGTGATTGATTGATCGGATGCCGTTGATCTAACGGCTTGCTCGGGTTCCCGGCAATCATGTACACCGTGGCGGGAAAAGCCCGCGTTTCAATTGTAGAAACTCGCAGGGGGTGTGTATTGCCAAGTTTTAAGGAATGCACGATCATACAAGTGCATCACGTACGCGTTCCAACGTGCCGATGCGACTCCGTCTTCGGCACCGACCGGCATCCAACGTCCCGTGCATTGGGCTAATTCGGACACGGCAAAGTACGGAACACTACTAAATTAGAACTTGAGAGAAGCTATCGCTGCACTTGCGCCGCGGTTGGTGGCACCTGCGCGGCCTTGCACCGCACTCTTCCGCAGGAACCCTGTTCGATTCGGGCGTGGATGATAAATACTCGTAGAAGTTGCCATTTTGGCCACCGTGCATCATACAGCACGCCAAAATCGGGTGGCCAGCGGAATGGCGGCATCGTTGTTGTACTTGAAGTCTGGACTCATGACCAGCGTAGTTGTAGGGCAGTGGGCTGCCGGGGTTCATTCAATTCCAAGATCTCAAAGTTGACGCAGCGGCATTGCAACACAACTTGAACCGACATAAGTAGATAGCGGTGGCCCGCTCTGCGCGGCCTTTTGGTGTGTACATCTGATGCGATCGAACTAGCAGTGGCAGGACGGGAGTAACGACTCACTTGTAAATTTAATGGCGCTACCCGGTACCCTTTGGCTCAGACACTCCGTCAATGGCAGCTAAAATACATCGACTCGGGCTGCAATACCCGTCCTGAGTTAACTTCAGCAACTTGAACGTTGACAAGATCAACGGAACATTCACAGTCCATTTAACCGTTTAGCCCTACGCGTCCGACCACAGTGACTCAAGTATATAAATACTCAACCAACTCGGAGAGTAGCCCCAAACCAAGCAGGTAAATGTCGTCCGTTCCCAACGCACGAGTACTCTTCAACGCCATTCCGCAGGGTACGCGTCACCTCATCAATTATAATTACACGATGTTGAACCTCCTCGCATCATCAGGCGTCCCGATTCCAGGGGAGACGACAGTCTACAATTCGTCCCAGTCCATCGATCTCGAGAACCACCCACTCAACGGCGGTTTCCTCATCAAGACACTCCTGCTGTCGATCGACGCCGGGATGCGTACGCGTATGAGGAGCCCAGAGAAAAGGGGGTGGGCGGTGCGTCTTCTCGCTTGAGTCACCACCTTTAGGACCCATATATCCCTTCTAATTAGAAGGGACATATGGTGCATGTGTCCATTCTAATTAGAAGGGATAGAAGCAATTCCCCCTAGATGCAATAAATGCTGGAATAAAGGTTGCAATAAAGCTGCAACCCATAAGAGATAGAGACTTGAAGTCATGCAAAGGTACTATATGTTGCAATAAAGCTGACCTCACTGCGCAAACAAGTCACCGCCTGCCCGCCACGCGCCGCCTTATGTAATTATCATGGGCAGGATATCTTCCCGCGTTCATAGGACACTGGACTCGGAGCGAGTGAATACATTAAATATGCTGGGGGAAAAAGGCTGCGGTGCTACGTAAACCCGCTGTCTACACGTGTTGCCCGCCCGCCGCCTTCTACACTTGCTATCCGCCCTACCCGCTGCACACCCATGGCGCTCGTTGGTCAATTTATGCAACCGCCACATACCTCCGCCCACTACTGGCCCACCCTCGATCCACACTCCCGCTGGCGCGCGCGTTGCCTTGCCCCGGAAGACTGCGTGAATGCCAAATGGCACCACAACACGTGTACAGCGGCGATTGAATCAGCGGGGAGGGCCGGAATGGCTAGGCATCCGCGAATGGGTACGGTGGCACTCACGGGCAGAGCTGCGGGGCATGCAGACTACAGAGCAGGAGAAAAGGTAGTGTTCAATTTGATGAGCCCACCTGCCAGTACAGTGTCCGGGCGTTGGAGACGGCGAATTTTTGAAGGCATGGGAAGTCGGGTGAGGTACACGAGAGAGTAGAAGGTGCAGAGGAGTGCAGAGGGCGTGAAGGTGAAAACTCGCGGCTACGTAACATTGCGTGAGAAGAAACAAAATGGTGCCATTTCGGATGCAATTCGGATGCAGTGCGGACCGGCGCTGCCTCTCTTTCACCACCAGCCCATCTTCGCCTCGCATCCGGAAGTTCTGGCAAGTATCTGGGCTCTGAATCAGCCTTAGATTCTTCGCGTCCGGCACAACATCCATGTAGTGCTGACTTACCCCACAGAACTCCGGCGCGGTTGGGAGGGCTCGGACGACGGAGCCGGGAGAGTGTTTTATAGGAGGAGGACAGGAGGAGAAATCTGCCTCCAGCTGCAGGAATTCGAGACGTGTGTTGAGCAGTGTGTGTGATGCTGGATTCTGTCGAATCTCGGCCAAAGTGCGTTCCACGCCTCTGCTATGTTTTCCTCATCTAATCTGCGCAGTGCTCTTCGTCGTGGGCTACGCCGTCTTATCCATCGTCCAATTGCCTTCCGTCTGCAAGCCTTTTGTCGCTCTCGCTCTCGCCCAACACCCACCCGTCTTCATCTGCGACTTCCAGAGCTCCATTCTGGCTGCGCTTCTCTTGGGCCACGAAACTTGACCACGTCGGCCAGCTACAGTCTCTCAGTGTCTTCATTTCCCCGTTGTCAAACCATCGTCCATCGTATTGGACCTCCGATCCTCATCCAGCAGAAGGAAGGCTCCGGCGTAGGCGCATTCGGCACTGCCTCTCCGTCTTCCCTGTCGTCCACGACCACTTCCCTGCATAGCCATCTGTAACCAACGGACTAGGCTCCGCCCTCGTTCCCCGCCTCTCAAATTATATGGCTTGCCGGTATGCTCGGCGCGTGCTTGTGGGGATTATAGTTGGGCCAGACCCTGCTCCTCAATCCACCTATCGTGCGTCGTCCGCCTCGTATTAGGTTTCATCCTCCCTTCAGAATAGCAGCGCAGTGAATGCATCACTGCCGTTGGCAGCTGGGACAACACTTTGTCGTGGTGGTGATTGTCGATGAGTATGTATGAGATTCAAGAGGGTTATTTATCTCTTGCCCTACTCTGTATATGATAGCTAGAATGTTAAGATTATTCCTTACCTCCTTGAGCATGGATGAGCGCTTGAGCAAAGTGCCATGCGACGAGTCGAGCCTGACACGCCGGTTACTTGGACTTGTCGGGCATTTCGGGCATCGTCCAAGTATTGTCAGTCTACAAGGGCTAAGCCTCCGGGATTCTCCTGAGGGCTGCCAAGGACATCTACTCGCGATTTGAAAACGAATTTGAGCCCAGATAACCAGAGTTTAGGTTGAGGATAGGTTGACGAACAAGATTTGAGGTTGGACATGCATGTCTATTCTCGGTGCTTTACTCTTTGAACAAGCTCGATGGCAGACTCGACAGCTTCCTCAGGTCCATAAAATCCGGGATAAATCAAATGGGGTACTATATGCTGCTAGATGAGTTCTATGTCTTCAGTTTCTGAAGATTGGACCTTCAGCTCACAAGAAAAAAATCAAACGCTGAGATCACTCTGATTTCACACGTGGTAGGTCAGTGATCTCACTTTCTTTCGTCAACGGCGGCCTCACAGCTCACACCTCAGTCAAAACTCAGGTTGATTTTGAGCACTGTGAGTGCATAGAGGCTATTCCGTGCCAAATCGGATACCTGAAGGTGAGTATTCATTTGGCTCGGGCTGCTTTCTTCAAAACAGTGGATATCGCTTTATGGGACATGCAGGGAACTTGCGGGGGTGGAAACTGGACTGAAGTGAGACCTGAACAGATGGGAAACTTTTTACGGTGGAATTGGGACCCACCTTTCGGGTAGGATTGCCAAGAAAGCTGTCTGGGTGGTAGTCTGAATTGCAGTTGCTTGTGCCCAGACATAAATCTCCAGGACGTTTTCAACTACTCAGAATTCATTCAATTAGGTGTATGAACGATCCAGGCTGGCCATAAGACCCGGATTTGGTTGAACGCGCACACTATACACCCCCCAAGCACGGAATTCTCTTCCGACGGGCATTATGATGCCAAATGTCGGTATTATATACATAAGAAAATACAGGGGATAGCCCTAAGTGATTGCGTAGGAGATTAGCTGTGTTCTGGGTGCTGGATGTACGAGGAGCGTCATTTTTCGATGTGAGTTCGTGTTGTTGATCCGTCATGTGATCACCCAACTCTCTTTCCCCGACATCCATCTCCTCTCCTCATGTCATCTCTTGGACGACCTCCATGGACCCACACCGCCTTTTCTCGACGCCCACACCACTCTGAAAACTTGCCGTCACGCCCGGCTACCCTGGATCGATGGATATGGGCGTGATTGGTACTCGGTCCGGTGGCTTTGAATGCTGGTGTGTCGCTGCGCTGTCCAGATGGACCTCTCTTGATAGAGCCCACAGAACCAATGCCCCCTCCATAACACCTCCAGCGGCTTGTGCCTCGTACCAAGGCCGGCGACTCGCACGCTGCATACATCCTGTCTACCACTACACTCCCATTTGGCAGTGGTGCTCCCTCGACGCCCTCAGCAGTCAAGCCGTAAACCGCCGGGAAGAGATCCGCCCTCTGGAACTCCCAACCCGCGTTGGCGTATACCCTTCGAGTGCCATGTTACCCTTGCCCGACCCCCATCGACATCGATGACACGCTATCTATGTACACCCACCGGGCGCACCTTTCCACCTCCCCATCTCCCCAGCACCGCTCAAGCCATGTCCCCTCCCTGTGCTGCACATTTCATTGTACCAATCCGCCAGAATTGCCCTAGCGATTTCACCCCGGTGCCTGGAGCTCGCCGGGAGCCTTTCTTCCTCAAATGACGGTGTGACGCGGCATAATGCCCAGCGTATGTAGCTTGTCCTCGTGTATTACGCCTGCATTTATCCACCCGTCCCCTGCTCCCTGCCGTCTGGCTCTCACATCCGGGATAACATCGTCCTGTGGTGGCTAAATTATGCTTACACACCACTGCAAGACGATGCCACCAAGCGCGCGCCAGCGGGGGTGTGGATCGAGGGTGGGCCAGTAGTGGGCGGAGGTATGTGGCGGTTGCATAAATTGACCAACGAGCGCCATGGGTGTGCAGCGGGTAGGGCGGATAGCAAGTGTAGAAGGCGGCGGGCGGGCGACACGTGTAGACAGCGGGTTTACTTAGCACCGCAGCCTTTTACCCCAGCATATTTAATGTATTCACTCGTTCCGAGTCCAGTGTCCTATGAACGCGGGAAGATATCCCGCCCATGATAATTACATAAGGCGGCGCGTGGCGGGCAGGCGGTGACTTGTTTGCGCAGTGAGGTCAGCTTTATTGCAACATATAGTACCTTTGCATGACTTCAAGTCTCTATCTCTTATGGGTTGCAGCTTTATTGCAACCTTTATTCCAGCATTTATTGCATCTAGGGGGAATTGCTTCTATCCCTTCTAATTAGAATGGACACATGCACCATATGTCCCTTCTAATTAGAAGGGATATATGGGTCCTAAAGGTGTGAGTCACTCGTTGTGAATCCGAAGTTTTTTTAACATTGTAGCCTGCCTTCGAAATCGGCCAACCGCTCGCAGGGTACGGTGTCGGCGTTGTCCTGCGCTCGGACAATTCCGACGTGGTAGTGGGGCAGCACCTCCACGGAAGGGGATTCAGTGCGTCCTGTCTCCCTCCCCCATGCTTTCGATCGCGCTCTCATTAGATTCCAGTTTTCGAACAATACTTCGTGCTTCTTTCCCTCCCGTTGGGGATGTATTTCATCGACAAACACGGTCACCCGGGCTTGCCACTGACTACGTACCTCGGCGCGCTTGGGGTACCTGGTAAAACGGCGTGGGCAGGCTGGAAGGATTTTGCGAGCTCTAAAAAGGTAGAGTCCGATCATAGTTGGACTTGGACATGGTTGGATTCTGATACACTTTATTCCGATACAGGGAGAGACGGTGTTCGTGTCATCCGGGGCTAGTGCCGTTGGGACGTGCGTTCCCTCTTCGAATTGACATGGAGTTATCACTGACGACCCAAACCCAGAATGGTCATCCAACTAGCCAAACTTGACGGCCTCAAGATCATCGCCTCAGCGGGATCGGAGGAGAAAGTCGAGTTCCTCCGCAAATTGGGCGTGGACGTTGCGTTCAACTACAAAACCGTGGATACACGTGGTGTCCTTGAGCGTGAAGGGCCCATTGATATGTGCGGGTTCCATCTTCACCTTTCGTTGAACGAAGTGGTGATTCAAATGACCGCCACCTAGATATTGGGATAGTGTGGCAGGCGAGACCTTCAACGCTGCAATCGATAACGCTGCAGCCGGAGCACGCTTTTTGGTGCGCATCTTTTATCGATTCGAGACGATTTAGAGGTGATCTTATTATCTAGGAATGCGGTCAAATGACGAGTGCGTCCCCAAGTCCCCAATTCCACTTTCCTCTCACTAATCCGACACAGCCCTCAACAGCGTCGGCAGCCACGCCCTAACAATCAATGTGAGTCCACATTCCATTGAACCCCAACGCACATGCTCAACTCGACACACCAGAATCCCATGCCAATCTTTGGCAAATCCGTGTCAATACACTTCATCTCCTCGTTCGTCATCATCCCGAAACACGTGGAGGAGTTCTATCGCGTCGTGCCGGCGGCACTCAGTGCGGGGACGCTCCTGCGCAGTCCGGAAGATGTTCGGCATGGGTTGGAGTGTGTTGGGGAGATGATACGTGCTGTACAGAGTGGGGAGACAAAGGGGAAGGCGATGGTTGTGGTCGGTGAAGAGGCCCAGGATTGAAACTGGAAAGATGTGTACCTGAACCCTGGAACAGTTGTGAGCTGACCCACAGGAGCCCAGATACAGCTCGCCGTTAGTCAGTGGGAAGCCGGTTTGAATTGGGTGTGCTTGATTCCACGCCATAACGTGTCCTTTCCGCTCGTTTCCAAATGCCGCACCTTTGTTGACAACGAACCCTGCAGGTTTGACGGCCACATGGCAAGGTTTATGCGAGGCGCAGGCGTCCAGGAAAGTTTACAGATTGAATGCAACAAGACATTACATAATGGATGAATAAAAGCTAAATTAAAAGAAAGAGATGGGGTGTGATTCAGTCGACGGATCGTCTACTCCCCACCCTCGCAAGCAGGAAACGCGAGAATCTCCGCATCTTCAGCTGGCAAATCATAAATCAGATGATTCTCCAAGGAAAGGGCGAACAAACCTCCACGCGACGGCCAGTAAATCGTCGGTGCGGGTGCCCCTGCAAGAGGCACCCGCACTCGCACATCCAGCCCGTCTCCCTGTAACTGCGCAATCTTCGCCGCGGGTGCTCCACACGGGATGAACGGCTCCGCAGCAATCGGGTTGTTGGCTTGGAGGAAGTGAAATGTGGGCTGTAGTGTGAACGAGAATGACTTGAGCTGAGTCCCAGGCGCACGCGCGGACAGCATCGACGCCACTCGATCGTATTCGTATCCGTACGTGTAAGTCACGCCCGACCCTCCCCGGATGACGACCGGCGTGTAGTATGAGGGTGTGTGAGGGCTTGCCATCATCGTGTCCCCGAGTTGGGGTAAACTCTCGACTATAGCCAAGTAGGGCTGGGCACCGTACCGTAACGGACACGGCCGTAAAAATTACGGCCGTTTTGGTAGACGGCCGTGTGATCACGGTCCGTAAAATTGCAGTCGACATTGCTGACGGTACGGGACGGTGCCGTATACGGCCGTATTTCCGTAACACGGCCGTAAATTGATGGTGAGTGATTTCTCTGAGTTACTGCCTGATTAAGAGTATTGAACACAAGTTTCAACATATCCTACGGTCCAATTGACTCCTTCCATTCATAACCACCCTTCCTGGGGCTCGGAACATCTGCCGCCGTCGAGCTGATGGCGCGTTGATGTGTTGATGGCGGCTGCCGTAAACATCAACGACACCCGCCGCAGCCCGAGCAAGCCCGCCCACCCAAAGGGGATGCTATCTCCGCACTTGTACACTCTCCTACATCACTCAGTGAGACAATTCCGACACACATCTACCGCGCTGACAGTGTTCAGGACAGATTCCCGAGGATTCCCGTATTACGGCCGCAACGGCCGGATTTATACGGGAAATACGGCACACGGCCGTGTTGAGCACGGGCCGTGTAAACCACACCACCAGGGGCCACGGCACGGCACCGTCTCCGTATTACGGAGCCGTATTCCGTGTAATACGGTTACGGTGCCCAGCCCTATAGCCAAGTGCTGGAGCGATGGGAGAATGGTGGTGGATTGGAGGACGCTGTAGATCGTTCGGATGCCGGAGTTGCCGGTAAAGTGGAGGCGGAGGGAAGTGAGCGATGGGATGGCTTGGAAGACCGCGGTGAGGGGCCACCCAATCGACGTCATCGCCCAAAAGGGATGCGTCACGTGGTCCTTTTCGCTCGCGTCGGTTCGAGCCCGCTGCTCGTCAACTATTTTTCTGGGCTTAGATACTTGTCGAAAACAGTCCACGCTGGGCAGGAGTTGAAAGGAATGTGACATTGAATAAGTATACTACCAGCAGCAGTGAAAGGGATCATAATAGATGATGTAGACTGCTCTGAGCTCATGAGTCCGCCAATACAGGAATACAGGGCACCCTCCCGAGTCCTAACCGCCTGTGCACAATGCCTCGACAATCCTTCGCTCAGCCTCCCAATTCATGCGATTAACAGTACGTCGAGGATGCGACAACGTCTCAGCGCCGAACGTCTGCACGTAGCCGGTGGAAAGGAGGAGATCAGGCACTCCGGCGTCGGTGTGCCTAGCGTAGCAAGACTATCGTGTGCGCAGCGACGGGGAGGACCGGAGAGGGTGGAGCGGCGAGAGAACTCTGTGGTACCGATGCTGTCGGCGCAGACTCGATGCTCCCCCACCTGCACGGACCTGGGTAGAGAGTATGAGGGAAAGGGACAGAGAAGGAGTGCTAACGACGCACCTGAGATCCAGTTACCAATGCCATCGTGCTCCAACGGTAATCGCGTCGCGTACGGCGTGTGGTGCGGCGTCGTCACTTGCAGGCTGCGAAATCGGGGAGAGGGGTCGCGAAGACGCTAACCAAAGCGTAGTCCATGCCATCGAGGATACGAGAGACATGGCTGGACGTCTCGGATCTCAGGCAGAAGGCCATGGAGGGTGAGACTTGCCCATATGCGAGGGACACGAGTGGCGAGTATTCAGCAAGATTGTCGGGCGTAGACGGCTCCCTGAGTGAGACATTGACTTGAATGAGCTTCTGGGATGGTGTTCGTGGCGTAGTGGACGGCAGGGACGCGTCGGAGGGCGAGACGAGCGAGGGAGGAGGAGGAGAGGTGTTGCGCTGGCAGTGCACGTGGTCATCCCTTTTGGGCGATGACGTCGATTGGGTGGCACCTGCCAAAGGGGCGCGATTGCAAACAGACTACATACAGCTACAACTTGTTCGTCAGCTGTATCGTAGTCTGTCTACGAGAGACTAGCGGTGAGGCCATGTCGTTCAGAGCTGTGCGACGCGGAGTGTTAAATCGACGAGCGTGCACCCGGAGCGGGAGATGAAGTAGCACAGGGCCGTGATGGCCGGGAGGTTGTGCAGCACGACGTCGAGATTACGGAGGTGGGGGAGGGTGACAGCGTCGAGGTAAAGGGCCGCACTCAAACAGAGTGATTCCAAGGGAAGGGGATAGGTGATCGCAGCAGGCCTGGGCGTCCGCATCCCGACATGCGGCAATGATAAATAACGGAGGTTCGGCAGAGATCGAAAGATCTCTTCAAATTCCTCGATATCGATGGGTTTCATGAGTTTGAGAGTGGTCAGGGTTTTGGAGCGGATGCGGAGGCTGGAGAAACTGGAGATAATATGGATGTGCAGCTCCTCTAACTGGGGCATGTCGGCAAAAGCCGGGAATACCTCGGTTTGATTCGGATAGCCGGGCTGGGTCTGAATATGGAGAGATAGGTGTCGCAAGGTGGGGAACGGTCCACTGAACGCGCTGATGAATTCGGCCCACTGGGATGACGGCACGCTCAGCGCGAGGGAGCTGAATTGAGGCGCATATTTTTTGATCAACGGGATCAACCCGGCGGGAAGCACGACGCATGCTCGGGGACAGCGCACCGTGAGTGAGAGCGGATGCGCTTTCGCCCGACGGAACCAGGTGTGAAGGAGCTGCACAATGCCTTCGGAATGGGGCAGGGTAAAGTCGACGGAGTTCCACAGCTGGACAGTCCCCAGCGAGACCTCCCGCCAACGAGCACAAATTTGCGCCAGGACAAGGGGAACGGAGTATCGACTGGGCTGGACGCTGCCATGAGCGGGAAGAGACTGGAGGAAGATCTCGCGGACGATATCGTCGGGAATAGTTTCCAATGGGTAATGTCTGGTCTCCCCGGCCCGGATGGCTGCTCGATCGACGATGACTGGCTGTGAGCGGGGAGGACCGTCGGACATGGCGGTGAGAAGAAAGAGCGTATTGATCCGATGCTCCTCCCAACGCGAGCGGTGGTGTCATTGACCCTGCTCTTGGCGCTGCTTCCGGCGGTGCTCCCACTGCGTAAACGTACTATATGTTTATTTTCAATACATCATTTTTTTCTGCCATCTATTTTGTGTGCGACGTGAACTGCAATAAATAAGAGTACAAACTGATGAGGACAACGTCCTCGCGATGTGCTAATATCGTCTGTATCGAGCATGGTAATGCATCACAAACATCACTCTGCCCGGTAGGCAAGGTCAGCCTTGTATACATTCACAAACTTATGGGCCTTGCCAAGGGAAAAGATCTCCCATAAGGGTTGGTGAAAAGAATATCAGCCTGATACCGCTTTTGTGCCTGGCAGGGTATATAAGGCGTTGTATTGCCTTGTCATCACCTTCAGGATTTGGTGATGACCGGACTCGCTCTTTCTTCTCACCACCATCATCACGACTTGACGATGCCAGTGGCTTCACAGCTCCTCTCTTGCTAATCCTTCTCTTGTCAATCACGGTGGCTCATGCACGTCTCTTCGGCAAGCATCTGTGGAAAGCCTTCCAACAAGCGATGGCATTTCCGATTCTGGACTCGTAAATCGACCTCAATCAGGCGCGGCACGCCCACTGTCCCTCAGACTCCTTGGAGTCTTGACGAACTGTTCAATCTGCATTGCTTCAAAGTTCCTGGTCCTATCTTGATGAACTCTACTCAGACCGGATCTCGTTGCACACCCGAGGGCCGACAGTCTCGCTACTCATTGTCTTGCGACTACGGTCTCATGTCGCCTTTACATACTTCTTTGCATCTTTGGACCTCTCTTGTTCACTCAACTGGGAAACCAACTCTGTCTTTCCAACCAGCCGCCTCATTGAACATACAGCTCGATCTCAATCAGATTCAGGCTCTCACCTCCAAATATTCAGAATCCTATGTAAGCCCAGCTATACCGATGCCAATGCCTCTTTTTGTGAGGCAGACGGCTCAGGATAATGGTCATGCTGACCTGCTTTGCTTCGAGTGAGCGTCAAAACCTTGCTGTATTAAATTCCACGAGTCACGACGGTCTTTATGTGCAGACTTCAGATTCCAATCTCCGACCATCACAGGAATTCAAGTACACATCTGTCCAGATTCACTCCTAGGCCGCTTCACCCACCACAACCATTGCCTTCCGATTTGTCTCCCCCATCTGTACAGCCCGCATCATCTCGCCAACGCACTCCAGCCCATGCCGAACGTCTTCCGGGCTGCTCACGAGCGTCCCCTTGATGAGTGCCGCCGGCACAGTGCGATTGAACTCTGCGAGGTGTTTCGGTTATGTGGACAAACGAGGAGATGAAGTTCATCGAGACGCCTTTGCCCATCATTGGCATGGGATTCTGGGGTGTATGTTGAGGTCGAGGCTCAAGTCGGCGGGCGCGCGGGCGGGCGGAATGGAACTCACCTCGACGATTCAGGCAGGACTGCCGACTTTGTTGAAGACTGTGCGTTGACGGTCAGAACGTCGCCTCCTACAATATCCCAACATCTAGACGAGTTCAACATGCCATCGTTCAAGAGGAAAGATTGAAACACACATACCAATGGGTCCCTCGCGCACAAGCAAATTCCCGCGTATCCACCGTCTTGTAGTTGAACGCAACCTCCACGACCAATTTGCGCAGGAAATCGACTTTCTGATCCGAGCACGCTGAGGCAATGACTTCAAGGCCGTCAGCAAATGCAATAAATATGTTCATGGATTCGAAGAGGGAACGCACGTCCCCACGGCACATTATCGAACGGTTCCCTATGACGAAGGAAGGCGTGAAGAAGGCGATGGATAACTTGAAGGAGGGGCACTTGAGGTATTGGGCTGTACTTATTGTTGCGCAACAGTGGCCATGGGGAGACATATCTGTGGGTATTACTACATGCTACTAGTCGGTCCAATCGAGTGAGGGTGGTATACGTATGCAGAAGAAGATCACTGAGGACCAATCAAGGAGTTGGAGAAGGCATAATCAAGTGGGACAGGGGCGTTGGTGGTCATCCACAGTCACAGTGTCAACGTGTGGATTTACAGAAGGATTTGCGAATTCCTGGTGGATTGCCGGCAACTGAATCAAAGGCCATCACAGGACATTGTATCTAAACCGCCCGGCGCCGGCGCTATCACAGGCTCAGGCATTGACCCAGATGAAAGTCTTGTTGTGAACGTCGGGGATGACGATCTTGAGGGTCTGGATATCGTACTGGAACAAGTGCACGGCTGGACGGATTTAAATCAGTTTGACTCCGCTCAACTGAAAAATGGAAAACTTGCTGTAAGAGAGCCCGGGAGCGAACGACGGATACGAAAGCAAGAACGTCGCTGGGATTCCGTCCTCGTTGTCAATGTTGATGACCACGGGTCCTGCCCAACTGAAGATTGTCAGCCGGTTGTAAACCCACACAAAAATGAAGGTCATACCCTGCCTCGACAATTGACTCGGGAGCCGGTGCACCGGTGGGCAGAACTCCCATGCCAAACCACGTGTCGCCGTTGAGCATCGAGTCGGTGTAATCGAAGGCGATGCTCTGGCCGTTGTGGAGGTGCGGCAGTTCGGCGGAGGCGCTCGCCAGAGTCGACAATGCGAGCGCTGTGAGGAACGTAGAAAGCACGCGGTTGAACATGCTGAATTTGCTGAAGATGCTCGGAGACGCTGGATGATTTTGACGTAGGTGGGTGGGGCTTTTATACTGCAATTTTGCTCCCGCGGCGGGGAAGAGTATCCGTATTACTGCTTGAAGCTTGACCCTGCAAGCCGTCGGAGCTCCTCCGAAGTCAGGCCAAAAATAGCCACGGCTATTAGAAGCAGATCACGGTATAGCAAGGCCGCATATTTACGTACGATGGACTCTGGGAGGTATACTGGGCTTACCAGTGTCACTGAAAAAGACATGAGTTGATTTCCCTTCCAACCAAGTACTGAGAAGCAAGCTCGGCGGTGTACCTACTTACGTCAGTGCTTGATGCAAATTTTTCTGGGGGCCGTGGGTCAGCGAGGGAGACCGAGTAGCACTGCAAGTATAAGGACGGACTTGGGCCTTGAGGCCCAACTCGCAAAGTTGCGAAAACAACGCGGCTGATGGAGCCAGGGAACCATCTTTCGTGGACTACGTTACTTCAACCAAGCTTCGGATACTGCCCGACCGCAACGTCTGGATTCACTGCATTCCGCCGGGGTGTAGGCACAGACTGTGCCTATGGGGATAGGCTCAGTTAGGCAAACTTGTCTATTTTTCATGTTAATCTGACCTCTGAGGGGGCTCAACGAGGTCGGGAACTTGTTCTGGAGGTCCCCCGAGCCCTCGAATACATCAAAGGTCCGGTTAGATTCGGTTTACAGCAAGCAAACTCTCGCAGCTGTCAATTTTGGCGCTGCCAGCGGATTTAAGGCCCACCGGCAACACCGGCGCGATTCAAGCCATTTATTTTGGAATCTCACCTCTGGGTCATCATGGCAACCAACAGCCGACACGATTTTCCGCCCCAGGGCGTGTGAATGCGTGGTAGTCAACGGGGAGAGCGAAAATGGCGGGCAATGTAGGCACATCGTAGGCACAGAGTCGGCTAAGCCAGGCACAGTTCTGATTTTCTTGCTTAGGCACAGCCAAAATTGATGTGCCTAATGGGGTCGGCACATGTCAGTACTGCTAGAAATAGCTTTGCGGTCGCGGAATGCAGTGATTCTCCGAGCGCAGGACGACGCCGACGCCGAACCCTTCGAGCGGCTCGCCGATCGAGTACCCAGGCTACCCGGCAAACCAATCAAAAGCGCATTCGGAAGCTTGGGGGAGGACGCACGGCCTGGGATTTTTCCTCGGGGTTTCTCATACGGTTACGCTTGGGACGAATCGTAGACCGTCGTCTCATCGTGTGATTGATGGATCAGATGATGCGTACCTTTCGGAATGGCGTTGAAAATGGCTCGTACTGACCAGGGACGCTGCAGAGAGCGTCGTTGCTGTCTTGAACGAGTAGGGACACCGCGCACCTGGCACCTGCGATAGCATGCGATACATAAGTACCCGCGCCCAAAATAAATACACGGCGCGGTACGCCATCAGTTGTAATTATTCAGCTGTAGCTGTACTGTACCGGCGTGTATGGTAGCAACCGTAACGCATAACGCGGCCCAAAAATGTTGCCTAAATTGCAGCGTAACGCGTGAACACCGTCCCCAAAAGGCCTTTCCCATCAAAGTTTCGGGCCTGCGCCGCCGAGAATTGCCTTTTATGGCAGGTGATCACCCAAATGTGGCAGTGCGTTGCTCACTTATCGCCGAAGGGAACTGTAACGCACCCTGCGCCCGTCGCTACCATACACACCGGTACAGCACTATGATCTTTGCAAGAGCCGTGTGACTTGACCTTCCCTGCTGTGTGGCCTGGATGGAAGGCTTTCCGTTGGCACCGTCACAACGAATCACCCACCAATGACACCCAGAATCAAATCATGACATGCCCTGCCATGTGGATACTTACAAGCACATAATTCCACAAAGAGACTTGGGCTTGAGGCAGTCGCTGCGGGACGTAGGTATAGTTCTAGATTCTTGTTGAGGTGAGAAACAAGCCGTTCCAAGCAAAGTCGAAACGTGCCGGCCATCCCGGTGGAGCTAGATTCATGCTGCCGGCGTGGATATCACAGAATCTGCTGATCCGCAAGAACGGCTGACATGAATTTCACACGGATCTTTCCCGGATTCCTCAGGCAGATGTCACGGCGGAGGCGTCGTAAGCTACAGAACGTCTGGGAGGTTGTCTACTGGGAGAAATCGGTCTTGATCGTGCATGATGTCGTCCTTCGAGTAGGCGGGTTGGGGAAATGACACCGGTTGTGCAGAGGGGAGGAAGGGGCCCAGGAGCTGGTTGAAGTGCAAATTCGGTGTTCGGAACCTCATACCATTGTCGTAGCTCATCCCTGCGCATAGTAGATCCTGGATTGGCAGCGCGTTCCGTTCGATTCGGGCTCGGGCATTCAGGCACACCACGGCCACTTTTTTTCGTACTTCTGCTTGCCATGTTTGCTGCCATATATCCCAGGGACCCAGGTGGAGCGCCAGATGAGGGGTGCTCATGAGTCCACTGGACTCGGAGAACCTCGGCGCCAGATGTTGAATAGGGTCTGGAGCAGCCGCCAGTGACCACACTGCTTCTCGAGGTGATGGGGTATCGCTATGTATCTTGGGCGTTGTAGAAGCGCGTAGGTCGAGTAGGCGCGGACCAAATCCAGTGGTGGACGGCGAAAGCAAAGATTTGCAGCGTTACATGTCACGAGTGTCACGTATCATCACGCGTGACGATGCTTACCCTCAACGCTCACCATCGCTGGCGTCGCGGCCTCTCCTGGGTCCATCGAGCTCCTGAACACCGCAGTAACTTGTGAAGGCCCTTAAAAAAGTCTCCATCGACCGTGTTCTCCCGCAGCAAGAGCCGGTTAAAGCGATGGATTTGTCGTGTTTTTCAGATGGCGACCTCGGTGTGAGCGGATCGCAACTCGACTTATCTATACCGCGTATCTGACTCTCCCAGCCCTCCCTCGTCGTCCCATTGTCCCCCCGTCACCCTCCGCCGACACAGCCTTGAAAAAAACACGCGCACTGATATGCCATCTCCCATCACCCACTGTTCCCGGGGAACCTCTTTGTCCTCCGTTCCCTGAGCCACTCGACCACATGGAGACACCCTCAACACCTTCCATACACGGCTCTTTCCCACCAATCCAATCCGCTTAGCTGCGCATGGGCCGCCACTCGCCAAATCGCTCCAAACACTTGACTTTCATCACTGTGGTCCGCCAACAACCTGGATTCCAGGTAGTGATTTCAGTATGCTGGAGACCTGGATTTCAGGTAGATAACTACCTGGATTCCAGTAGAACATTTCAAATTTCAGGGTGCCGGTTTTCAGGTATTAAAGGAAACATTCCAGGGGTCGGATTCAGGGTGTTTTGACCTGACTTCCGGTCAATATCAAGCTGAATATGCCACATCTTCAGGTATTGGGCAGGGGGGAATAACACACAAAAAGGTAGTGAAATTCTGTATGATTGATATGGAAATACATGGCTGTCTACTACTGGGCACCGTTCAGTTCCTCGTCGGTCATCAACCCGTGCTTCTAGCAAGGAGGTCAGTCCGCGCGGGGAGTGGACAACTCACCACGACAAACAGCATCCACTGATTGGACAGGACTGCCAAAAGAAGTCAGTGAGATGAATGAATGATACGGCGCGTGACACACCCAAAGACTATTCACAGCCGAGCTGGTAGCGAGTCATCTGGTGTAGCCGGACAATGGGACTGGCATGGGAGGACTGGTCCGTATGCAGGCTATACGGTCCAAGGTGAGTGTTGGGCAGTCAAGATGTGTCCGAGAACGCACCTAATAAGTCTCGTCGAGGGGTCAAGCGGGCAGCACATAACTAGGGTGAGGGAATGGGGGAAGTTTGGGGGCGTCGAGCATCCCAAGGCAGCTTTATATTGGCTGTGGAGTGCTAAGCGATGGAGTGAGTGGAGCGTATGAGAACGCACAGCCCGAGCCGGGTTGGGTACCCAAGAGCGAGAGAAGATGTACAACACCAGAGAGAGTAAGGTTGGCCGGGTTGGCAGGATGGGGAGAAAGCGAGGCGGGACGGAGGAGATGGTGGACGGTGGTGGTGGGTGGAGAGTGAGAGGATGAGCAAGCCTGACGTCACCAGCTCCACAATTCAATTCGGAACCGGCATCGGCGGCACGTGCAGAGGACTCCACCAACCAACCGGTCATTGTCGACTCACTGCTGAGCACTACATATGGATTACCATCTTCAACCGTACCTTCATTAAGTAGGGGTGGGAAAGAATAAATGACTTTGCATAAGTACAATCTCTCAAAAATTTCCCTGTACAATTCACGTTGAAAAATGCTGACTTTCACAATGTCCAACTCAGCCCCGAGAGATACCTGAAAAAACTCCCTGAAATCCCAAGTACCTGAAACCAATTTCAGGTCAAAAGAGACTGAATGCTGAAAGTCAGGATGCGAGTACCTGAATTCCAGGGGGTTTGACAACCACAGTGCATGGTATTTCTCCCAACCAATCCATCAGCCCTCGCCTATATTTTTTTCTGCTATAAAGCGAGGGCGGATTGGGGCGATGGGAGACACGCTTGGAAGCCCCCCGCTCCCCCAAAGCAACGCTCAGCTCCTCCCGCCCCCTCCGATATACCGATATCATCGTCATGCCTCGAGTGGCTACCACCTCTACCCTCCGCCCGCGTAAAGCGCCTGTCGTAAGTCTTTATATCCCATCTCGGAAATGACGCTGATTCATTCCTTTCAGAGTGGCAAGCGCCCTCCGTACCCGCCGCGCGAGTTTCAATGCTCCTCCGTCGGTTGTCCCTGGAGCTATACTCGTCCGTTCGACCTGAAGCGGCACATGAATACCCACCTCTCACCTGAGGAGAAGCACCTCAAGTGATTTGCTACCACTCTTCTCGTGGCTCTTGATGACTGAACGCGTTTAAAGGATCTTCAAATGCGACGTCCCCGGCTGCCGCTTCGAGACTTTGCAAAAGTCGAATTTGGAGACGCATATAAATGCGAGACAGTGCGTCTTCTTCCCCTCCATCCCCCCTCTGCGAGGCTGACAGATCTCTTGTAGCACTGGCGAGAAACCGCACGTCTGCCCGTGTGGCCAGTTCAGGACCGCTGATCCGTCGACCTTGTACAAACATATGCGCGATGTGCACCAGTACAAGGCCTACAGCGCCCCTCGCCGCAAGTCGCGGTCGCCTAGTGTCCTGAGCCCCTGGTCATTCCCTTCCACCGACATGGAATCTTTCGAGTCTCCATCCCCCCCACATTTCTCGATGGACATGGGCATCGACGTGGATAACCTCCCGCTCGATGCTTTCGCGGATTACTTCCCGCCATCACTCTCCCCCTCCTCCGCCACTTCCTCTTGGGAGTCTTGGCTCGACGACCTCATCTGTCTTCCACCACAATCCCCGACTCCTACCCCCGACGTCGATGCCCCGGCGACGCTCTACCCCGCCGCCGAACAGGCAGTCTTCACGCCCGAATTCGTCGACGCCTCGTATGCAGGCTGGTGGCCCTCCCCTCCCTCCTCCTCGCTCTCGGAACTTGAACCCGAGCCCCCGTACATGTATGAGAGTCTTCCGTGGACGATGGGTCCTTCGCATCCTTGTGCCCCGACGCCGGAGGAGGAGTTCCAGGTCGAGTGGGATGGTGTCTACGCTTCCGCTTGAGGGGTGGGCGAGCTTTATTCTTATTTCTTAATCTTAAACTGTGTATCTTCATTTTTCCTTGGGTCTTCCTTGTACGACTAGTAGATGGGTTCTCTTTCTGTATCTGCGTTTGTATCTTTCAATGGGATTTACGGGGACGAGGGTGGTGTTTTGTATCTGCATATTCTTCGTGTGGAATCACCGGGAGCAGGCTGACCTGCTGAACTTCGGGCCGCAACACAAAAAGCTCCCTAGCTCCGGAGGAATGACATGCCCCCGGATCGAACGAGGTGACATGCTTCGGTCAATTGCTGAACGCCAGTATCTACGCTTTCTCTGGGGTTAACTCTCGATCGATGTTGATAGTTTATTCTGCGTGCCGACTCACTGTGCTTGCTTTGACTCCTACCCAAAAATTCGGCACGCGTCGTGTATCTTCTATGACATACCCCGAATCGAACGAAGTGACAGGCTTTAAGTACTCTCATGCTGAACAGACAGTACTCAATCGATAAACCCACCATCCCTCAACGCCGTCAGCGCATTATCCCTCTCATCGCTCTGCTCGACCCCGCCCGGAAACGACCACGTCCAAACACCGTCTTCATCCTCACCCTTCTCCTCATCCACATAATCTTCAAATCCCATATTCGCAATATCCAAATTCGCAGTCATACCCCACGCCTTTTCGAACGGGGCTCGACAAGCACGGAAGACGTCCGTGTAGCCTATGGGGTTGCCCTCCTCGTCCTCTGTGGGGTCGTAGAATCGCTCGCAGACGAGACAGGTCCCGGTATCGAATCCCTTTTCGTCGATGACGAGCCAGGTGTACGGAGAGATGTCGAGCGCTTCCAATGCCGTCTCCTTTGCGCGGATGAAGGCGTTGATCTTTGCGAGTGATTCCGATATACGGTTGCTGGATGCGAAGTCGTTCGCTGGCAACTCCGTTATTGGGGGTGTGGTAGCTGAGGGCCGGGAGGATGGAAGGGTTTTAGAGTGCAGGAGGAGCCATCGGCTGTCTTCGGGGTAGCCACTGAATTCAAAGTCTTGGATCAGGAGAAGGGCCCGGTTTAGTGCCTAAGTATTCCTTCGCAGTGAATTGGGTTACTTTCACTGGGATCTGACGCACCTTGAGTGGAACGTTCTTCGCGGTGATGAACACGGGCCAGCGGCTGGCCATGGTGGTGAGGTGCAAGAGTGGTGCCAGCTGCACAGTCTCGTGATGGGCGCCCTGAGCCGTTGATATGCCGGTACTGATCGATTGGGACGGCACGGTCAGCGGCTCGATGCACCGGACAAAGACGTGCTCTCGTTCTTGCTTCATTGACTGAATCAAAACTCCTCTGCATCCGAGCCCTGAGCCCTCGTCTACCTCTCCCTCCTCCTCATCCTCATCCGGTCCACTCGACTGGCTCGAGGATTCGGAATCTGACCCATCAAAGGTGTCGCCTCCATAGTAGTCCATACTTTCCATGAGATAAGTACTCCGTATCTTCGCTGAAATCTTCTTCATCCTCCGATTCGGAGCCCGATTCCCAATCCAATCCGTGGTGAAAATACAGAACCACAGTTTCCAGCACGGAAGACGATGCAGGCCCGCAGCGAGACTTGAGCATATCAACGCATCGGTGAGATTCGTCGATCTGGATTGTGCGCAACTGCGGCACCAACACTTGATTGTTGCCAGAGTGCATGTACATCCGTTGCAGCAAGGGAATAACTGCGTTATTGTGAAATACAGACTGTCCACCATACGTCATCCAACGCAGTTCCAACGCGTCCAGCTCGGGGAACATCTCAAGAACTGCGATCATCTTGTCCACTTGGTTGAAAAACTGGGCCACATGGAGACGCAGACGGCGCAACCTGAGCGCTGATCTCGCGTGGAAGTCAATGAAAGCCTGTGTTCAATGCGAAGCGGAGAACAATGAATTTCCAATTCCGCCATTGACAACCAATCAATGGTGTGCTTTCGTGCCCGCACACCATTAGTGTAAAGGTTAACTTAAATTCACCGCCCGTGAACACGAAACCGCTATATTCAATAGAGGACGTGCAGTTTGGGAAGGAATCAGTTGCCTTCCCACGCTGACGTCCTCGGACTTAACACTACAAATACAAATATACTAAAATAGGCATTAGGGCCCTCGGGCCCTTCTCCATGTACTTTCTACAATTAGTGAGAATACCCTGTGAGAAGGTCTGGACCTTCTAGACCGAGGCCAGATGCACGGCTTGATGCCGACGCGCCTTCTATGTCTAATCAAACTGTCTCCCTGCAGCCGAACCCTTTGATACGCCCTCAACATCTCAGAATCAAATCCTTGAGCAAATGTGTGCAACACAACTCTAATCCAGAGCGCAGTGCCCACTCCGAAAGGATGCCATGCGGGCGATCAGTATTTGATCTCCCATCAGCCGATGATCCGTGGACACCAGATTGATGTGTGCACTTCGGCAACACTTGATGTGATCGGCATCACATCATTCTAAATTCTCGACGACTCGGTAACAACCTTCCCACTCGCAGCCTTTCAATCAAAATGGGATTTTTGGTAAGGATTGTTCAACAGTGGGCTACGGAGAGTTCAAGCTCGGCTCCCAACCGTGAGAACTTGCCGACTAGGCAATGATGATGATATGTGTCAGGACCTTCGGCCCGATTTGGTGGCTGTGGGGACAATCAAGGTAGGATTCATCCCACCAAATGTCACATGTACCCATGACCATCTGCCTCTGCCGAGTACAGAATAAAGCTTTGAAAGTGAGTGGATTAGACCATAAGCCGCGAATTTAACCGCGCAAATTCCCCAGGCTTATCACCACTCCTGAGTCCTCCCCAGGCCTCTGAGCGAGCTCTCACCTCAGCCTACTGGGCCCTGGCCATTGCCAAATCGGTGCGCACTTTCAGGCTTCCTCAAGGGTCAACTCTGCAGACATTCTTTGTATGTCTGAATACACCTTGTATTTTCTGGTCGGAAAGGCAACTTTCCCAGTTGCCCTACTGTCGGGTTCTTTGACTTGCCGTCAGTACCCTCTGGTGAGCAAGCCCATAATTGCCTCATCATCTTGCCATTTCCTTTGTCTCGCCGAAACAGCGCTCAACTTCTGTCTCCTTGATCGCTGGTCCTAATTTCAACTCTGTATAAGTATCGCTAGCCTGTCTACGGTGAGCAACTCGACCGAGTCCACACCTCCGGTCCAAGCATATGCAGCCAATCTTAGCGTGTCTGAAAGTATAGAACTTCGAGGTTTTTGGCAACCGCAATCAAGCTTCTGGTTTGTTCTCATCGAAAACTGTCGACTTTTGTATGGGGAAGATGATGCGGACGCTCAATCTATCATCGGTCAAAGATTGAACGACCAGCTTCCCACTGTCAGCCTGTGTGCGTGCGCCCGATCATGATTCCCTCGAACCATATAACCCTACCACTACCATTCGGACTCTGCTTCCCCTTCCCTTCCACCAATTTCTTTCTCCAAGGATGCAGGACATTCAAATCGTTTCAGCAAACCTATCGAACGTGGTCTTCCAAAGCTTCCTATACGGCTTCCTGGTGCTCCTCTTCCTGGCGACGATCTACTTCCTCGCTATGCGACGCACTCTCGCAGGGACGACTCACACGATCCGACGAAATTTCGCTTCGCCGCCGTTTGTCGCGGTTGCGGTGCTTTTCTGTTTGGTGACGGTGGTGCGTGCGGTCAACTCAGACCACTAGTTCCAACTGACGTATGTGCAGTACTGGGCAATTGTGGTCCATCAAGTGTTCTTGACCTTCATTGGTCTCGGGACCATCGCGACGGAAGCGGCATTCTACCAAGATCTCGTCGAGCCAACGGAGATAGGAAAAGAGATTGTCACCTGTGTCAGCGTCCTGGTAGGGGATGCTCTTGTCGTACGTCGACTGGATTTCCAATGAAAGACACTCAACAAACGCGACCAGATTTATCGACTGTGGATAATATGGGGACGATCTCGAAATGTTGTCATATTCCCTGTCCTTGCTTTGATTGGTTTTACTGGTACGCTGAACTCCATGTTTTCCCTCCCACTGACTTGGTTTTAGTCGCATTTGCTGGTTCGCTGGTGGAGTTGGCGAGACTCCGTGGCAGGCTCTTCCCCCAAAACTCCTTGCCCTGGGAAACTACCGGTTTTACTCTCAACCTCTTGTGCGCATCGTTCAGTTTCAAATTCAAGGAGCTGCCGACAGACTGACCTTCTGGCCAGAGGAAACTTGTATAGCACCGGTATTTGATTCTCCACCCATTCATTGTCCGCGTCGACGCTGACGCCGATGGCTGTAGGATGCATCATTTGGAAAGTTTCAAGAAGTAAACACTCGTCCGAGTCTCGCCTGACGGTACGTGGATTTCACTCGGTCTGCAGCCGACATCCTTTCTAAGACGCGCCCAATTCTTCAGTGGTTCCTCTCAATCCTAGTCGAGAGCGCAGCGCTGCAGACGTACCATCAACTCCCGTTCCGTACATGTGTAACACACTGACCAGACCCCGACAGCTCGTGGCTACTATTCACCATGATCACACTGTTATACGGATCTCCCCTGACATTCATTGCGCTGGAGAATCTCAACGTCGTCACCGGAATAGCAAATACACTTATACATGTGCGAGTCGGGTTGGGCTGCGCGCATGAGCATGTGCATGTGCACGACTTTGGTCCGGTGCGGTTGAAGACCACGAGCGAGAGTTCGGTGTAGTACTGTGTTTTTAAACAAAATGCAAGATCGAAAGTGTTCAATGAATATGTGGATGTGCCATTATGTAGTTGCATTTTTACTCAGCATGAAACTCGACCACACCGGATGTGCACAAGAGGACTCGATTTAATATTCTACTGCGGGGAGACCGCCTCAACAACGCTTCCATTCAAGTATATGAACGTGCACTCCAAATTCATTCCCAAATTCATTGTCCAGAATTTCTGATTTCCACTGGCAGCGATCCGGGACGACCACATGTTGAAACCAAAGTCAATATTATAAGTCTTGTTCTGCGCTTCATTTGCGTTTGGAAATTGAATTCGATTTTGGGGCAGCCACAGAGATTCGTTGGGGGTGGAGGAGCAGCGGAAGATTCAACTTCTCGAACCACTGCTCTCCAGGTCGTAGGGCGATGGTGAGGCGTGAGAATGAACCCAAAGAAACGGAGACGCCAGACGAGGGCATCACCAACGCCCACGGCTAACCCAACAAATCAGCGGCTCCTCAATCTGGATTTGAACTTGCCACATGGGTTCAACCACACTGGAAACATGACTGGCACCAAAAGGACGAAGTAGAAACAGATTTCAAACCGAGGACTTGACGAGGAAGTAATGGCAACAAGCCCCCACCAGCAAGGAACCCTGGGTTAAACCTCGGCAGATGCAGATATGAAGTGCAACCTAATGATTATGCAGAATGCATTACATGTGTCAGATGTTGGCCTTGAGAGGTTTCAGTTTGAGCTGTGAAGTGATATTGCCACATCCAGGGGTGCAGAAGACTGAATGAAAGGATATCTGGATGAAAATGGGTAGGGAGAGGGCGATGTGAACGGCCATCCACAGAATGTTGAACCAATATCACATTGAGCCCAAAGTTCACGGCGTAAAATAAAACCAAAGTATGAAGTGGACATTGGGACCGCAATGAAGTCTCGCGGACAGGATGAAGACACGGTAGATGAGTGGTTTGTTGAAAATCAATCGCACCGAGATTAGATACTTGAGAGAGAGGAAGGACCCAATAAATTCAGGGCCACCCATACGTACTGACCGGCCAAACACGATAATTGTCAGTTGGATGTTGAACTGCCCAATACCAGTGGAACCAACATAGTGACATCCGTATGAGATACATAACCGGGTTTTGTGAATGAAGAAAGAATTACAAGTGAGATGATGGGCCGAGTCTGCCACGAGCAAAGATGTTCGACATCTACCGAAATCAGAATCACTCTCAGGGTAGAGTTTATGCGGGCCTGACCCCATAGGACGACTCGAACGCTGTGGGTCAAAGTACCCTGAGACCACCGCCGACGCCTCGTAAATACCGGCAAGAAGGTAGGGACTACGAGGGCATATCCACATGATTTTAGACACTCGAGCGGACAATGCAACCCCAAACCTGCCCAATGTGAAAGCGGCAGATGGAAAACACTAGTGGCAAATGGAAGAAATGAACGGAGAGTGTTCCAGCGAAATTACGAGTCCTAAACCCTTTTAGGACTTCGTTCTTGGCATCGATTTTCTACCGAGGATTTTGTATCAATTCAAGCATGATGTCATTGAACTTGTCGTTATTTGTTGTTAGTGCTGTCAAACTCTGGGAGCAGTTTCTGCTTGTTTCTCCTGGCTCCGTACTGCCCCAGTGGTTGAACTCCGAGCCTAAATCCGGGCAGTACTTTGGGCACTCGGCACCAGTCTTACGTCGCTTTTGGTTGCGACTGGCCTGGTCCGTGCGCAACCGTCGATCTTAATCATGACTCAAACTCGGCAGCCATCTATCCATCTTCTCCCTCATATCGAAGTCAGCACTGGCATGCCCCCCTTCTCTGTCGTAAATGGATACTCCCTCGAGTGGTCCGGAGTGGAAACAAAGACTGGATTGACCTGGGCCTGGCAACGTTGCGCGAGCCCTACAAGGTGCGTCGTCATTCATGTGTCTTCGACACCGGCTTACCTTTTCGATACACTGCCAGATGCTCTGAATCGACCTTTCCCTTTCCTCATTGCCTTCCTGTTGCCATAACCCTGGTCCCGGCCCGCCGGCATTCAGACTTCCCACTAGCTGTCGGCGACAATCTGTGCTCCCACCACGCTCTACCCGAGGCGGGTGGCATCGCCGGGAGCGTATTTAACATGCCGCGGATGACGCAACCAATCTGGTGCGTGGCTATTCAGAACTCTACTTACCGAGCCTGACTTCTATGGGAGAGACTAATGTGAGCCGTCGCCTCGCCTCATCCCATCCCATACCAATTCCAGCCGCTGTCCCTCTGTCCCTCCTCCCCAAACCCGCCTCATTCAACAGACAAGTGCTTGGGTCAGACACCTACCGCCCGGATGCTCCCTAACCGCGAATACTCCATCGCTGCACTTGCCGTGAGTGTATTGCTCAAATGCACGACTGTTATTCACTGCGGAAAAACCCATACATGCCACACCGACAACCTTTCAATAGAGGAGACGCCGAGGAGCACAACGACGGTATGTGTCTCCTCTCCCATCACGCTTCGTCATTCTAATTAATTTGTATCTTACCAAGACAGCTTGCGACTCGGTATGCGGGTGCCGGTCGAGACAGTAGTCAGATTGTATCTCTACAACATATGTGTACTGACCCCTTTTGAATTCATCGGTCTTTGAATTCCCGGGCGACGCGCTCGGATTGTCCACGCAAGCCGACTGAGTGTAAAAATCACCGAGGGTACGAAACGCCGGCAACTGAGCACTGGCCATTATCGATCCTTGTCTGATGCTCCGAGATTCGAATCACCACTTGTTCCTCGCCCTCATCTCCTTCACAATGCTCGCTACGCTCGCAATTCTGCACTTTATTTGCTGGCTCACACTCTGGGCCGATGTTTCATCTGACTGGGGTTCAACTTGGCAATGCTTGCCGTCACCTCCCGGGCGGATATCCAGCTCCCCGGACCACTATCCATCGGATACGCCACGACACACTATGGGGCTAGCCTGTGCGACCTCCAACCGCTGCCTCAGGCGCGTTCAAGCCTCGGTCTCGGCCTCGGTCAATCACACATCTGTTTCCTATGCCCCTGCATTGTTCTTGGCGGGTTTTTCAACTGGGGCTGCTGCCATGACTGCCTCCGGTGCTTTTTGGAGCGGGGGCATAGATGATTCCTGTCTGCCCCGGAACTATTGTCCGTGCAACTCACTCATTCTATCCAATTTGATTTCTTACTTCTTCCTAGTAAAAATCGCCATATCTGTGTACCCCTCCGACAGTTGGGGTGCCGGGATCTGTTGTACACAACTGATCTCAGTCGTCCGTTCAGGACCGGTTGCTTTGTGCCTTTGTGAAAGCTGGGCTACCGGGAGCGGTACAACCAGCGACTCATGCACTCAATCGAGTGAAGCCTATGTTATACCGCCCTTTGTGGGCATCATAAATGAAGCAAATTGGCCCGCATGTGGCATGCTAAGCGTCTGTTACATATTTTTGATCAAAGCTGGTTCGAACTCAATCCTTCGCACATGCACATTACTCGCCATCGTGTTGTTGTTCGTCCTTGTTCCATGTGTGTATCTTTCACGTGCTCCATATTCGTGGACACAAACAGCCACCCACTTTGACTCTCTGAATACCCAAATGCTGATTGGGGGCGGTCATCGCTTTGAATTTGGCGCATCGGTTGTTACGAGCGTTGAGAATCATAATAACTTCGGCCTCTTGGATGATTATACATTTTTATTTGAATATCAATGCCTCGTAGATGATGTCGGGCCTTTGAAGAGGAACACTGGCTGTGTCGCTGTTCAAATTAACCTTCACAAAGCTTTGCCGAACTTAACACGTCCAGAGCTGATCTCACTTTCCAAATTACACAATGTCTGGATCCCCTCTAGATTCAAAGTTTCAGAAGCCCGTGACTTGATGATGGAGCATGGCTGCAATCATTGTCCCGAGATTTTGACTATAATGACACCAGTGAGTCGTAAGAATCTTAGAAAGAAGAGAGACCAACGTATGGCCAATGCCGAAGCCTACACAAGACGGAAATTGTCAAATCAACCCGCCTCAAATGCCCTGGATCAGTTCACAGAGAGAGAGACCACTTCAAAGGCAGCTCAATTTCGGTTCCAGCGAAGGTCTGAATCAGAACATCTGAAGGGAGCTGAATTTCCACCGCGGCCTAATTCTGCTCAGACTGTGCAGCGGATTGTAACAGGTTCGGCACAAGCAGTTCAGCCTCCACAATTTATTGAATCAGGTTGTGCCGTTTGTGGGCAGTTGACACGGCTCGATGAATTGACACCACTTGCACATTATCACAGGTCTTTGGATCATCTCAGGAATTCCGACGCAACACGCAAGGAGCGATTCTGCTTGTCGGATCCGATTGAGGAGTTACCTGGTCCTGTCTTGGCTGAAGGATGCACAGATATCTGTGTTAGATGTGAGGTTTCTGTCTCAAAGGGTACAAATCCCACACGAAGCATTGGCAAATTATGGTTGGATTGGTGTAGTCCCAGAACAACTCAAAGGATTGACCTATGCAGAACAGGTCATGATTGCGCGTGTTAGACACAACCGTTGTGTCATTAGGGTCAATTCAGGAAGGGTTCGTATGCATGCAAATGCAATCATGTTCGCACAACCTGCATTGAAAGTTTATTTGAAACTGCCTCCCTCTCGAGATGAAATGAACCAGGTTTTGGCTTTCATTTTCACCGGGTCTGCAGCCCCAACCCAGGAAGATTTTGATCGAACACCAATGCTTGTCAGGCGCAACAAGGTTGCTGAGGCTCTCGAATGGCTGAAACTTAACCATGAGGGATACACAGATCTGGAGATTTCCCGGGAAAACCTCCTGTCATATTCACACCGTGATATTCCTGTCGTTGTGGACTACAAACGAACTGAAGGTGTTCCCGAGGATTCAATACCTATTGAAGCTCGCAGCGTGTTTGATACGAATGAAGAGTATGGAACAACAGAGGGTGAATGCACATTTGCAGTGCATGGTTTGACTGGGCATGAATATTCAACAGCATCTATGGAGACAATCAAAGCCGTTGCCTTGCAACACTTGGCCAACAAGGGCAGCATGCTTGCTATTGGTAGAAGTGACACTCCTGAGTCAATGTATCGTAATGTTGAGGCCTATCCTGGCATGTTTCCGTGGTTATTTCCGTATGGGAAAGGCGGAATTGGTCATTCTGCTCATAGGAACATAGTATCAGACTTGACACGCAAGAAGAATCTTCTGTTGTATCATGATAAACGCTTTCAAAAGGAGGTTTATTTCCCAATGGTGGCTTTCAACCAGGAACAGCTAAAAGGGTCTAGTAATGGCAGTAGAATCTTTGTTCAACGCTCGAAGTTTCCCAACGCCGCTCGCCGGCTTGAAGTCTTATCCAGAAACCGGGAGGTTGTGGCCCAAATTGTAGACCGCATGGTAGCTGGTGAGCATGTCAAGCCGGCTAGTGATGTCGAGAAGGAGTGTTTTGAGTTCCTACATGACTTGGATGGAGTTGGAGCACATGTGATGGGGTCCGTAACTTCTAAAAAGCATCAAAGAAATGAGATCTGGTCTACCACTGCTTTTCTTGGTGCGCCCACTTGGTTTTTGACAATGTCATGGGCTGATAATAAGCACCCAATTGCTTTATACTATGCGCAGGAGGACACAGTGTATCGCCCGGAAATTCCAACTTCCAAAAAACGCAACTTGCTCATGTCAAAGAATCCTGTCGCTGCTGCACGTTTTTTTCATTTCATGGTTCAAGTCTTCATAAAGGAAATTCTCTGTTGGCAGTCTGAAGAACCTGGGCTTTACGGGCACACCGCCGGATTCTATGGAACTGTGGAACAGCAGGGCAGATTAACATTACATCTTCACAGTCTATTGTGGATTAAGAATGCTGCTACACCTCAAGAAATTCGTGACAGACTAATGAGTGATGACTCTATCTTCCGGCAGAGACTCATAGACTACTTGGAATCTGCACATCAGGGTGATTTTATCCGCGGTACTCTTGCTGATGTACAGAAGCGTGTGCAAGCACGTCCGAATAGCAATATCGCAGAAGATGACGAAGACCCTGGGCTTGAAAATCCAACACTGACTCTGCCTTCTGTCCCGCCTCCCTGGTGCGATGAGCATCCTGCTGCGGACAGTGAAGATTGTAAGAAGTGCCAGCGGCTTCATTTGTGGTCTGAGATGTATGAGTCAGAAGTTGATGAGATACTGTTGAGATCGAACGTGCACACATGTTGTGAATCAATTCTTGACAAAGAGGATCAAAAGTCCAAAAAGAACTGGAGGTCTAAAAGCAAGAACTCAAGAAAACAGCCATACCATGAGCGCCGCGGTTGTCTGTCCAAAACAGGCATATGCAAGGCCCGTTTCCCTCGTGAGGTTGTCGAAAAAACCCACGTTGGCCCAGATGGCCACCTGAATATCAAAAAGCGGGAACCACAGCTGAACACCTTTTCTCCGGCCTTGACTTATTTTTCTCGCTCCAACACAGATGCTACTAGCTTACTGTCCGGCACAGCTGTCAAGGCGGTGGTTTCATATGTCTCTGATTACATTTCAAAATTGGGCCTGAAAACTTACCAGGCCTTTGCATCTGTGTTTGATGTTTTTGAACGGAACTCAGAGGCAGGTGCAGATGACAGGCCTAATGTCGAAACAGCAAGGACCTTGATGAGGCAGATGATCAATTCAATGTCCACCAAAATGGAAATTGGCAGCCCGATGGCCTCCTTGTATATTCTCGGAAACCCCGACCATTACTGCAGCCACAAGTACATAAATTTCCCATGGCGCTCATTTGTTACATTTGTGAAGAATGATTGGAATTCTAACACATCCCAGATAGATCATGGGGATGATGAGATGCCGCCTGCAGAGGATTATATGACCATTCACCATCAGAATGGCAAATACATTGCAAGCTCCGTAGTGGATGATTATCGTTTCCGGCCCTCTGTGTATGAGCATGTCAATCTCTATGAATGGGTTCAGTGTTCAGAGAAAAAGGTCTGTACAAAAAAGGAACGCCAGGAGTTTGAAGAAGAAATCAAGAGTTATGAGCAACTCCTGGCAAATTTTGAAAATTCTGATCATTTGGAGCAAGAATATACAGACAGTGATTTCGATGGTGAACAAGACTCAGGAGAGGAACTGAATGATGATAAAAATGACTCAGATTATAGTGACTGGAGCTCCAATGATGAGGATGAAGTCATTGTGGCAAAGGAGATGCCTAAATCTAAAGGCTCCCACACTCGAAGAGCTTTTTTGCCTCAGCACACAGCAGCATACAAGACACATTCAGTTCATTGTGACTTCCGGAAATTAGGGACAGTGATACCAAATTTTATTGGTGGTGCGATCCCTCGCGCAGACAAGGGGGATCGGGAATATTATTGTATGTCAATCATGACTCTGTTCAAGCCTTGGCGCAATCCGGGGGAGCTGAAGGACCAGAGCTCCACCTGGGACCAAACATTCCATGAGCATACATTCTCGGAGCGCCAGCAGGAGTTGATCCGAAACTTCAATATACGATATGAGTGCAATGATGCCCGGGACGATCACTATGCCATAATGAGGAAGAAACTGGCAGAGCAGGGTGAGTTTACCAGGCATTCAACCCTTGCACAGGATGATGAATTCATCAATGATCCTGAAACTGGTGTGTCTTGGGACGACATGGATGATGACAATGACATTACTTACAATTGGAACCAAAACGGCAGCCCTGTACAAAGCCAGGAATGAGATACGGGATGTGTTGCAAGGTGCAAAATGGCTGAATATTCCCACAGATGGCTTAGCAACAATGGATACTGAAAGGTTCAACGCACCTTATAAGACTAAGCACACCTGGTCAGAAATACTGAAATCACAACTCAGATTGCTCACGGCAAACAAAATGGCTGATATGCGGGCATCACAGTATGATCAGAAATTTGGCCACACAACAGACACGGTGAAGGTTGTCTCATATGACTACATGCACCCTAGGTCGGCCTTGAGTCTTGACTTGAGCCTTCAGTTAATGGATCAGATTTGCTTCCGGTCGACATTGCGATTGAATGCAGAGCAGGAGCGTGCCTTTCGCATTGTTGCAAACCATGCCTCTAGTCCACAGCCTGCTCCACTCAGAATGTATCTTGGAGGCATGGGAGGGTCAGGCAAGTCTGCTGTGTTTGAAGCAATCAAGGATTTTTTCAAGGCAAGGAAAGAGGAGTACCGGTACCTTATTCTTGGACCAACAGGATCTGCTGCTGCCTTGTTGAATGGCTCAACATATCACTCAGTTTTCAAAATCCCAAGGGAACGCAAGAGCAGGAATAGGGATGACTTGAATGGAATACCGAACGAAGCAGCATCCATTGCGGCCATTAATGAGCGTATCCAAGGAGTTGAGTATATCCTGCTGGATGAGATATCCATGGTGTCCTGCGAAGACCTCCAGATTTTAGCTAGCCAAGCTGCCAAGGCTCGCAATGTTCATGATATTGAATTTGGGGGGTTAAATGTCATTACAGCAGGAGATTTTGCTCAGCTACCACCTGTTTCTGGCCGGGCATTGTACAGCTGTCATGTCTCCTTGACCATGGATAAAATCAGTAATGAGGCACAGAATGCAATCCTGGGCCGAATCCTTTGGCATCAGTTCAACACGGTGGTCCTCTTAAAGCAGAACATGAGACAGAAAACTCAGACAGTTGAAGATGGAAAGCTGCGGACTGCATTGGATAATATGCGGTTTGGTGCTTGTACACCTCAGGATATTGAATTTCTCCGGTCAAGAGTTGCAAGTGATCGCCCCGGACACCCACACTTGGACACAGCACAATTTCGAAATGTTTCTATTATCACAGGCATAAATATTCACAAGGATTTAATTAATGATGAAGGTGCACGCCGATTTGCTCAGGACACTGGTCAGGAGTTGGTAGAGTTCTACAGCATTGATAAGTTGAGCGCTCAGGCAGTCAATCGGCGAAAATGGTTTGGATGTTCCCAAGCTCACTTCAAATACCTGGGCCCTAAACTTCAACATGCACTATGGTCTGCCACCCCATCCACAGTGGCTGAACACATACCTGGATGTCTGAGATTGTGTGTTGGGATGCCTGTGATGATCAAAGAAAACCAAGCCACTGAGCTTTGTATTACCAAGGGTCAAGAAGCACAAGTTGTTGGCTGGCACGATGTGATTGGACAATCAGGGAAAAGGATTCTTGAAACATTGTTTGTTGAACTCATCAATCCACCACAAACTGTTCAGATTCCAGATTTGCCCATCAATGTTGTGCCACTTGCAAGGAGCACAAACCACATCACTTGCCTGTTACAAGATGATTCACTCCTTTCTGTCTCAAGGGAGCAGGTAATGATTCTACCAAATTTCTCAATGACTGATTATGCATCTCAGGGCAAAACCAGAGAGATAAATGTAGTGCACCTTAATCACTGCAAAAATCAACATAATTACTATGTTGCTCTCTCTCGTGGACGGACTTCGGAAGGTACTGCAATAGTGCAAGGATTTGATACAAGAAAAATCACCAGTGGTATACGCGGTGATCTCAGGCAGGAGTTCAGGGAGCTTGAGCTCTTGGATGAGATCACCAGACTTAGATTTGAGGGCCAACTACCACAGAAAGTCACAGGAATTTACAGAGGCCAGTTGATAGCATCATACAGAGCCTGGAGAGGTGATACTTCGGACCCTGTGCATTTTCATCCTGCTTTGAGAACGAGGCATGCTGATGTACCACCATCAACTGAATACGGTGCCTGGAAACCCTCCCTCAATACTCCAAGCAAGAAAAGGCCAAATGACAACAAGGATTTGAATGCACTGCTCAGTAAAAAACGCCACACAATGCTCAGTGATTCTTCTCATGCAGACCCCAATATGACAGCTGTGTTGACTTGCCCCACGGGACTTATCTGGGATAACCAGAACCATAGCTGCGCCTATGATGCCTTCTTGACTCCCCTGGCTTACATATGGAGTAGCAATCCTATTCGATGGACTGAAAAGCTGGCTGAATGCAGCCCGATCCTTCAAACATGGGCGGGAGTCATGAATAATAACTTTGCAGTTCCTGAAAGGGCCAGAGATGTGCTCCGCTACCACCTGAATACACAGAATCCCAGAGCCTTTCCTTTGGGGCCTGAAGGCATAAGCCTGGATACATTATTCTCAACAATCATGAGCCAAAGAAGTTACGGCTCTGCCATCAGCCACTGTGAAGCATGTGGATACCAAGTGCCCAGCCGAATCCAAACTTTTAGTCAGTATATTGATGTCTATAACTCAAATACTCTGAGAGTAAGTTATCCAAATGGACCAACACTGTCAGAATGGTTTAGATACCACTTGGATTGCAGGATAGATAGGTGCCCACAGTGTCAAGACAATGGACGGAGCCAAAGGCTGAGAAGGTTGACACAGCTGCAATCTGTTCCACCCTTACTCATTATTGGCATTAATATTTTCAACCTAAGGCTAGAGTCTGAATTGCAGTTTGTGAACAACGAGCAGCTCACGACACTTAAATTACGCGGTTTGATTTATCACTCACAGCGGTATCTTGAAGGTCATTTTACAAGCATTGTCATTGATGCTGATACTCACATGTGGTACCACGACGGGATAACCACCAGAAGAAGTTGCCAACATGTGGGAAGACTGAATGATATCCATGATTTGGGCACTCTGCACCGGCGGAATGACGAACGGCTATGTGCTGCCATTTATGCATTGTCTTAGACTCAGAGATTCATGGAATGCCAATAGATATTTCTTTATTTTCACTTAGCAATTTGAAACTCTCTGAACCACTTCCCACAACAAGGACTCGTACTGCCATGCAAAGCACTGGCCTCAAAGACCATTCGTGAGAGTCAAGACGCTCATCTGTGAGCAAGGACATTGAACAGACACAAATTTGCGGAATCAAGGAACTCCGCAATCTGGACGGCGCAGAAGGGCACATCCGAACACGTATCCAAGGAGGGAATGAACCTCAGCCATCGAAGATAACAAGTGAATTGGCGGTTCACGCTCATGAGCGAACGGAATTGAATGGGACAGGATTGAGCTTACACCCAGTCAGAAGCACACTCACAACAGCCCTGTGATTCAATGGTGCAACCGAATGTGCCTCCGTGGGGTGAAGTGGGGAAGACGGTGGGCATAGCAAGGCAGAATTGAAAAAGCAGACACTGGAGAGCAGGGCTGATGCCATAGACACAATAACATGTCACGGTCCCGTTTGAAATGAGAACATCCACCACCATGAACGTGGGGTAAGTATCAGCTAAATCCAATTGCCCGTCACTGGGTTCAAAGAAATCAAGATGCGCTTTCGACAGCAGCAGACAAAGGAATACTATTGATCGGGTAAAACAGCTCCTAGTTGCCAGTAGACCAATAATGCTTGCAGTAGTGCAGGACAAGAAAACTTTGATAGCGGCAGGAAAGATGCCTTTGACGGTATGCACACTTTTTATAGCGGCGAGGTATGCACTGACAGCGCCAAGTCAATCCCAACAGCGCAGGACAGGTGCACTTTGAATAGATGCAAACCACGGCTGCGTTCGATAGAGTAAGATATCCAAGCTCCGATGGTGATATGCCAACCATGGCGCAAGAAAACAAGTGTGCTCTCGATAAGTGCGCTCTCGATAGCAACCTATGCTCATTAGCATAAGAACAAGGCGCGTTCTCGATAGCGACAAACGAAGACATTCTTCATAGCGTATGAGAAGACGTGCTTTCGATAGCAGCCAAGGCGAATTTTTCGCATGGCATGGGACCTGGAGGCTGATGTGCTGCATCCAGGCACACTTTGGACCGTGGCGGAAGTCGTTGCTTTGATAGCAGAGTGAATGCATGCAGGTTGTTTAATCACGGTGGAAGTCATTGATACTGGAATGAATGCATGCTCTCGATGGCGGCGAAAATGGTGCTCTCGATAGCTCAAGACAAGCACCATTGTGATAACAGCAGACAAAAGTCGTAAAAGGGACGCTCTCGATAGCGTAAGACCAGTAAAGTATGCCCACGATACAGGCAGTTGTACATGGATGAGTACGGCCCGCAGGTACAAGTTGGAAGGATCCCGACAAGATAGATAGTGCACTTACATATCAACTTCAAAATATTCCGACGACCTGGAGTGAAGGGATACCAGTACCAGCGCTCAGGTACATCAATGTAATCAAGCCAACCAGCGCTTGAGGATATGAAAACGGAAACGGAATGCCTTCGATGGCGGAGCGTCCGCGATGACGAGCCTGACCAACTCGAGTATTCAAGGATATGGGTGTCAATGCCTTCGATGGCCAGAAACAGGAATTCCAGTAATTGAGGATACAGCTGGGACGCCGTCAACGATGGCAAAGAGTCCCTGCGATGATGATGTTGAAACCAAATGCCGTCGATGGCAAAGCTCGTCTTCGATGACAAGATACAAGGCACCTATTAGACGACGAAGGGAGGAGCAAGTTCGCCGCTTTCGATAGCAGACAGAGCTACCCAGCGGCTGGGTGCAGGGATGCGTACTCTGAAGGGGCGCTCGATGGCCTAGGAAGGATAAAAATTCGATGTTTCTTTGAGAACAGAGGAACAAGCCCGTCGCTTTTGAGAGCAGACATATATACAGGGCCATTCGGCGCCGGAGGACATAGATGCGTACTGTAAAAGGGTGCTTGTAGGTTAAGGAGGATGATGCTCAATGCCTTCGATAGCAGAAGAACCAAGTTTCGACAGCAGACAAACGGAGCTTCCATAGCAGAGGAACAGGCCTTCGATGACAGAGCAACAGAGCTTCAATAGCGGAGAAACAGAGCTTCAAATTTAACAGCGGAGGAACAGAGTAAACTCGCCGTTGATGCGCCGAAATGTGGAGTTCACGTGAGTGCAAAGAGAATAGGCCTATATTCGTCCGTTGTGTTATAGTCGAAGAGGCCGCCTCAGACGAGGGTGTGAAGGTAAATGCTGCGAATCAGTAAGGGGGTCGTAGTCGTCTTGCATGGTTCGGGTAAAGAGGGCAAAGTAAGACATAAGCTAGACTTGAATGCCGATGATTGTAGTCAGAACTCAGAACCGTTCCGTAGAAGCCAAAGT